>VWZF01006730.1:768279-1253268 GCA_013396755.1 Sclerurus mexicanus | reverse complement strand
CGGGGCCGGGGCCGGCGCGGGGTCCCCGGGGAGGCCGCGCCCGACACGCGGAGAGGCGCCACCTCCGCGCCGCCCACCGCGGGAGAAGGCGGCGGCGCCCGGGGAGCCCGGGCCGTGCGTGTGTGCCTGACCTCTGCCAGGCGCCGGCCCTGCTAGGTGCCCCGACACCTCTCTGGGATGAGGACCCTGCCAGGGACGCGGGGACGCGCAGCTCTGGCTCCTCCGGGCTCCCTGTCTGAGGTCGCTTGCGGTCCCACCAGGGCGATGTTCCTTCCCTTGGACTGCCCTCAGCCCGGCTCCCTCCTCACAGACCGTACCTACACCCCGCACCGGGCACGACGGCTCCCGGCCCAGAAAGCCCCAGAGCATTCAGGGAGCGTACCCGCTCCCAGCTCGGCCGCGTCCCGACCTAAGAACCTGCTCTGGTTCGCCTGAACGCAGCACTGCCGCTACAAAGCCAGGGCATCACTCACCAGAGGATGAGCGATAAGCCGGAGCAGGTCCCTACACTTCACAACCCAGGTTCTGAGAAAACAGAGGGGCTGTTTTGTCGGGAATCATCAAAGAGCACAGGGTTAGCACGAGGTGCGGGAAGGCGAGGCAGCAAAGCAGCCCGGCCTGCCTACCACGAGTACAGCCAGCCAGCAGAACAGCTATGCCAGCAGCAGACTGCCAAGCCAACTCTATGCACTCGGGTTTTCAAGTTTCTAAAATGCTTCTCCCTAGGAACCAACACTTATTTGCTAAGGAAACGTATTGCCATTGTGCATCTGTGGAGGAGCACCGCAAAGACTGGGATGAGGACAATAACAGCACGCTGGAGTGAGACTGGCATTGTTCAGTGCAGAACTCCTTCCAAAATCACTCCTCCAAGATAGCAGGGTTTTTTCCACAAGAAAAGAAATAAAGGGAATTTGACACATAATACAAAGTGAAAACCAGAACCTAGATGGGGGGAGGGCAAGTGTGTGAAAATCGTGTCACCGCAATGAATGTCAGATAAAAAGGGGTCTGTCACAAATCCTCCACTAATCCAATAATGCGAAAACCTCTTGGTATCACTGAGACGTAGCACAAGGTATTTTTTTTTTATTTTTCATAAAATACTCTCTATGTTTAGCCTTGGAAAAAACAGCAAGTGGGCAAATGTTCCTATCGCAAAAACAGGACTTTGATTTTTCAATAAAGGCAAACTGATTTTCACATGTCGAATTTACTATGCATTCCTCAGCTAGTATTTTTACCCTGAAGAAGGGCCACTTCTCCCTCAACTTCCTCCAGTTGTCAGTTGTGTGACAACCATATTTAGAGGTAATAAGACAGGTCATATTACAAAAGTTAGTCAACTCATATGAAACCTTAGGCCCTAAACTTAATGGTATGTTGTATGCATTTCTGAAAAAAGTGACTTATTAATTAATTCAATCTGCAAGGTAACACAGAGCCTTCTCTCTGCATATGTTCTTTCAAACTATTATACACAAATGAGAGACTACTCTTTTTTGGTATTTCTGTTACAAAGCTTTTCCTTGAAATACGTACGTATCTTGCCATGAACTAATTTAGGATCCGTCAGATTCTCATCTTGCAGAGCCACCACATGCATCTAATAGCTATGTTGGCCATAGTTTTATTATTCAAATCACAATTCTCTAAAGAAAAGCTAATAATCCAGGATCCTTTCTAATGTAAGCAGTTTGCTGTGAAAACATTCACATTTAAAAATAAAACGGTGTGTTAATAAAATAAATACAATCAGAGTACAAATGTGTAACAGAAGTGGCATTCCATAAGCACAGCTGTCTCAAAGTCCAAGCTGCAGGCTAGAAATCTTAATTTCAACTGACTCTTTTGTAATAATGGGTTACCTTCCTCTAAAGCGTAAAGTCCATCTGCCCCAGGCAGATAAGTTTTGAAGCATTAAAATAGATAAAAATCTAACATTTTCTTTCTTGCATTGAATATGTGAATTCTAGTGTGCTATAATGTGAGAATTCCAACATATGACCATTGTGGCATAATATCTCATAGCTCAGCTTGTCATTACTTCACTTGCAATTCTTATGTTAATTATGTTCATAATTACCATAAACAGATGTGGTAGAAATTCATGTGACCTTTTACTGCAGAATGCATTTCTCACTCTTTCCACTTTATTTTAGTAATATACTGTTACACCAGAGGAAAGTATTTCTGACACACTCTGCATGTATGTGTGTACATATTTAACATGAAACCATTTCTACCTCATATTTCAGCCAAAGGACCCCCTACATGCCAGTACATTGACATGAAAGTGATGATAACTCAAAAGCCTATCCTGAAGCATACCCCTAAAAGACTGTGCTTACAGTGAAGCTTTTTGATTCAGCCTAGCTAGAGCCATCACTGAAGCCTAGGACTTAAATGGAGCCCTGCATTTTACTCAGCACCTTTGTTAATGCAGCAGTATCCTGCTTTACAACTACAAGCACATAACAGCCATACAACAATTTATTTTACTCGCAGACCAACCATCACCGTCTGTACACAAAACACATTTACAATAAAATCACTATGGATTTCATTAAGAGAGCGCCTGCTCGAATTTCATTTCTTTGGACCTAATCTATAATTAGTGTGGACAGACAGGTGCAAACCCTTCTCCTCTACAGATGGCTACTGGAAATGGTGCAAAATAGCTCCTTCTGTTTAAACAACACACAGATAACCTGCTCTGCTCTTATCACTTACAATTACCTCCATTATACTGAACTAATGTTTACTTTAATAAAATGTCCACTGTTCTCTAAATGTTATTTGGAAACTTTCATAATCGATGGCAGAAAAAAAAAAATGAAGATGGAAGTCAATGTCTTTCAGATGAAAAATTAGGGGGGAGGAAATAAAAAGGCTTTTAAAGGGGAGGATATTTTGACTTTGATTTTACGTCTGCTGATCATTTTTCTTTATCCACAAAACCACATAGTATAGTACTTCCTCATGTATTTATGCTACCATATATTAAACTAATTGAGTTTATAGTAAATGAGAACATGATAACTGCATTTTTAAAGCAGTTTTTTAAAAAGGAACATCTATGTGGAAAACCAAGACCCTTGGCATTAAAAGTTCAGTTTTTAAACGAATTCTTTTAGATCTTTCACTTGAAAAGACATGAAGGCAGTGAAATCTGGAAGCCAGTGTTTTAAGAATTTACACGGTCATTACTTATGCTAGATTCAGTGTCAGTTTCAACTTTTCAAATTTTATAGGTTGCTCTTAAAGACTATATGAAAAAGAGCAGACTGCTACTAACTTAATGGATCAAAGTTTTTTAATGTATTCTGATTAAAAATAATTATCTTTTCGCATTTCTTTAGCCAAGCCATGGGAAGTAACCCTTTCAGAACACCAAATTCACGTTTTATTTCAACTAATAAGTCTTCTTGATCTCTGCATGACAACTTAAGTTTCTACAGAACAAAGAACAAGATCTTCTCCTCCCCCCATCTAAAAAATGTGAAGTTCATGCAATAGCAACATACTAATATCCCTATTCAATTAGCTAAAGATTTAACAGTAATGGACTGTGGCAAGTGGATTTGAAAGATGAAAATTACAATTGCAAGCCCTTTCTCCCATCCCAAATGCAAATACTGCAGATGCCTATTTCACCCAAAGCATCTGGCAACGAGGAGTTTGCAGTCTGCACAGAACCTCAGTGAGGCGAGCTTCGCATTCAATGCCTGTCGTCTGAAGTTCGTTTCAGAGAAGTGAGAAACAGGATTTGACAGGGAAGAATGTCCTGAACTGACTAGCCACTGACCAGCACTCCAGGTGGAGCTATTTTTCTCCCCCTTTATTCTATAAACAATACTCCAAGTATAAAACTCCATGTGCACACAGGCATACATAGTGTTAAGCATACACAGATGAGAGACATTGTGTGATGTTTTACTGATCCATTATTTAGGCACGAAACAAGTTAACATTAAGGTGGTCAAAAATGGTATAGAAGGCAATGTTTTACATAAAAAGATTTTGGAAACTATTTAAAAGCTCAAAGCCTTTGAAGAAAAACAACTTGTGCAGCAGTTGCCAGGAAGCAGTGACCTAACACTGCTGTCTGCATTCCATTACAAACAGAATGGTTCTTGTCTCCCTACAGCAAGCTCACGGCTTGGGAACCCAGCCACTCACCCTTCTCCAAGGGCAGGACTGAAGGAAGAAGTCATGCCATCATCCCCTGTATGCCTCACCTGGCTCCAGTTTGCCAGAGACACCAACAGATTTCAGGGTGAGTTGGGTTTTTGGTGGAGTTCAGTGTTTTCTTGCGCTGCTGCGTGGTTGAGCTCCCCATGACAGCGAAGAAAAATGACTCATTAATTGAAAGTAGTAACAATTATACTGAAAGTTCAGATATGATGAAACTGACCATAGAAAAGTTATCAATTATCAAACAGTATAAGTTCCTAATTAAAAACCTTTACAGCAAATCTGCAGTGAATCTCACACCTAACAAAGCTTTTGCCAACTTCCTATCTACATAGACCATACATTATGAATAAGCCATGCTCAGGTCTTTTACCTATTATTCTTCCTATTGATGGGGAGCTGCAGAAACACCCAGTGCTGAAACTAGAATGCATAAACAAGAGGGACTAACTTTTTTAACAATCAGCCAAGCTAAAGGAAATTCCCTGATCATATTGGATTTCCTAAGGAAATCAGCCCAGAATAAACTGAATGAGGTTTTCAGACTTCCCATGGAAAGGTCAAGCATCAGCTTTAACAAGCATTAGAAACCAGCTTCAATCCCATGACTATCCAGATTCACTAAACCGTTAACAGAAAACCTGGATAATAGAATTCAGCTCTAAAAACGTCTTTCATATCTTGCCTCAAACTGCAGTTAACAAAGTTGCTTATTTAAACTTTCCATTGCATCTGTGAGGATGAAAAAACGGAGACAGAAATGTAAGGCTTCAAGAGTGTAGTTAAATAAATTATAATCACCCTTAGCCCTAACATATTGTGTTTACAAATACAATAATTATGCTTCTAGCTACATGTCAAAGGCAAATAATTTCTAAGTCCTTCAAAAGGCATGCAAGCATTACTGCAAGTAGGAAATANAATTTGCAGCAGCTGTGGACAGCCATTTAAGTCTGGGGCCTGAACAGATTAATTAGGAGAAGCGATGTTAAAAGTTAAAGGGGTCAGTGTTACATTAAGCACGTCAGTATTTGCTGCAGCGAACGCTTGGCTGTACATACCAAGACTCAGAAGACGTGCTTGCAGTTAGCCACGGCTATGCCAATAGCTAAGCGTTTGGCACTTGCTGCTTTCCCAGGCAGAGCACGGCAGCTCCCGCAGGCTGCTTTTAAGAGGTATGTACCCAAGCTTGCCCAGCCCCTGCCGCGCCGTGCCCGTCAGCGCGTCCTGCTCTGCCCGCGGGCGCGCCGCCGTGCACAGCGCACCTTGGGGCCGCACGCCGGGCGAAGACAGCCGCTTCCCGCCCGGCTCCGCTGGCAAGCGACAACTTGGGCAGCTCTATCGGGCAGACTTGCTGCCGCGAACTCAGCGGATCGCAGCCGGCTCCCGAGCTGTTCGCGGGCGGGAGCTGCCGGCTCAAGGCGTCGCGGCCGGGCGGCTGCCAGGGACCGATCCTCTCTGTGCCGTGATTTAGGGCACGGCAGAGGTAGGACAGGGTGACAGGCAGAGCCTGCTGCGGACCGGGAGATGGAGGACTGGTCTGCTAGAGAAACCCGAGCGCCTTGGAGGTGGCTGTTCGCCACCTGGAGTCCCCGGCTGCGGCCAGGCAGGGCGGTCCCGCCGCCCCCGGCTCTGGCGGCAACTTGGGGGGCAGGAGAGGGAGGCTACCTCAACGCCTCTTACCTCTGCCCTCCCTCCTTTAAACTCATCAGTGAACTGAAGGAAGTAACATTTTAGCTGCTGGTTGGACCATGAGCTATTTAAGAGCTGCGTCTTATGAGTTACTTTCGGTTTCTCTCTAACATTTAGGGGAGCAGAGTACAGGAACGACAGATATTTATCTATAAATGAACTCCGCAACGGATTCATGGGTGCTCCTTCTAAGGTGGCAAATCCTTCCCTACCCTAAAACTAATTTCTCAACTTTGACACTAACAAAAGGACTCGAACTCGCCCAAAGTCAAAGGCTCGTCTAAATGGCCGTGAATGTGGTTTTCATCCTTCCGATCTCCCTTATCGATGGTCTGTTACAAATTTATAGAATGGAACCATTCACCTTAGTCACACAAGATGACACAGTTACATTGTATTGCAGTTCTGGATATGCAATCCCTAACGTTATCCTCCTGTTGTAGGAAACGAGATACTTGCAAGATCGCGGTGCAGCTAAAGGCGACGTGCACCACCTGAAACATTTCTTGCAAAACAGCCTGAACTAATGTTACCAGTGCTGCATAAACCTATGATTGCAGCGAAACAAACAAACGAAACAAAACAGTCTCATCGGAAATATTTCAGGCGCTCCCACTCGCACTGGCCAGAGCTAGGGTCTGGAGAGAGGGGAGGCAGGAAAAAAAAGACAAGTCCTACGTCCAGACAGAAATCTAAGGCTGTGAAATAATATGTGCCTGGGAGGGTTATTTTCTGCAAAACTGGGTTATTTGGTTTCTGAGCTCTTGAGCAGTATCCGGGGAGCTAGTTTGTGAGCCGGGGACAGAGCGTGTAAGGCTGCATGCAGCGCCAAACTGGCCCGGGCACAGCGGCAGCCCCGGTCCGCCTGGGTTAGTTACAGCCACGGGAGCCCCTCAGAGCCCGGGGAGCCCTGCGGGAGGGGAGAAAGGGGAAGAAAAGGGTTTCAGGCTCCCCCCGCCCCTGCGCGCCCTGCCCAGCCCTGCCCGCGCCCGTACTCACACTGCAGAGGACCGGAGATGCCCACCATTCGCCACGGGCTGCGAGCTGCAAATAAAAGTTCCCGTCCTGGTCGGGGGAGAGCCGGCAGCCCAGGCTGCTGGATGGGCGAGGGGGTGGGAAAGGGGAGAGCAGCGCCGCGCGGCTTCCCTTCGCAGTCCAGATGATCCACGTCCACAAAAGTCAAAACGAGCTGAGGAGAAACTCCAGCTGCTCTTCCCCACCNNNCTCCTCTTCCCCACCCCCCCCACCCTCTCTCGCTCCCTCTCTTTTCTTTTTTTTTTTTTTTAAAGGCGGATCAGCTCAAGAGAGACTACTGGTTCCACGGGAAAGGACAAGAACCAAAAATGAAGCAAAGTCTCCAAGTCGAGATAGTTAATGCCCAGGTCCTTCTCCTTGCTGCCGCCGCCGCCTCAGACAAACGTGATGTGGAGCGCAGGGAGCGGCCGCTGTCAGTNGCCCGCTCCGCTCCGCTCCGCCCGGCTCCCCGCTAGCAGGCAGCGCGCGCGGCAGGCAGCATACTGCCGGCAGCCGGGCCGGCCCCGCTACCCAGGTGCAGGGGGGGAGGGCTTAAAGCAGTGGGAGGTGATAGAGGTAGGAGACATCTGTGTCGTGAGGAGGTTAGTGGGGGTCAAGTATATGTTAACAATAGGCGAGCGCGGTCCCTCTCGGGCAGCCTGCCTACTCTTTCTTTCTCTCGCTCGCTTTTACTGGGTGGACATCTAACTTGCTCCCTAATGATGCCTCCCCGGCTTTAAGAGTCCAGACTGCCCTGCAGTAACCCAAGACAAACACTTTCTCTAGCCATCTGGAGAGCTCCTGGCTGCTCTGCCTGTGTCTCATCACTGTGTGAAGAGACAGCAGTGCTAGAAATCAAGCCACTCTCAGATCTACTCTCTAATCCCCTTCTGTTAGCTGATTTCCAGTCAGACTGTTTGCTTTTGCATTAGATAATAGCCTTAGAGAAAACAATTATCATTTTCTTTTTCCCTTTGTTTTTTTCCTCTTTCTAAGGTACAGTATCGAAGAAGGCCTCCCTCTCTTATTTTAAAAGAAATTTATAGTCTTTCATGGCTTGCAGAACCCAGATGCAATTTCACACTTTCCTGGAAGGGGATTCTGGATTCTCTTGAAAGCAGAGACATGATTGCAACTGCAGCAAAAATTAATTACTATCATCTACAATTAATAGAAGCATGCCACTGTTTGACTTCATGTTTCATTACATAATCATTTCGGTAGGCATCCATATATTTTCCGATTCATCAGTTATTCCGTTCTAATGTTGCAGAGAGTATTATTGTCAGTCATACAACATACAGCAAACTGGTATTTCTGCTGTCATGTTGACACTATATAAAGAAGGCGTCTCCACACACACACACAAAAAAGCATCAACTTCATATATTTACTTCAGAGTAAAAAACTGTATTTTTTTTTTTTCAAATTGCAGATAATGGATTGAAACTCCAGAACTGCCGGGACATTTAGCTTCATTTTTTCAAGTGTCAGATGTAAGTAAAATAGTGAGCATAGAATAGAACTTCTAATCAAGCTGCTTTCTTTATTCCTGTACATACACATGCATATGTGAGTGCACACACACCTACACTGTAGGCCTGATCTTGCAAATTTACAAATGCTGAATTTTAAACACATAAATAGACCTATTGAATGCAAAGTAACTTTCCTTCTGTTTATCATAAACACATACACATTTCCAGAAGTGGGAAAAGCATTTATATGCATATTTATATGCATATTTATAGCAGTACTTGTCTGCCTCTGTGGCTGGGTTTGAAATTTTTGTTGATTTTGAAAATATGTTAAAATACGTTTCATAATCTGAATAAATTACCTTTTTTGCACATATTTTAGGATATGGAGCTTTAGTGAACTGGTTTGCATCTTGTAATACAGGGTCAAATTTACCTTGAGGTAAATTCAGCTCCACATATCATAAATCAGGACATGTTTTGGTCTACAGTGATTTCAATTTACAAAGATAGTGAGCAACCATAAGTCTGGCATTGCTTTTTTATTTGAAAACTGTCTCTTTTACAGAGGTCTATTTCAAGGCCAAAATGATGGGAAAACCTTTAAAAAAGTATTTTCAAATATTTAAAAATAATTTTAAAATTGTAAATTTTAAAGTCTTCTTTTGTCTACAGTAGATCTAGAAACTTTAGTTTGAGATTCTTTGCGGTGTGATACTTTAATTCCAATTGTTCTACGTGTTAGGTGAAAAATAAAGAAATTTGCCAGTGACCTCAGAGCATGTTTTGCTGAAGTGTCAGGGACTGACACCAAGTCCTAATTCTCAGTTTACAACTTAAAAAAAAACCAAACCCACAATGCTTCCTTTTTAGCATGTACCTTTACTCTAAAAGATCAATCGACTTTCTAGGCATTACAGTTCTAATTAGTGGAGGAACATCAGCTTAGATTTAAAAACTCTGGAAACTAATCTGAGCTATTAGCAATGTAATATCCAGAAAGTTTACAGACTTTTGTGTTCTCTTTCCATAACGGGAAAAATACAGAAATCATCTATTAATCCCCCAGCCCTGGCTCGTCTTGCGTGGTATTTCCCACTGCTCCCAGTTAAGGACAAAGCCTTTCAAACAGCGGAGTGTAATAGAGAGTGGTAAATACTGACTTGGTGGTAGCTATACTTTTCTCAGACATACTGGGAGAATAAATTGATATGGTTTCCAAATCATAAAAGATTGTAAGCATAAAGTGTTATCATTATATTGCAAAGCCAATGATTAAACCCTGGGTTAATGCAAACTTCTCTTATCCATACCTTTTTCTTTTCTCTATTTATTTCCCGGGGAAAGTAGATATGTTTTAGTGAAAAAAGGAAAAATAAACATGTTCTTCAAAAGATGAATTCATGTTTCAGGAAGGAAAAAAAATTGCAGCCTCACAGTAGACCTCAGAAATACTTGGTAACTTTACACCCTACAGATTTTTTCTGCAGACTGTAGATGCCATGTCTGATTTGACATATGAAGGATTTACACTGTGTATCACTGTGTGACACTGTGTGAGAGGAAGGCTGGTAAAAGTATAGTTGCACAGGCAAGTCAGAAATATCCTGCTAGGCTGTCCAAATCTGACTATATTTTGATTGTACAGAGACTGATCAAATGTTCAGAGCTGAAACATGGCTCACTCTTTACTGTGAATAATTATACTATGGGCAGTCATCTGCACTGAAATTCTTGGAAGAGAACTTAAATATCAACTCACCTCACTGCTGTTTAAAAATAGAGACAAGTATGTCCCTCCTAATTGTCACTGCCTTGCAGCTCTGAGTGTTACACATTGTCACATGTTCCCATCCAGAGCTCAAGCTCCTCAAACATTTTTCCAGTCAAATGGTGCAGACTTCAAGTCCATCCTTGTTTTTTTTTTCAGCGATGTTTCTCTATAAACGTGTCTTCCACTTCCAAAAGCTCGCTTTCACCATCCGTGAAGTGCACAAGAATCTTGCTATTTGCTTCTGTTGAAGCTGGATTGGGCCTTGGCATCCAGATTGGGGCTATAGGTAGCTACTACAGCATTCACTTGACAAGCTGCATTTGGATGGAGCAGCACAGTAAACGTTCATATAAAACTAAATAGTCAGATAGAATGCTAAGCTGGATCCTTGATAATTTTAACTCACAAGCCTTTGCCATAACCATATTTTTCCAATTTCCCCTCTAATTTACAAGTATATTTTACAGGTTAGCATGGGCTCTGCTTCATTTTCATTTCCATTTGTGTGCACACCTTTTGTAGGTTATGCAGCACAGAGGAATGCAGTGGGATAGAGGCTGCTGCAAGATTCATGCTAATGCTGCTTACACTTTCTTCAGAAAATCCTTTTCACTTTAGCTGGGAGTACAGGCTAAATCCTGCTTTGACCCCCATACAGAAAAGCGGCAAACACATAAGAAGTCCTGTGTTGCAGAAATGCTGCCCCCACTCCAGGACTTGGCGAGGGCTGGGGCAGGTGAGCTGTGAGTTGCTGGATATTCTTTGCAGCTTCACATACTTGGAAAACCTGCACCAGATTTGAAAATGTGAGCAGAAAATGTGTGGTAGCAGGATAGATCCCCACCCTTTAGTATGCAAAGCATGTCCACTAGGTGATGTACATGCTGCAAGAGCTGACATATTACCTGCCTTTCCTTCTGTTCATACTATTGTTTACCCTTTGGTAGTGAGGAAAATGTATTAAGTTCTTTCCAAATTGAAAAGAAAAAAATGAGACATACTATCTGCTTTCAGGAGTTTATAAGATCCACTTGTACATTTTGACATCTTTTTGATATGATAGATTTTAGCTCTGCTTCATGTATATTTATTTGGGATGTTCCTTAATTAAATTATGTGCTAGGGACACTTTTTGTATTCTTGTTTGCCTTTTAAAATTGTCAGGAGTCCTAAAACCACTTTAATATTGCATCATTCTGAAGCACTTTGCAGCAGAATATATGCACAGTGACAGAAAAAGGGGAGCTGGGTTATTTTGGAAAGATCACATAAACAAAAATTATATATTGGCAGTCATTGGTGGGTATGCCAGCTTTGTCACTCATTTTCAGTGAAATATGGCTTCTTATTAAAAACCACATCTTTTCAAGAGAAAAAAATTCTACTGGTTATATAAAGCATACTGAGCAAAAAGAAAGAGACAAAATGATTTGAAAAGTTTCTTTTCCATAGAAGCAAAAAGCTTATCTTGTCTTAATCCATTGTCTATATTTTAGTTATGCAAATAAATATGCATTGCATAGTCATCAAATTAGTATTTAAATGTATTTTGAATTGAAGTTATTTATTTTTAGTGCTGAAATATTTTTGTCTGTGCTAAAACTGAGATAATAGATTGTGCTGAAATAATACAAGTTTAGTGCTTCTTCTCTAACCAACACAAAAACACCAAAATAGAAATAATAAGTTTGGTTTCCATCAATGTCAAAGTGCAGGAAACATTTTGCTGTTGAGGTTCCTGGAAGCAGTAAGTGCTGCATTGACTGCCATGCAGCACACACACACACACTCGCACACAGGATACCTTGCCTAACAAGGGGAAACCTTTGCCCTCACACACGTGCATACAGTTCCTTAACTTCCCACCTGCTGGGCAGCCACCTGCAATAAACAATAGTGGTCTAATATCAGACAGTAATAAAATAAGCATCCATGAAGTGGTTTACCTAAATACCACTACAAGTCCCACAAAAGTTGAGCTGCAGGCTGGGGAATTCTTGCCTCCAAGGTGGAAGGGGGACCTCTCTGAGGACAACCTTTGAAGGCCAGCACATTCCCTTTTTAAATATACCTACTGTTTAACTAGAGACAGCAGCCATCTGTAATGTACATAATGGTGCACAGCTACTATGAGGTAATGGATCCAAGGTGCATGATCTGTTCCAGGTTTCCTTTTGTATATACACAGTCCCTCGGTGCTACGTCTCCTAAAAAGTACAGTGACATTGTGTATATCGAAGGCTAGCAACATAACTCTCTTATCTTTTTCACTGACACATTGACAGTACATTATTCTGCTTACATACATGCTTAAATTGGGAATATAACTGCATTTCTCTGCATTCTGTAACTAACCAATATACTGCTCCTGCTCCTGTATTGAAAATCCAGCTCATTCAGATTTCATAAAGAGAGGTAAAGTCCTCTCTTGGTATATCAGATCTCCATGTCTCCAACTGTAAATAAAAACAAATTGGTCTAAGCTGGGAACTCTATTAATATCATGACCTCAGTATGATGTAACTGAAACCATATTTTCCACATCCCTCCTAAACACTGTTTATATTTGCATCAAACTAAATTAAACAAAGATAGGTTTTAAAGCCTCTGTTTTGAAAAAAAATACATTTGTACTTGAAGACGGTTTTTATTGTAGTGATTGCTTCGAAATGCATGTGTTTCTATAACCTGGGAAACTCCTCACAGAGGTCCAGTAATGCTCTAGAAGCCACTTAGATATTTTTGTATTCTAGTTCCCTTCACATGGTATTTACAATTGTGTATATAATCATCTACTTTAACTGTTCATATGTGAATCAAAAACAAGTTTAGACTTTGCCTTGCTCAGGTATAGTTAGTCCTTCCATGGCTGTTTTAGAATTCACAAGACAACAGTTCAAAAATGAAGTTTTAACTAGGGTGTAGTTCACAGCTTAAGCTGAAAAAATGGTATTTCAAAGTTTCAGTCTGCTGTGGAAAAAACTCAGCTAGATAATTGAGTCTGATACTACTTCATTTGTTGGACTCTATTTAAAGCCTAGTTTATTTTTAGAAAGAAACTGATGAAATCTACTTTGCTCAGGAATAGTTATTTGCAGATCAATAGCAACTTAAAATGTTATCTCATATGCACATCATTACAGGGAAGATGCTTTGATACATCAGTCATTATTTCTCCTTTCAGACAAACAGAAAAAGTAAAGATAATGAAAAAATGATCTCTTACAGAAGAGAGGTGTGGGTTTTTTCCCTTTTCACTGGGAGAAGTTTTCTTTTTAAAAACTTTTAAACATACAAGAGAACACAGAAAGTAAATAAACCATAATTCAGAAATATTCAGAAAGAACAAAACAGTGTGACAGATGCTATTTATAGAATGAGGAAATAAAGGTAACACTTTTAACACTATATAGTGTAATGCATAAAATTACATTTTAATGGGAAAGTTACAATGAGGATATCTTAGAAAATCCACATGTTGTATGGTTAAAGAACTAAATTCAGTTGAATTCTGGTGCATACTCCATCAGTTTGTTGGAACTTTTCTTGAAATCAGGTGCTGCTGCATGTGTCAAAATCTCATCCAAAGTGCCATAATAATTTATTGCTCGTCTGCAGAAACAACCTGATTCTGTCTCACTGAAATAACTGACGTGTTTGGCCACTGATTTCCTAGGAAAGAAGCCGAACTAGAACACTCACAGACCTTATTACTAAAAATACTTTTCAAA
Organism: Sclerurus mexicanus; assembly: GCA_013396755.1. Taxonomy (NCBI): domain Eukaryota; kingdom Metazoa; phylum Chordata; class Aves; order Passeriformes; family Furnariidae; genus Sclerurus; species Sclerurus mexicanus. The sequence continues at coordinate 1,239,382 of VWZF01006730.1, read as the reverse complement.
TAATGTATTTTTAGCTCAAACTTCTTTTTTTCTTACATAATTACGTGCCTTTTAACCATGGGCAAAAAAAAAAATAAACAGAATGTGTTTGATAGTTTTGTCCTACATAACAGAAATGAAGTCAAATTTAGAATGTGTTTTAAAAAATTTCAAAACTAGAAACTATCTTTAGTTTGTAACACATAAACATGTTAAAATACATAAAGGAGTACGTTCCCTGGACTGAGTTGTGTTTCTCACTGCCAGCAGTGACACAACTTCTGAACTGTGTCTCTAAATCATCCAAGAGATCCAAGAAGCTGTGACTTCTGAGCCACTTTCACCACCTATGGGGACATGGTGCTGCAAAAGGTCCAGCTTACAGCAGCCTCTGCCACTTTGCAAGTATCTTAATAAGAAAATAAGCTTTTTGGAAGGACCTGTGTCAGAAATTAACATTTCTGATTAAATATCTGCATTTGCGATACCACTGTGAGTTTGGAAAAGGGTATTGATATCTGTGTTGGCAGAGCCATGTAAGTCGTGGCTGACTCTTAGTGACTGTGAGATCTCTCTGGGGTTAGCAGCCAAAGGAAGAACTTACTGTTGGTTCTGTTCTTCAGCTCTGATGTAGCAAATCTGCAAGGAAAATTAAAAAAAAAAAAGTTCATATTTTAAATTAGAGCTAATGAATCATTTGTATTTGTCTATTTGGTGACATAGCATGAGCATCCACTTTGTCCTTTTGAATTTTCTTGGTTTATATAATGAGAAGGCTTTTATACTAACCAGATCACTGTGAGAAGGTGAATACCTTTGTGGTTATTTACAGAAGTATTTCCCTCTTCTCACAGTGAGTAATTATTCAAACTTTATTTAATAAAAACCTGCTTCTCTTCGTGGAAGCTTCCCAGTCTTGTTTATCTTCCTGTATAGTTTTGAGGAAACAATGTACATCTCTGCAAGCCATCCTTTTACCTTTCTTGATCCATAAACAATCTTCTAGTGAAATTCACTACACCGCAGCAAATTGCAGATCCTGATGAATCGTAGGCTTCAGTGATTTCAAGATGAAGTCAGTTTTTCTGTTTTCTGTGACTTCTGTGAAATTGATTCCTTCAGATTTCCAATTTCAAAACTGGAGATTTCTGTTTATTAAATTTAGCATTCTTCAACAAAATTATCTCCTTATTGGCATGGCTGTGACTCAATCAGCATTTCAGAGGCCAGTAACAGATAATGAAAAAAGCTGAGAGAGTCTAATATACTTGCTCATTCAGATTTATCAGAACAAGGTTTCCTAATGAGCTTGAATAAGCTTTGGGATCCACTCCAATAGTTAAAGAAGAAAGTTTGAGGATTCTTAGAGTTAACATCTGTTCATCTGAAGGCCTTTAAGCAGAGCCATATAAGATGGCAGATTTTCATCAGGTTGGATGTGATGTGTTGGGGGTTATTCCACATCACAAAAGCTATTGAATTAGGCCTCAACAGGCTTTGTATATCTCAGAGTATCTAGCTCACATATATTTAAAAATGTATAAAAACTATTCTGTGTTCCACTTCTGTGTGGAATGAGTGAGAAGCAGGATAGCCACATACTTTAAAATAAAATACAAAAAGGAAAGAAAACTAAAAGAAAAATGAAAACCCCCAACCCACCAACCAGACATTTTTCTCCTTCAGACGCTGTTTTCACTATTCTTCCCTAAACTCTCCCATTTAATGTTATGAGATTTCTCTGAATTCTTTCTTTAGATATCACAAGATTTGTGATTTTTATCACATGATTTTGGAGCTACTTACTTGAAACTCTTGTACCTATATACTGCTCTTCAATTGGGTGAATATCAGTGTCCCTAATCTTTCTTTTGTATTAACTTCTTTTCTAAAAGGCAAACTACAATTCTTAGAAAAAAGATACAGGAAACATGGAGAGTTGCTAATTATAGGTAACTAGTGTCATACTTCATCTATCACTCTGCCTCCTGAAGCCATGAATGGTCACTGATAAATGCCTTAGCTAGCAGGGTTAGATCACTGCAAATCTGTGTAGCAATAGTGCAAAAGCCATATGTGATTAGTTGAACACATCTGGTTTCTGCAGTAATGCCAGTGTGTCAGAAGGACACCAACCTACACTTTGGCTTTGATGACCGCTTCTACTGACAAGAGCAATCTCCATAAGTTTCCAGAAGAACTTAACGTGAACAGATTTTGCAACAGGGAAATTTGTATTTCAAATGTGTGAATGATCTCTACAGTTTTAACAGCACCTTATTAATAACATGGGAATCATGGGGCTGTCATCAGACATTATCAAGACCAAGAACATGCTATATCATTCTTTTTTGTGCCCATATGGTTGCCCAATATTCTCTCTCTATTGGATTGTGCTTGGTTTTGGCATCTGAGAGCTATCTGGAACAATAAGCTACAGGTTTCCAATCATGTCCATGTAATTGGAGTAGCACCATACCAAGACCATAGATGCTGGCATCTGCTGAAACAGCTGTAGACTGAGAAATATCATAAAATGCCAGAACTGGGAATGTAGTCAATAGAGTCTTTAAACTATCAAAAGCACACTCCTGTTCTTTATCCTGTTTCTCTTCAGTGTCTCCTCTAAGCAGTTGATAAAAAAGATTGGCCTTTTTAAAGAGAGTTTAAGTATGAATTTGCTTCAAATTTTATCATGCTGATGAACTGTACTAGTTCTGATACATTTTTATATGATAGTATTTCAAATACAATCTTGATTTTTTTTCTCCTTCCATTTTACTTCATGTCTGTCACATATCCTGACTGCCATAGCCTGTATTTTCCTGTTATTTTAGTCTAGTAGCTTCTATCACCTTCACAACTTGTGTTAATCTTAACATTGTAATGTTTCTCAAACTCCCAGTAACCTATAATTATAATTATATACTCCCTTTTGGGCTCGCAGGAAGTCCTTTGGAATCATTCTGGGCTCCCTGTGAAGCCAATCTGATGGTCAAAGCAGTATTTCTGAATAATGTCACCATTTCAGCATTGTCATGATGAAGTAAACCTTGTAAGGTTGTTGGCATATTGATTGATTGTGAATTAGATCTCCCTGATGACAAGAATAGAGTAAGAAAAGACCTCCTAAGTCTACTTGTGTGGTATTTTCAGCACAACTGATGCCAAAGAAACAAGCCAAGTAGCGGTTCAGGTCTGAGTCCTAATCTGTAGCTCATCCTAAAATGATTTCTTTTAGACTGTAGAAAATACAACTTTATGCAATACTTGACATGAGAGAAACATATACCACTTAAGTTGGGTTAAAGCATTTTTCCTGAATTTGGCAGATTTCACCAAACTGGCATTGTCTCCTTGTTCACTGTGCAAACCTATTTGAAAGACTTACTTATAGTGACATTATTAGGGGAGGGAAAAAATCATCAAAATAGGATCTTTGCCTGAATAACCAAAGCAGACATTGATTCAGTGTGTGGTATGTCTCCATCCAGCTGAGCTTTTGACCACTACTGTGCAGTTCTTCAGTGTAGCCCTAGAATTTTATACTTATTTAGAAAGAAAAACCAAACAAAAAAGCAAGGAGAGAGGATTTATTTTTCATTGTTCTTAATGGAGACATAAGGACTTCTTTCCAGATTGCTTCCACATTTCTCCTGGGCTATGCTGTAAATTATTTTGAATTATTTGTGTCCCAGACCTGTCTCACGTTTTTGCTGCTTAAAGCCAAAGAGTCCAACTGAAACTTCCAGGACCAGCCTGATCCCTCATCACCAAAGCAAAGTGGAAACTACAGCCACTGTCCTCAGGGAAATCAGGACAAGGAGACCAGAAGTGGGCACGGCAGTATTGACTTCTTTACATTTTGTCTGCTTACCTGTTCTCAATTTCTTCATACTGGTGACTGAGGTTCCTGTTCTACAGTAAAGGTAAAGCACAACTGAAAATAAGAAGGTCCCTGAAAGCATGCATCCCTCCTGCATGGCTGGGGGTCAGAGCTGTCACCTTTCTTCATTTGTGTGGAGAGAGTCACCCTGGTATCTATGGTTTCTGTACATATTGGTTCTGTCCATTTCCTTGACAAGGGGTAATAAAACCTTCCCTTCCTTCCCTTCCTTCCCTCCTTCCCTCCTTCCTTCCCTCCTTCTTTCCTTCTTTCCTTTCTCTTCTTCTTACAGAAACTTTCATTTTTCATAACTTATTCTTGCTGTGCCACTTATCCCATATTTTTAAAACTTTACCTTGTCTTTTAACTGTAAGATTTCTGTGAGACATATTTGTCAGTTCTTTACAATTCTACATATCAGGCACTCTCTGATGTGTTCATTCTTTTCAGTATCAAAGCCACAAGGATTTCTGTATTCATTTTGAGTCTATCTAAAGACTTAAATCACATCAGAATGTGCTTATCAAACATCTTAAGGGCAACATCTTAGCATCACCTTCCTTTAGAAAGACAAATGATTTATAAATAATTTCTGCTTGACTTCACACTGGATAAATTGATGTGCTAACGTGTACATCACCACTCTTCATGCTAAAGTGTACTTTATCACTCCTTGTGCTAAGTTTTCTGTACTATTAATTTCACACATGCCATTTGATTATATTCATGTCTGGAAATCTGGACAGCATTGCATTTTGTTAAACAATAAATTTCTGATATGGTGCCATAAAATAGTACAAAAAGAGAGAAAGAGCTACTCTGTTTCACATGTGTAACTTCTAGAGGCCAGTGACAATTCTGGGGACAATGTTCAGTGTGTCATGGGGGTATTTCTTAAAAAAAATCTGTCCTGTGGTTTACATCTCTTCCTATAATCATATTCATACTTCTGGCCTTGTGAATTAGGAAACAAAACTTGCTTTATTGTATTTGCAAATGCTTCTCCATATTACCAAGTACTTATATTTCCCATGAGAACCAGAGTAACAGAGAATACATGATTTGGAGGGAGTGGCAGGGGAAAGGGAAAAGTATGATCCCTTTCCTCATCTCTTTTGTCAGTCATCAAAATCATTGTTGCATTTCAATCAGAAGTGTGAAATCTGTCCATTTATATGTCAACACATTGGTTAGCACCTGTACCAGATTCTCAGTGCCAAGGTCATAGAGATCTCAGCACAAACCTATCTGCCAAAAAACCTCCCTTTCCTATATTAGCCAGGAATACCCAGGAGTGACACCACTGTTCAGCACTCACAGAAATGCCCTTCCAAAATACACTCTAGTGTGAATTCACTCAGAGCAGTGAGGCTTTTCAGCTTTGCTGTCTACAGTCAAATGGGATGGAGCTCACTACCATTGCCATCACTGCTGGTAAGGGGATTCTTTTCCTTTATAGGACTTACACTTTTATAGGAGGTTCAGAAAGACCAGCATGATCCCCACTCTGCTCTGGTGATGTTCTTGGCTTTGTGAGCTCTCACTCTACCAATTTTGATAAGGCCAAAATGGTGCCCTCAGCTCATGTAACAGTAATCTTGGTTTGCTGCTGAGGGCCAGACAAAGCCAACTTGCCAGTCATATTTACACCACCCAAAGCAAGCACTGTGCAGTAGCACCTGCAGTCTTGCAGAAATAGCGTGCACAGGATCGGTTGTGCGTGTTGAAATATCCCAACTATTAAAAAAAAAAAAAAAATTATCATATTTGGAGAAAGTAACATTAAATATATGTATAAAAATACAAGGAAAGGTGTCCAGAGCAGGTCTGCTGGTTCTTCCCAGTAGAGGGAGTTGGGAGTTCCCTCCATCTCCCTCCATTGTTTTCTCTACTCATGTTGTGTAAGTATGGGACTTAAAATTACAACAAGAGAGAAGAAAAGCTGTCACCTCTTTTATTTCTGTACATATTAGCTTCCTACACAGGGCGTGTCGTTCTTCCAGACTAACTGAATGTCTTTCTTGGAAAACTGTTTTCACTATTTGGATGTCATTATGCAACACTATAGGATGGGTGTCTGTAGCAAAAATACCACAGATCATTTCAAAGGTTACTCACACTATCAAATATACTATTTTGAGTCGTGTGTTTTTTCAACCACTCAGCAGAATTGGCAAGCATAGTTTCTTTAATAAGGAATCAAGACTAGGTCTGGTTTTATGGCAACTGTAGTTCTTGGTAAGGAAGAAAACGAAGGGAAATGATTCACATTTTCGGATAAGAACAAAGTGTTATAATGGTACCATGTCATAAAGTACATGATCACGGTATTTAACACTGCAAATATTTTCTCAGATTCTCTAGTGATTAGAACAGTTCTCTGCTCTTACATAGTGGTTTTCACCAGTGTACTTAGTACTAAATAAAAAAATCTAGTTAGCAGGTGAGGAAACAGCAGCACATTGCAAACATGAGCCACAATGCCCAGAAAGTCACTAGCACAGGATCAGCCTTGGACCAGTGGACTGTTCTCAGCTCTGGGGAGCACAGCTGGCTTCCCACACCACCCCCACCCAACAAATGCAGTCTAATGATAACTCCCAAGGAAGAATCACAGAGGAGGAATCCCATTCTTCTCTTGGTGATGGACTTTAATAGTCACAAGCTACCAGCTTCTCTTCCTAATGATAGAAGATCTCAGCGAAGTTACATACTTTCTGTAACTCCCAGTAAATCAAAATCTACTCTGTGACACATGTGCAAGTTCATCATTGAAAGGAAAGAACATCAACACAGGGCCATAAACCCAAGGGGAACACTGGCAGCTATGTGGAGGCACACTTTCCTTCTGACTGAGCCTGTCCTACTGTAAAATGGTTTGGGAAACCTCTGCAAGCCTCTTAATAAGCCTAGGAGCTGAAGCATCACAGGAATTAAAAGTCTCATACACTAGGCAGAAATGTTTTCTTTCCAGAGTATTAATCAGTTGGAGCCTTAAAGAATTTTAAAATGAGCCTATTATTAATTTGTGCTGTGGTAAATTTTAGAGTAATGCTAATTGCTTAATATTAAAAGCCAAGAAAAGTACAGTGGTTGACATTGCTAGGTTTTGTAATTTTTTTCCCCAAGAAAAAAAATTACTATGGCATCTTGATTCTATTTTTATCAACTTCCTTTTGAAGTTTTATAGACCTGGGGTGCAAAGGTCCATCGTAGAGTACTCCCTAGCTGATAGTACAAAAGCACATTAAATCTGGTCTGACACAAATACTGAAGTTTGTTACCATTAGAAGCCCCAGCTCTTTTGGCTCATAAAGGGAAACAGCAGTATTCCTTACAAGAGTGTTATCCCAACCTGTACCAGGCCTGCATAATACATATACAACATGGTAGCACAGCATCCTACTATTTTTTTGACTTGTCCCCTGGTATTTTGCCAGCAGCACTACACAAGAACAGAATGATAGTCTGGGCCAGACATGCAAAACACTAAGTCCCTTTCTACTTTCCCAGATTGGATTCTCCTGCTGCATTTGGTCAGATATAAGTTGGTCTTGGACTATTGATGGCCTGCCTTCAGTTTCTCATGGTTAATTATTTTTTGCATATTATGCAGCTAATATAGTACAAAGACAAACATGAAAAAAAGTTTGCCAAACTACATTTCATACAAGTCCTACCTGTTGCTCTGGCCAGGGCCTGGAAGGTTCAAAAAACAGGCATGGCTTACTGATAAGGGACTTTCTGGGTGCTTCAGCATGTGCCTGCTCTGATTGTCGTGTTGTAGGTGCTTTTCACTTCTGACATTTTCCAAGCAAATCCAGGCTGGTCTAACACTGGCAGACAGTGCATAACCTGTCACCTATTTTAGTGGCATCAAATTTTGTATCACTTTTAATTTGGGTTTCTCTGTTTTTTTCCTCTTGACTGCCACTACTTTCTTGATAATGCATCTCTTTCCTTGATGCATTTTCTTCCCTGCAGTTTCATTTCATGGCACTGTTTTGAAACAGATGCTCTGGCTACTTGCACAGTCAGTCCTGCCAGCTTCATGATTCTTCCTTGCTGTTTTTGACTGTAACCCTCAATTTACTGAGGCCTAATTGTAAGAGATAATGGGAAAAAAGACCAAGTAGGCAAAACATAAAATGTAATTTAAGACTTTCAAGCATACATTTTCTACAGCCTATTTGATTTTTCAGTAATAAGAATTTCTGGTTCTATGCTTTTTATTCTGGATGTAACAAAAACTTATTCTTTCTGTAACTTAGTGGAAATAAAATGAGCTCTCTAGTAAGACAGAACCTCTGAGAAGGGAATTGGAAAATAGTTGTTTGTTCCTCATCTGCCCCTTACTGAAGTGTTTTACTTATTTTGTTAGAATCATCATGGTTGTTTAAAGCTAGGTGCATAAATCTGTATTTAAAAATACAAACAGATTGCTTGCTTTATGTATAAAATTTGTACATAATAGTAAGTGAGGACTTCATAGTTAGGATCTCTGAGTACCCAGCTATTAAAGAGGTATTGCCGTATGTCCATAGGTGTCTAATTTTAGGCATCCAGTTTTTACATTTTCAATCTCAATGTTATTTTCTATTTCATATGAAAGTTTCCCATAAACAGAACAGAAAACCAAGTAGTTATCTATGACAGTTTAATGTTTGAAATTCCTTGGATTACTGCATTTGTGACTCAACTTTTTTTACTGTAAGATGCCAGTAAATTTGGATATAAAATGAGATATGGTTTGCTAGAAGTGTAGTGGATTAGCAGGCTTTTAGCAAAAACTGTCCGCTTCATATTTCTCCTTCTATGAATTCCCTGTGTCTTTTAAGGAGAAGAAATTAGCTCTCTACACATTTCAGTCAGTGATTTCCAGGAAAACAGAACGCTATCCCAGAGAATATCTTTGCTCAACAGTTTGCACTGGCCACTGGAATTTATGGTCCTTAATGTTAAAGACTGTTCATTGAGTATAAGACCATTTATTGGTCATAGGGCCATTCAGTGGTCATAAGGCCACTACATACAGAGCATCGAGTGTGCTTCTGTGGATTTAATATAGAGAAGGTGTACTTAACATTGATGATTAAAGGTAAATTTACCAAAAGACTCAAATGAAGAGCTAAACATTGTGTGTATTAATTGCGTGTGTATTAATTGCGTGTGTATTAATTGCCTTGAAATTAGCTCTCATGACAATATTTGTTCCAATACAGCAAAAGCAGGAAAGTTAGAGTGAGACAGACTGTTTTTTAGAGGGAATTTCAAAGATTAAAGCAGGAAGAAGGCACAAAGTGGTTCTTTTGGTTTTAAGCTATTGAGGTCCAAATCTGAATACTATCAGGAGTGTTTGTTAAGACAAAATGGTTGGTGTGGTAAAATAAAGCCATAGCACCCAAGTTCATATATTCTTCAAAAATTCCTACACAAGTATGAATTTTTAAGATTATGTTGTCTGCTAGGATAAGTCCTGTGAAATAAGAGGATATATATAATTGTGAAATGTCATTTGTAACCCTAAGTATGTCAAACTCCTGTAGGTTTCATTAAGGTGGGTCAATTTTTCAGCAAGTCTGGAGAGATTTAAGGCTGCAAAACTTTCATACTATAAGGTTATGTATGCTCTAATAATTCAAGTAAGATGGATAGTTAAGATAGGTTGGATGGTTTTGACCTCAAACTAAGAAAGTTCCTTTTCGTTCTTTTCACTGAGTTTTGGATTTCATTCAAAGCTGAAACTCATGGCAAAACTCCAGGGTCCTGCTTTGTGTTTTCTTGACCTTGGGCCTGTTGTGTTAATATGTCATGTGGCAGAGCAGTCTGAATGAGTTAACCTCTCCAGACTCCTATAGGATTTCTTGAAGGTAGCCAAGTTACAAGGAAGAGCATTACCACCCACCCACGCCAAAGTGAAATTAGAGAAGCCAATCCCTTGGACAGGCTATGCTGTATTTAGGAACACTATTGTGGCACAAAAAGTGACTCCAACAAATGAAAGGATGCAGATGAAAGTGAGCAAATCTGTACGCATGAAAAACAGAATTTTACAAAGACTTGGTGAGTATAACTAACTGCAGTGTTTTGCTTAACTTTACTGTAAAGCACATATTCCAGTGAGAGAAAACAGACTCAATAGCTTCTTCATGGGTGCAGACTGCAGAATCAACAGCTATGCCTGAACTACCCCCAAACACCATTCCTCGGCACCTCAGGTGGATTGGTTGATGGTAGGGCTACAAGCCAGACAGAAAAATTGCAAGTGGGCTTGGGTGGTGGTGAATGCTTTACTATGAACAGGTCACAGTTTGTCACATTATTCATGCCATTGCAAATCATTGCAATTTTAAAATGGACTGTATTTTACTTTGAAATCTTCAACAATAGAAAATGTCGGGTTTGGTTATGTGCTCTCAGATTTGAGCTGTAAATGGCCTTTTATACCCACAGAAACACTATTTTGATAGACTCTGTAAAACACACATGTAATATGAAATATGAAGAGAGGAAAACATAAAAGTCACACAATTGTACTTTACAGTCTTGCTGAAATTTCAGCTTTTCACAGAAAATTCACAATCAAGCATTTAAAGTTTTCTTTGGAGTCTCACAAAGGGTTAAGGCAGCTTGTTTGGCATTAGATATTTGTATAATGAGCTTTTACTGAAGTAATTAAAATTTGTTTATAATTAATACAGATGAATTGGTTTCTGCACAATAATAGTTAGGAGATTAACAAAGGCCACATTTTGGCAACACGACTACATTCTTTTCCAAGTGCTGTGGGACTTTATCCAATGAATGTCTGTCCAATCCGGCTGATTCTTCAGAGATGCCATATGGCACTGCTATGCATTACAATTTTTTTTCTAAAAGGCAGCCATATGACATAACTGATCTTCAAAACGTTGTCAGAAGGCATTACCTAGGTAGGCTGCGAGCTGCTTTCCAAAAACTTAGCAAGCACAGGGGCTATTAATTATGAGCAAAAGAAATGTGCACACACACGCTGGAAAGTTGGCATCCATTCCTCTCTAGTCACAGCTGAGCATCTCTTAAGCTGCTCAAGCTAGGAAAGTGAAGATGGATTTATCTTTTTTTAACTTTACACATCTTCTTCTAAAATTTTAATGCAGCAATTTCACAATCAAGTTATCTCAGAAGTCTCAGCACATCTGACCCTCAGTGCCCACGAACATCTTATTTTACCAGCAGCGTGTGTTCTTATACTAACACCACTGCTTTCACTGGCACATTTTCTTAGATCAAAGGATTGTTGCCTTACCGCACCTTCACATATGTCCTCTCAAATCAAGGTGATCCAAACCATCCCTGAAGTAAGCTATATTATTTGTTACATATATATTTATATATTCACCTGTTACTTGTCGTACCATTTGCCTTCCTGGAAAAGGGACTAAAGGTCCCCATGTCTTTCATAGCTGGCATTAGTATTATTGTGAATGACACCTGAAGACCTGATTTTGCTCCTTCTTGCAACACATGAACTGCAGTATGACTGTGGGTGGTTCAGGTTCTTTTCTATTCTCTTTCTTATCCCAAAAGACATAGCCATGCTCATTCTCCTCTGCCAAAGCTCTTGAGCACTTCAGCTCACACTGCTAGGGATCCAGCAAAGTGACTCTCCAAACCTACCCTAGGGACCTTTGTGGTCGTTCTCCTATCAGAAAATTTCTACGAAGCTGGGAACATTCTATTGGTTTGTCTGCAGTGTGACCGTATTGTGACACCTCTTCCAGTCTTCTTTCCTTTGGAGACAAGCTTTTTGCCTAAAGAAGAAAAAGTTGTTCATATATTTACTTAGGATTTGGAATAGTATCTAGACTTTTCTTATCCATGTGTGTAGTCACTGTCTTCCTGGTTGTTAAGGCATGGCTGTAGTTCAATTTTCTGTGCAATTTTCTGGTATTTCTTAAAAATATAAAATCATCTGTTACACTGAGCTACTGACTGCTCTGAGTGGACACACTGTATTGTTGTTGTCCTACTGCCATATGACTGCTGCTTAGCATGGAAAGATTTTAGTGGAAATACTCCAAATTCCAATTATAGATCCCATAGTATCTTCCTCAGCTGATGTGCTGTAGTTCATCTTACTTTCCGCTGTAGGAATTAAATAGGAGGTAGCAAAATTTGGATTAGAATTAAATTATTATTGTTGTTTTTCTCTCATTCTCTTCAGGCGTTGTGTAGCCATGTAGACTAGTATGTTATTCCTCTGGCAATTAGCAGAAATAGGCTTCTGCAAGGATATCAAAAGTTATAAAAGGGATTTCAGACTTCAGGCATGATCTTGAAAAGTGGAGGCTAATGTCAAAAATCATACACCGAACTTGTTTTGAGGTGGCTTTATACTTTGCACTTATACAGTGGCAAAAGGTTGCTGTGGTTGATATTGCATGTCCGGTGACAGAAGTTTTGAGTGCTGAAGCATCCTTTTCTAACAGGTTCCTGGAGCAGTGGATGTCTCACATGAAAACTATCTGCATTGCTACAGCTATTTGAGAGCTTGATATTTCTCATAGCTCAGTGTGTAGGTAAGGAATTCAGTGTGGTAAAACAGCTTGTGACACTGTTGTAAAGGATTCAGCAGAACGATGCTGGACCATCAGACAGGAAACCACGCAGAAGATCTGGTTTCCTAAAATGTTCAGTGGCAATTCAAGAGTTATCTCTGCCCTCTTTTTGCTGTTCACACTGCACTTGTGAACTCATATGGAAAGGGTTCCTTCATGGTGTTTGGAAGCTGGGCTAATGACCGCTTGGAGAGGCCAACAATATTGATAGGCACTGCTCTGAAGTTCATCGCTTTTCATTTACTGAATATTTTCTGGAAGAAGAAATGAAAATTTAGTTGCCCTGGTGTATATGTATATTGCTATTCACTCAGCCTTTGTGGAAGATGTGGTTTCCCTAGAGATGATTTTCCTGATCACCTCAATGGGACAACAAAACCCTATCTATAAAAGAATTTAACATACATTTAGGGGACTGGTGGGAAAAAACCTGACTTTTAGCCTTGAATTTGCTAGCCTGAGAGAAGATGCCTGTTCAAGCCAGTGATTACTTAAAAACCTGGAGTCAGGCATTTGCCAAGCTTCAGGTTGGAAGCTGGGGATAATCTGTGAGAAGTATGTGTTTTAATGTTTTTCGCATGATTTCAGAACATTAAAATAATGTGTAATTGTTGTAATGCATGCACCTATTAATGCTTCTTATGTGAGTTTTAGTGTGATGTAACATATGTGAGCCTCCAAAGAATTCATGTTTGGACTTTAATGTCATGCTTGCCGAGGTTCAGTGAAAGCTATGGGTTTAATAAAATGGGTCATGAAAACAAGAGCGGAGTAGGTGAGCATTTCTGTTGGTCAAGGAATAGTCAGCAAGTAATGAATACACACATTTCTAACTTTGTCAGCAATTTAAAAAGTATCAAACAGACAATCAACAAATAAGTATCAACAAACAATAACTCAGAAAGTTCTGAAGTATAAGAAGAACATAAGTGTTTTGCTGTTAAAATTAAAAACATGCATATATTCTCTGCGTTGTGGCTGCTGGTAAAATGGTATATCTTTTGATAGCGTTAGAATTGAGAAGAATTTACTATACTCAGAATTTTCCTCATTTTGTGCCACAGCCTCCTCGTGAAGGGATTTTTTTAGGGGTGGTGAAGTGAATGGTGTGTTAAAGAATGCATATGCTTCAGCAATAAAAGCCTGGAGGAGACATGCAGATGACAGGAGAGCCAGAGATGAGACAGCCCACAGCTGCCATGTTCTCCAGAGTGTGTGGTCATCCAGCCCAGCCACTTTGCCTGGGAGAATGTACTGCTTGGCTGTGTTGTCTTGTTTGCTCCTTGTCCTACTTCGTAAGCCTTGGTTAAATGTTTTCCTGAATCAGGTTACATCATGGCTTTTAAATGTGGAGTTGTTATTACACCAAAAAAAATATTGACTGTAACAGCTGTTTCACAAGTGTTAAAAGTTTACCATGAAAGCATGAATTAAGGCAGATTTATGAATATGTTATTTTTAACATCTCTTTGGGATAAAAACTTATTTAGAATACATGCAGCAAAACTCCTTATGAAAAGTAGTTATTTGACATGTAGAAGACACACTCTCCAAAGTTTAAGAACTTGTTATTTTTCATAAGGCAAAAAGCAATTAGAATACATTATGAACTAATGTCAAACTATATCCTTGAGCTGAAGAGATGCTGATTTATAGAAATTTTAAATATGTCTTGAACTGATAAACTTTCCATTCATACAATTGAAAGACATTTAAAACAACCAAGCCAAATCATTCTTAACTTCAAAAAAATTATTTTCTTTTTTTTTCTTTTCTTCCTGGTGCCAGGTTTCATCTTGGAGGGAACTTTTCTAGCTGATTTAAAACACCGTAAAAGAGGATTTATAATGGAAATCTCTACCCTTGCTGTAACAGCATTAGCAGGTGCCAGCCTCTAACAAAAGTCCATACTCTGCCATGATGTACTGAAAGTGATGTGAATAGAATGCCATTATTTGAAGTGAGAGGAAATGAAATTCAATTCATCCACCTTAATAGAATAGTCTTATACTTAAGAGATAATGTCAGCAGAATAGAACATTGTCACAGGAAAATTAACTGCTGCTGCTACATGAACACCAGGGCAAAGCTGAGGTACTTAAAGTAAATGTAGGGCTAAGCTGATGGTTAATTTTGAAATAGGAAATCCTGATCTTGTGACATTATTCTGCTATACGGACGTCTTGTTTATCCTGAAGTACAGCAGAACCACAGGACCAGCGATGCTCCTTCCTTTAGGATAAAGCTTGCAAGGTTCCCATCTATCCCTCCCATTCTAGCTGTTTGGTGTCTCTTACAACTGTAATGTGCTCTCCTTTTTTGGCAGTTGGTTGGTGGAGATCAGTGTGTTGATCTAGGTTAGAAACTGTCTTCATCCCAAATGTGGGGTTTTGTAAGAGAAATAATTTTCTGTTGCAAGTTTTCAGGTCTGAATTCTTCACAAGATTCTGTGTGTTAACACAACAGCTGGGGCAGCTCTCTGTGGGATGGGGAAAAGGACCAGCAGAGACACAAAAGCCTTCAGCCATTAGCATCACCTCCAAAGTCAGCAGTGACGAAGTGACTGACAGATGTAGACAGGATCACCCTGCCTGGCAGTGTCTGTAGTAGCAATGATGCTTTCTTCAGTTGCTGACCTCCTGTTTCTGTTTGCATACATGAGTACTCTGAAAGGCAGTGCTGGAAGAAATCCAAGGTGTGTTCCCTCAGCTCCTCTTCATATGAGAATCAAGCACTGAAGCCAGGTGTAAAACTTTTCAGCCAGGTGTTGAATTCTGTCTTGGGACATTTAATCACAGTCTAAATAGCACTGGGATTTGGATGTGTATAAGCAATGTCGGTGTGATTTTAATTCTGCTACTGGCTGCCACCATGCTGTCCCTGTGGAGAATGGAGAAAGATGCTGTGGGCACTGCTATGTGCTGGGGAGGGAGCAGAGGTTTTCCATTCCTGCCTTCCCTAACACTACTGTTCTGCTCCTTGCAAGAAGGTTTTGAGATTTATGCATACTGGCCAAAGAGGGGAAGAAAGTCTTTTCATCTTAATATATTTAACATACTATTTATAAACCATCAAGTTGTTTCGAATAATGTGTTCTCTCATTATTCAAACCCTTTTTGCACTACGACATCCATTAACACGGGTCTGATTCTTTCTCAGCACACAGAATGATCAATTCCCCTGAAATGAATCAGTCTCACCATGTGTAGAGTGGCAAAATTAACCTGAAGGAAGCCAATTTTATATCATAGATTCCATTTATTTTAAGCCCAGAAAGGACCACAATGATAATCTAATCTAGGTTCTTGCATTACATAGGCCACAGAACTTCACTAAATAATTGCCACATATAGTTCAACAACTTGTAGTTGAGCCAGACTATATTATTTCTCTGAAGGTATGCAGACCAGGTTCCACATGACACAGACTTGTCACATACTTGAGCAATTTCTGCCAATATTCAATTGAACTCAAGTAAAATGATAATTTCTAAAATGGCATATAGGTCTTCCTGATTGTTACCTTCAACATTCTGAACTCTGACAAAAATTGCTTCTTTCTGTAATAATAAAAAGTTTGAATACAAATCACAGATATTATAGGGAAACCTTTATTGACTTATGTTGAATCACAGTTAGTTGAATATAAAAAGTTTCAACATGCCAAGTTTCCTCTGCCATGTTGTTAACAATTAATTAAAAGTTTGTTTATATTTAGTTACCAGTGAAGAAAGAGCTTTATGTCTTGATAACTACAATAGTTTACAAACATCTGCAAATAGCCTGTTGTTTTATTTTCTGTGATTCCTGGCAGTGTTCCCAAAAATTCTTTTATTTTGACCGTAGAAGCAAAAAGTCTCATTCAAATTGACCACCACATGAAGCAGTGTATTGGAGTTTGTGTTTCCGCAGAATGTTTCTAGGTGCACTTGCAAGAGCAAAACACCCCAGACTCCTCCAAATCAGTTCTATTGAGAAGGGACTGTAGCAGGGCAGAGAGCACAAGGTCTTGCTACCCGCAGGTCTGCAGGTTTGGAGAGCTGGGCAGCTGTCTTCCAGTGTCTCCCCTCCAGAGGTCTTTTCCTAGAAACCTTCTTGAAGAGGTTTTGCAAAAGCCTTCTCCCATTCCCTTCAGGGAAGTTACTCTGAAGCTACTAGACCTGAAGCACCCAGTCTGGGCTACAATGACATCTTTCTCCTAAAATGTTGCGGTAGTAAGAAAAACAATAAGAAATAGACAAAATGGGCCTCATTCTCCTTTCCCCATGTATTATTTTACTTGAGTCCCTTTCATGCTACAGTAATCACAAACTAGCATCCGTACAAGAAAGATAAGCCTCAGGTAAGCAGGTGAGATTAAAAGACAAAAAAAATGTCAACCAACTAAGCAACAGCAGCATTGAAGACAATAGATTTCTGACTTCCCAATTATTATTAATGCAGTGGCAACATATCAGATAAAATTTTTGAGTCACATAATTTTGGATTTTATTGTCCGGACAATAAAAGATAGTTTCCCCTTCATTTTGTATGAGGAACAAGTGAGTGAACTAAGAATCTTATGGCTGAAGGAAAAAAAAAAGTCATGACAAGAAATTAGATGCACATCTCCAAAATTATGAGGGGTGTATTGTGAGGGAAAATAAGAGAGGCATCACATTAAACGACAGGTTAAAAGCAGACAATTGAATGTGCTCTTTCATACAATTGTGTCCAAATTGTAGAATTCCAGATCACAGAATGAATATGAAAATGTCAAATTAACCCATGTCTGATGCATTAAAAAGTGATTATAAAGTATTTAATTAAACTATTGTACCTGCATCTCAAAGTGCCCTTGAGATACAGACTTTTGGAGGCCGGGGACATATTTTGCATTTGCCATGGGGTTTTTATTTCCTCTTCAAGCAACTGCTGGTGCTTAGCTTACTCTCTGGGACTGACTACTGGGTAAGACGGACTTTTGTTCTGAACTGATCAAGCAATTGTTATTTTCTTTATTCAGACCTGAATTCTTCCACTTGACCGTCAGTGCAATACATCTAAGAGTAAATAAAAATAACATAAAAGTAGCAGAATTTAAACGCTCTGTCTGGTAAGGTCGCACAGAGCTCACTATTACGGGCAATGCGTTTTTGGAAGTGTGGTTCTTTAGCAGTCTATCCTTTCAGACCCACTGTCAAAGTGAGAATTGGCATAAATATATCACCATATGTAAAACAATGGGCCCTCAATCACTTGTCAAAAGACTTGAAATTACGGCTAGATCATATCGTCCTTTATCTGAGAAGCCTCCGAGATCTGTGATTCAGAGACAGGCAATTACTAGTATAACAGGACAAGAACAGTTACAAAGTTAATTACCTGTGATTATCTTACAAAAGATGGTGATTATCTAGCTGAATGACAAAAGAAGAGTGTTCATGGAGACAAAAACAGACGGTACCATAAACTGATAAAAACAGGACCACCCATTGTTCATTTAGAAATTGCCCACTTTAGTTTATGTTGCTATTACAATAACACCTTCCCCATTCTTCTAAACTTCCCTGCTTTTTCTCAAAGGAAATACTAACCTCTGGAAAGACCTACAATTCTTTTTTTTCTTAAGGCTGTTTTCTGTCTTTAAAGTTTCACTGTGAATTTTAAGGATTGTTCAAGTAGAAGCCAACACGGGGTACAGCGCGGAAAGGGGAAGCATGCCATCTCCTCCCCAAGTTTGTTTGCACATTTACCTTAATCTTCTTGACCTTATCATACCCCCTTGACTCATCCTTTAGCCTGCCGAATAATTGAAATGAGTTCTAGCTGCTGAATAACAAACTTGAACCCCCTTCGGAGTCCCAGCCCTGCAATACGTGTGGTGCCAGTGGTGGGAATACGAAGGCAGCAACATTTCTGAAGAATTTGCTTCCCAAACAACCCCCGTATTCACAGTCACATTTGTGGATTCTGTGATAAAATCTCTCTACAGAAAATTTTATTTATGCAAGAGCCCAGCTTTCCTTAGACAAACTCATCTTAAGATCTCACAAACATTTTGCTTCCCGTGGGATTTTTGTTTCAGTCCAGGAATCAGTTTCCTTTTCAACATTTATCATTTTGGTAGTCACAGGTTCACGTGTTGGAGGTGTTAGCTGTTGCCTAATGGGAAAAATTATCCATAAGCATCGATGTGAGTCAGAACTCGCACACGCTGTGTTAGCATTCCTTTGGGTTTCCTTAACATTTTTGTGAACAAAAGTTTTATTATACAAATATTAATAGGATTCCAAATGCATGTCTATAATTCGTTGGTCTTCATGGCATCCTTGGGACTTCTCAAAAAGATGTCCATGGTGTTGCAATTAGGAAAAGCAGTGGAAGCTGTGTTACTAATATTCAAGTACAAAGATTTTCATAAATTCATTTAAATGTGACCAACATGTAAGTGACTCTCTTGTAGCTGAGATCTGAAAGTACTCCAGCCAGAGTCTGGGCACAGGGAATTAAATAAGGCAATATAACTGGGCCAGGCCATTAAAGGTGGGACTGCGTAAGTGTAAGTGTGCCAGCTATGGTCTTGTTTGAAAGCCTGTGATCGTAAAAAAATAATTTAGAATACAACTCCAGCTTTTAAATAAGTGTCAGAGCTTTAAAGTTTTCTATCAATGAGTTTCTGTGAGTAACTGCTGATCATGGAGGTAAAGGAACGATCCTTTCCCTTCTGGCCCAGCTTCCAGAGTACAGACAGCTCTCTCTTGGAGGCTGTGGCTGCATTACCCTGCTGTAAAGACAGTGACTGTGTAAAGCTCCCAACCTTTGGATGTAAACACCCAACAAACTCAGCACTCAGATCATTATAATTTCTCCAGTCTTCCTGCTGTGTCCTCACCGTCATGCTGCTGTGCCTGAGACATTTCCTTTCAGTGGATGAGGATCCAAACAAACTCTTAGAAAAGCTTAGCCCACTGAGGACTACAGATAGCGCAGTGCAGCTTCTGGCCCAGACCTGCCAAAAAGCAGCACTTTGTGGATGGGGAGCACCTGGTGCATAGTAAGGAAGCATCGCTTGACACTCTGCTCCTCTGCTCTGTTCTGTGCCCAGTGTACCATCTTCCTGGCTGGAAACAGAAAGGACGTGACAGGGTAGCTTCATAAGCAGCCAGGGAAGGGAATGGGCTCAGCCAATGCCAACGCCAGCCCTACTGCACTGTGTTCCTTCTGATTTCTGTGGGTGTTGGATGCACAACTTTGAAGGGCAAATTTACCTCCAGCTTAATAAGCATGATAAGTCATAGATTTGCTGGGAGTAGGAGCAGAAGCTCTCCCGCATCTGTTAGCACATTATTAGCACAGCTTGTTATGGGGCCTCACTTGATGCAGCCGTAGTCGCAGGACGCAATTACAGATAAATTCCAGCTCTGCCTCCCCCACTGACTCAGCATCACAGCTGGAGCCAGCCACATTGCAGGAGGTGAAAGGTACTCTGAATTATAGATTGCCTTTGACCTTTTTTTTTTGGTTTAAATTAAGGATAAGATCCAGGAAAGTGCCTTCAGCCAGGACATTGCTTAAACATATGCTTAACTTCCACCAGGGGCTGGTGCTCATCAGTGGAGATGAAACGCTTGCTCACACTATAGTGTGTGCACAAGATTGTGTACTGATGATGATTAAATGCCTTTCTGAAGAGGAGCATAAATGACAGTTTCCTATAACAGTAGTAACCAGTATAGCTCTTGAAATCCAGAAAAACCTTCAAACCCATGAAAATATTCACTTAAAATTCAGAGCAGATATTAAATTTCAGCCATAATGTGTAGATGACAGGGGAGTACTATGAAAATTATATGTATTTTAAAAGATAAAAGAAACAAAGACTGTTAATGGAAAAACTAGCTATTACTATGCCATCACACACGGATATCTATCTGAACAGGCAAACTTCCTTACAATCCCTGTAAGAGGGAATTAAAGTCAACCTAGTGTCTTTTCATCAGAGTGTTTTCTATGATAACTTTGTAAGTGCTCTTAATATATAACAAATAATCTCAGGGCAAAGATCTGTTTGAAGGAGATATGATTGATGACCTATCATCCCTAATTCACTGTTTATACTCGTAGTGAGCCTATTGGGAAAATACCTCATTCATCAGGGTATTAGTGAATTCAACCAACGTATGGCACCTTCATTTTAACAAACTAAAGGAGAAAAGCTAAATGGGGGAAAATTGACAACCATCTCTGATTCTATGATAATGCAATTAGGCTGCTCCTCTCCAGAGCTTTTGCTAATTCACAAAACAGCTTCAGTCGGCAGGTCATAAATATATGATCATTTTTCACACTTTGAAAAGTAATGATGCCTTGACACGAATCAATAAATCTTGGTGAAGTCATTTATACTTTTGTGTTGTGCATACAAATCAGTTTAAAGACAACTATATATTATTTTTGACTTCTATATAGTCTTTGTTTACAAAAAAATAATTTTGCAGAGGTTCCTGTGTTCCTTGTATACTGAAAACTCAAACTGAAATTACTGCCCCTTTTCAGGACCAAACACTCCTAGATTAGATGTTAAGGCTCTTAAAATCTCTTAAAGTCTGGTGAAGATGTAAAAAGAAAGGAGGGTGAGAAGGGAATGAGGCAAAATAGCATTATCTCTTTTCCTTCTCACTTGGCTTTGAACTTCAGTCTGAAAATATGCTGGGGGTTTGCCAGTAAATATTGAGATTCCCATTGTGAATTCATGCAAGTTCCCACTCTGTACCTCCAGCCCTGTCCAGGGAAGAACAAGCATTCAGCTTGCCATTATGCACTGCAATGTTGCCACAAAGAAGAAAAGGAAAGAAATAGTACAAGAAAAAGGAATATCAGAGCACCTAAACTTGTTCTTGGGTCTCAGGAGAGATGCAAGAGGAACCACACCTGATTGCTGAATAACAACTGAACATTGCCACCTATCTCATTTAGTAGAAATTTTAAATCCTGATGATCTGTCTTCTCTGTCTTCTCATAGGATTATGACGTATTACATGGTTAAGGTAAGACAATAAACCCCTGAATATGTGTCTATGCCAATAGGAACAACACATGTCACTGTTCGGTGACATATGAAAGTTATCTCCTTCTGCCTCCTAAGTTTTGTGGTTAATAACTGAATAAAACCAAAATACATTCCTTATGTCATGAGTATGACAGAATTTTACCTGAGGCAGACCTATGCAAAGATAACCAATAAAATTGAAATGCTAGCCTCTGATTCAGTGATAAAACTGCATTGTACAACTTAGCAAAACATAAATCACATTGTACAGTCTCATGTATACATCCAGGAGCATACAAATTCACAAATATGTACTACAGTACACAAAGGAATGATCAGGAATGATCCACAGTAAATGTAGAGAATCACAGGCTGATAAAAAACTCAGGTAGCTTCTAATGTTTGTCTTGCTGTTAAAATACCTAAATGTTGTTTTTATAGTCTCTGTGTATTCTGCCCTTTCTCCATTATTTGATCTCTATTACGATAAATAGCCAGTTTGCAAGACACTGTGCAACTAAGCCAAACACATACAGTACATGGATGAAAATTTAAAAATGCATTTAAGTGCAGACTCCCATGTTTATGTAATTTAGATTTCACAGGCTGAAGTAATAAAATAATGAGATTTTAAACAAAGACTGGATGGGGTTTTTTTTGAAAAGACATTAAATACCACATTATGAAATGGTACTTCAGTAGCAATTTAAACAGTGTAATTTTTGAATATTCTGTAATAAGTATTTTAATAAAATACTGAGGGCTGGGTCTCAAACTGATGACAGTTTATCTGGCTTTCCTGAACTTAGAGGGAATTTGTCACGTGCTTTAAGTGCATGTGATTTTCTGAATCAGGGCCAGGAGAGAATCTAGTCCATTACATCTCCCCCTAATGTTTGATGTTCAGCCTCATGATTTTTGAATTTCAAGGGAGCAAGAAAAAGTGCCTTAATAATTGTGTCACTGGCCTGCAAACCAGAATCATCTGTAACAGACCTGCCTAGCATCTATACCTGTATCATCTTCTGTCAACTCTGCCTGGTTTCCAGCCCTGCTGAAGGTGTGGTATGCATTTTGTGAAGGTTTTTACAAGAAAAATATTTAGATTAATGAAATAATTTAGTGGCAATTTAGTGACAGTAGGTCTCAGTAGAGTGACAATGGGATTGAAAAAGTAAACCAGTGGGATATACTTGATTGTGGCTGTTGGGCCGGCAGCAGGGAAGCTGCAGGGGTCACACTGATTGGCATTGTCACTTTTCCCATTCATCAAGCAAGGCCAGACTTCCCAAATCATTTACCAGATGGGGCAGCTCGTCAGTTTAAACACCTGATATGAAGCCATCCGTCATCTGATAACATGATCGTCGGGCTGCAGCTGGCTTGGTGCTCTGCAGCCTGAGTGCACATGTGATGGACTGGAGCCAGGGAAGCAGGCTTAGCAGTGCTGCACTCCCCTGATAGGATTTGCAGCCCTCCACTGGACCATGGAACAGGTGGAGACGGAGAGAGAATGAAAAAATTACCATGTGTTGCAGGGATTAGAGAGCACACACTTACCACTCCACTTGAATACCAATCAAAGGACAACCTTGAGCCAGACAAATTTAAGGCCATCCATGATGTAATATGGTGAATATAGCTTCTTGCGTATGCTGATATATCTTCATTTTCCTACAGGCTTTTGAGTGGATACTTGGCAATGCTGCAATTTGCCTTTCATTTTCTAATGTGGAAGAGAGAACAGATATTGGAAATATAAGGGTTTTTTCTGTTTTCTTTTTCAAAACACATTTTTAAACAGGAAATATCTTACCCCCCCCCCAAAAAAAAATCTATAAACTGACCAAAGATCCTACTAGTTTTGCTCAGCAAGACAAAAGCCTGATAAGATGCAGACAAAGTACTATGAATTCAAAATATAAAGATGCTTACTGAAAGCCAGTCCCAAGCTCAAATTCCCCCAGTTATTGAAATGCTCAGATCTCTCTGATTTCAAAGGAGTTAGGTGCCTAAATGGCTCTGAGGATCTGTCTTTTAGTGCCTCCTCTGGAGCAATACTTCAAGTCCTTTCTCAGCCAGCAGGTACTGTGGCTTTGATCTCAAAGTCTCTCGTGGGAAAACCACTCTGGGGGAGATCCTCTGCTGCAGTGTTAGCAGGTACAGTAAATGACTTTAACATGCATAGGCACCTTCCAGAAAGTGATATGATTTTCTGCCCCAACCATTCCTGGGCTTATCAAAGCAACAGGGTTTCTTTCATGGAATTGTAGAATCATAGAATCATAGATAGTTTATGTGGGAAGAGGCCTCAAAGACCATCTTGTTCCAACCCCTGTGCTATAAGCAGGGACACCCTTCACTAGACCAGGTTGCTCAAAGCCCTGGCCAGCCTGGCTTTGAACACTTCCAGGAGTGAGACATCCACAGCTTCTCTGAGCAACCTGTTCCACTGCCTCAGTACTTTCTTTTCAGAAGTGGGTATGATTTGCACACATTCTGGGTGCATGCCTACTCCTCAGAGCACACACCTCTGCACTCCCCTTCCTCCTTGCAGCCTGCTCTTAGCTGCACCACAGCTCTGCTGGGTGTTGAGGACCAGAAACAGCATTTTAGTGGACAGCCTCTTGGAGGACGGACTGGCATGCTCCTGCAGCTGAATTGGGCTCCTCTTCTGCAAGGCAAGTCTCTCTCCATGTGCCTTGAATTGTAACAATAAGGAAACTGTGTCCTTCCCCTAAAGATTCAAAGACTGGTGTCCTTAGGAGCGCCAAGTGCCCCTTGGTCTTCAGGACCCAGTGCTGCCTTCATCCAAAGAATAAAGACTTGTGATCCTGCTTGTGATGTCAGTGCCACAGTTGATTATTTCAGAACAGAGAC
Organism: Sclerurus mexicanus; assembly: GCA_013396755.1. Taxonomy (NCBI): domain Eukaryota; kingdom Metazoa; phylum Chordata; class Aves; order Passeriformes; family Furnariidae; genus Sclerurus; species Sclerurus mexicanus. The sequence continues at coordinate 1,215,007 of VWZF01006730.1, read as the reverse complement.
AAGAGGGAACTAGTCCCACTGGAGGATACATGTGGTCAAGGACAGGATGCAACATACGTATTTTCAGTGTGTATATTCCTTTTCCTTCAAAGACAATCATTTGTGCAAAATTCTTCCCTTGACTGCGCTTTTTTCCTTCCTGAAAATTGTTGCCCGTGACAGATCTGCTTTTGGGTGAAGATTTGTTCCTTTTACTTCTGTTAAGATATGAAGAGAAGTCCTTGAAGCAATTTTTGGGTTGAATTGGGTTTTTTTTTTGGTTTTTTTGTTTGGTTGGTTGGTTGGTTTTTGTCATTTCATTTTAGGCTTTGCTATGGTTATATGAACTAAACTAAAAACAAGTTTAAAATTTGTTTGTTTGATTGTTTTTCCAAATAGAGGCAAGTAGATATCGCCACTTTGCTTCTTAAAAGGTTTCATCTCCCCACAGGAACTAACCTGTACTTGCAGTGTGAAATTTAACTTCTTTTGTGGGACCTCTTTTGTCAAAAACTCATTACCTAGCTGTAGACACTTAGAAGGATCAGAGATACTGTAATTTATATTTGTGATTAAGGGAATAAACTGTAAGCTATTTGCTGAAAAGCAAGTTGAAAGATTGTCATTTGTTCATCATATACCTTCTTTTGTTTGACTTTTTTATATATATATATATACCCTATACTCTGTTAGATAAATTCTGTTTCCTTTTCTGTTTCAGTGAATGTCTTTTCCTGAGACTGATACTAGGGGACTATTCTCAGGGATAAGGAAAGCTTATAAGGCAACCAAAAATTGTATTTAAAGATATGGCATTAAAAAGGTGAAAACTCATGAAACGATCGTAGGAAATAATACCAATTTTGAGAATTAGTCAGATATCTGCAGACAAAATAAAAAAAAAAAAGATCCCTCATTCCAGCAGAAACAGCAGAAAAGTTCAGCAGCAACCTGAGAATGAATTACCAAAAAAAATTGCCCCGTGGCTCATTAGTACAAATGATTCATGATATTTCGATGAAACGAAAGAGTTTGTGCTGGCAATATACCTTTAAGTCTGTTTCTGTTGCTAACTGCTTTTATCTATCTATAGAATAATAATTAGCAACTTCAAACAGTAACAAGGTTTTTTTATGAGAGGAAGTATGACTTTATTCCCAGTATAAAAAAATGGGGAAGCTGAGACAGATGAAGTCAGGTTATATCCTTCTGAGGATTAAATCAGGGGATGGTCAGAACTTAGGCTTGGTTTTAAGCTGTAAAAAAGTTTTGGTATGGAAGTTATTTTTTTTCTCCCTCACTTTTAATATAGCAGCTAAATTATATGCCTAGGTGAATTAGTTACAAGATATTTGTGAAGAAAGCTTAACCTGCTGATAGTAGGAACAATATGGATTGTTATAGATGTTATGGTGTGTGGAAATACAAAGCAGAAAAATAAGATAGAAATGGCAGAAAGTTGTAGATAGTGACAGAGGGTTATTTTCCATCTAAATTTGTACAAGTATTTAAAAGAGCATCATCTTATTTTTTATTTAGTGTATGGGTGCCTTTCGGTGCCTTAATTGCCTAAGTACAGTGTTACATTTATTTAGAAGCAAACAGCTGAATTAATTTAATTTCAATTTTTTTTATTTTACTTTATTGTTGGTAAATAAATAGATCTCCCCAAAACCACCAGATATTGAAATGAAAACCCAAATTCGAGAAGAAGGCAAAAGAAAGAAACCCAAAAGAAGAAGGCAAACCAGAAAAACGTACAAGCTTGTAACTACTTGCCTCTAAACACAAGACATCCCTGGTTTTCAAATCCATTTCTCACATCTTTCACGTCTTCAACCACCTCCCACTGAAATGAATTATTTTTTTCCCCCTGAATCCTGAAGCTCAGCTGAGTTTTTTTCTATACAACATCATGGAGAAATATAATAATAAAATCTAATAAGAATACCAGTTGTCATGGATGTACAGAAAAATTTGTAGAAGACACCCTGAACACTTAAAATTACATATTTACACGTATTCTCTGCATCTTTAACACAGAAGTAAAATTCATATCTTGCTGATAACCTTGGTGCCAGAATGTCACATTCTCTTTTTATTCTTCTTTCTTTTGCAGTTGGGGAAAAAAAAAAAAAGCACATTACAATCCTCATATGTAAATTCTATAAGCTTTACTGTTCTCCTCAGGTGTGCATGCCAAGTTTTCATTATGAAGGCTCCCCGCTGTGAAAAAAAGGTACATTTTCACTTTCATGTCTCTGTTCCTTTGTGGTAGAAAGGTTTGAAACATTAATGAGTAAACTAAACTAAAACTGTACCGACATTCCTGCAGGAAATTGGGTAAGTTTCTGATTCTGAGGGGAAGAAATTCAACTAGGTCAATAAAATCGTGCGATTTTGACACTGTGAAGTCAGTTGTCACTAAGGAGTTACCAGTGCTATTTTTATTCATGTTAATGGCATTTTTATGCCCTGGTGTTCTGTTTTGAAGATTTTATCCCAGTGAACCAGAAGACGCAAATAAAAAGAAAAAAAACATCATGGAAAAGAAAAATAATTTCTTCACAAGTTCATATCATCTACCCTTGAAGACTGGTATCTGTGATGACTTTCCTTTCTCAAACAATTTTACTAAGGTATCATAACGTACTACCTTTAGTTATGTTCAGTGAAGCATTAGGAGCAAGTGTGGTATCTTTATTAAACAATAATTATTTATGTCTATAAGCCCCTGTACAATAGGTTAAATGGGTGGACTAGTGACAATATATCTTTGAGTCCAGCATATATATCCATATTCTTAGATATGTAAATTAAAAGTAATCCTTGTTTGCTCAATAAATAGTAATACTTTTTAATGGAAAAAAAAAAAAAACGGAAAAGAACTCATTCTTTCCTATGGGTAGGATGGTGATGTTCCTCATTGAAAATCTTATAGTAAAGTAGAATTTATTGATAATGGGGTACTGGTCACTTAAAAAAAATACAACAACCAACTCTCTAGAAAGTGTGGTTATCTGTTGAGGAAATTCCTTTGAAAAACACTGGATAAACAAGAAATTGTTTCCCTCTTGTAGAAAGTGTAGACCTTTATTTTTCAATTTAGTTAGGAAACCAACCTTTTTCTTTCAGCTAGATCTAGACTTTTGATTTTCCCAAAGATGAAGCAGAGGTTCAGGCAGAGATTCAAGAGCTTGCTGTAGACTGTTGAGTCTCACCAAGCATATCATAATAGCAAAGTAACATGAATTTATTCCAAAACATAACCCAGATTCTTCACTCAGAATGACAATGAACTCTTGTCTAAAAGAGGGAAAAAAAAAAAGAAAGAAAAAGAAGTGACTCATTCTTAATCGTCAATGAAAATAGGTTTAAGTAGTATTTCTTAGAAAAGGGGAAATTCAATACAATATTCAGTATTTGGGACATAATAGGAAGTCACTCTGTGTTATTCTGGCTGGTTCTGTTAGGGAGACCTGTAATGGAAGCAGAAGAATGGTCCTTTTTTAAGGAGAGTGGTGGTTATTGAGCTCAATGGACTGATAAGCAGCTGGGAGGTGTCAGGGTGCCCTGCTACCCCACACCCTTCTCGGTCTGTCCAAACACTGGTGGCTCACACCCAGCCTTCAGGCACAGCCCCAGCCTAAGGCCAAATTGCTGTTACCCAACAGTGGCAGCCTTCTTTCACTGTAGCATCCTGCTGCCAATCAGAAAGGTCAGAAAATGCTGTTGAACTCCCCCTTAATTAGCTAGTATCTTTGATAAGAAGGGAAACTAGACCGAACTTTCCTGCCAGTCTTTCAGCTGCATGCAAGTTTCCCAATTTCTGTATATCTCACGCAGCATCCTGTTTCTGAGTGAAGGCATGCAAGGATCTGTCTGCTAACACTATTTTCTGTGATGTGATAGAATCACATCTGCTAAATGTGATAATAGTACAATTTATGATCTCAGAGTGCTTGACAAACACTTTTAATTACTCTCCATACCACCATAAGACAGCTAACTTTAATTTTCCACATTTCGCATATGGAGAAAGTGAAATGTAAGGGTCTTAAGTGATTTGACCAGAAACCAAATAACTCCAGGAGCTGGAAATACAGGCCCTCATACAGGAAAGCACAGGAGCAGATGCTTAACTTCAAGTATTGAAGCATTCAATACAAGACAAACACTTTAACAGGAGGGCAAAATACTGCATGGAAAATTCTCCACTCAGACCATTCTTCAGCTACTACAAAAAAGGAATATTAGCCTTAAGTAGCCATCTAACAGCTTGCAAATAGCCACTGATACACCATACGAAAATGTTGCACTCTCTGCTGTCTATTCACTTTCCCCAGATAGTATTGGTGCAAGCCCTGGAACACTGTTGGATCTGGTGTAGTGAGAAAAAGAGAGCAGAATTCGATTTTTTAAAGATTTATATCAGTTTTTGGCAAGGAAGGAATACATCATTAGACAGGCATACTGCAGAAGAATGAAAGAGCCTACAGAATAAAAAAATCAGGTAATGTCATTAGGTGTCCTGTGAGTGAGGAATGACCCAGTTCTTTCTCTGCCTTCTTGTGTGGGCTGCTTTGCTGGTGGACAGCATTTTTAGCAGCATTCAAGGTTCAATTGGGATAAGCATTCTGACTTTATCAAAATGTAGATGGCAAATCTCCCAAGGAGAGGTTTTCAGCAGGTATGTGGTAAATTGTAGTATTGGTTGATCAGAAATACCTGAGATTATCTTCTTGGTACTCTCTGCCTTTGGCAAGAAATGGTAAAGAGTATTAACATTTAGTAAGTGTAGCTCAGACTTCTTGGTATTGGTGAAAGTTAAGTCCCTATTTGAGCGTCCTTTTCCATCCTTGCTGTAGCTCCAAACTTTTCCTCAATATATATGTCAGTACAACATTTATAAATGAAATTTTGTGAACCTGCGAAAGAAACCTTGGTTTGGAATCCTTACATCTAGGACTCATTTCTGAAAACATTAACACTGTTTCCTCTGTAAATTCCTAAGGCTTGATTCATCCCTTCCAGCAGAGGCATGGAAAAGAGATGCCCTATTTTGACCATGTAGAGTGCATTGTTCTAGAGCATCTTTCTGCCAGAGACCAGCCCTGCAATTTGTCATCTTTTATGAGCTCCAGTTTTGTTTTTCAGGGGAGAACCCACCATGGGGCACTTACCTGGGGCAGTCCCACCAACCCCAGCCAGTACTCCTGGTGTGTCAAATGGTGTTCATGAGAATGGCCGGGTGTTGTGAGAGCCATGGACAGTTTGCACCACTTCATCTTCCCTTTAATTCCTTTCTTTTCAATGGCCTTTCAGGTCTCAATCCGTAGATACAGGGACCTGCATAAACAACAGCAAAATCTGGCTCATGTGCCTAGAAAGAAATATTCCTTTCTGATATTTGGATCTGCATGTGAATCTTGTCACTATTCAGAGCCATATACAAGGAAACAGGCTGAAACAATGTGTGTAAGTGGAGGAAAAGAAATATATGTATTCTGTGCTCAAAGAATAGATTTGACCATTTCCTTTTTAAACTACTCACTGAATACACTGTATTGTACCTCAGATATTCAGTCATTTTAAAACTTATTTTAAAGTTGGATACACTGAGATGACCTCCTGAGTTCATCAGTTATTTAATACAACACAAATTACTGGGGCCAATGAAGTATTAAGATCAAGGATAACTTCTTATTACATGTGTTTTGATGGCTGTCAGTACAAGAACAGGTCCTACAGTATTGGATGCTGTGTCCCAGAAATTGAAACTGTGTTGTGACCTTAGAAAAGAGAATGGATATAACAGTGATAAAATCACAAACTGCATAAAGTGCCTAACTTTGTAAAACTAAACTAATACTTAATAATTAAAAAATGCATAAATAAATATTTACTCTTTTCCAAAATGTAGCATGGATAATGATTCTGACTACACATTATTTCAATAGATTGTCTGTATTTAATTTAAGGGTTTAAAAATCCCCAAACCCTGAATAAGGAGGTATTCCTACCAAAAATATTGGTCCTTTCTTACCTCTCCCAAGACTTTAGAATTAATAGGCTGTTTTGATCAAGGGAATATTTTCTTTTTTGAAGTGTGGTTTTTAAGTAACACATGTGCTGTTTCCTATGATCTTGATGTATGTTGGAAAGCAATGAAAAGTACTACATACTTATTTTTAGATGATAAAATAATTTTAGGAGACAAGTGCTATTAATACTGTGCAGCATGTACTCCAACAATAAATCTGTTGATGAATGTGACTAATTTCTAATAGCAGAACACAATATTTGCTGAAGTTGAGGTCTTTCCTGAGAATCAGTTCAGGCAATATGAGCTAAAAACCACTTTTCTTACACTTGCTTTAGAAAAAGAATAGTAAAGTGTTAAACCTCTTCAATCTACATGTCATGTTATCCTAGTTCTGCTCATGTAAGGTACGAGTTTGAGCAGAGAAACTTACAGAATAACATACTTTATTAACTTGGTCAACTAAACTGTATTCTTCTCTCTTACTGCCAGCTGAAAAGTCTAATTTGCTGATGAATATAATTAGAAGCAAATGATCCATTACATTAACTTTAATGAGCTGCAGAAGGTCACTTGGTTATGGATGGCACCATGCAAAGGTTACAGTTCAGGGCATACTAAATTTCTGACAGTCATCCACAAAGCTTTTATGCAGTAGACACAACAAACCCCAAGTCCTGGTCACAGAAGTGACTAAATTTCATAGCCCACTGCTATCTGCTGAAGCTTTAGTTCTATAATTTAATAATTCATAATTAGTTCCTATAACTGACAGCCACATAATAGAGGGCATTAACTTGGTGGTCTTGTAGTATCGGGGTGTGGGAGCAGGCTTTTCACATCTAGCATATTTTCTTAGATATGGGTCAAATAACTCATTCCAAATACACATTTGCTTCTGAAACAGTGAAAAAAACCCGACAAACTGGAAATTGAGCCCAGGATAGTCATATGTAACACATGATCTCATCTGTACTCTCAGAAGGCGTTTGGCTCACAGAAGAAATCTTAATTTCAGAATATTAACATTGATAAAACTCTGGAAGGTAAAAATAGCCAAATGACTGACTGAAAATACTAGTATTAGATAGTGATGTCTTCGCTTACACTATTTCCTGTGACTAAAGTCTTGCACCTCTAGAATTGTCTTACTGGCAGAAGGCAACTCTGTGACAGTTTAATCCAGATATTCTAGACATTCACTTTATTATAGACCTTACAATTGCCATAATATTCTTACGAAGCCAGTCTGAGCTCTGTCAGAAGTCATCATCCAAGCGCATTGCAGGCCCTGAGCTGAGCCAGCCGAGCATGGCAGGGGCTCAGGGCCACATAGCCACCTGGTCTGGGATCACAGCTGGATCCCAGCTGGATCTGATCCGACCTAGCCTGAGCGAGTGCTCACTTCGGGGAGGGCAAGTTGAGGCAATTCATTCTGCAGTTTACCTCCAGCAGAAAGAGGCAGGCAACTGGCATCTGCCACGCTAACACAGCTGCTTCTGACCAGCAGTCGAGCTGCAACCTTACACTAGACTGGGGATTTCTCCTTTTTAGTTGCACTATATGCACTGCTCCCTAGAGTGATTGCAGATAATTATAGATTTGAGAGAATACTCATTCGTGCATTGTCTTTTTTTCTCGCGGCTATCTACAAGTTGTCTTTACTTTGAAAAGGTTATTTTTAATAGATGATTAACTATTTTTAGACCACGATGAACTGCCTAATTTGGCTGCTTGTTACTCTTATTTTTGATTTGTATTTGATCACCTAGGTCATGCACCTTGAGTGGACAACAAATACTTCAAAAAGGCGAATAATGGTAGAGAAGCACAAATACCCAATGGTGAAAAAGGAACACCCTTGTTCACACACAAATGCCCTTGTTTGCACATGAATATGGGGTTTTGTATGAAAAAGACCCATTCGCCAAACATCCATGTGAAGGGAAACTCATTCAGCATGAATGTTTGAGAACACTGAATAACAAGTGGATGAACAAGCCTGAATCAAACAGCCGTTCAGACTTTGAACCAATGTTCACAAACACTGGTTTGCATTGTTCACCCAGGCCTGTGAACAGCCATCTGTTCAATAACTGATAATGGAGATGGAAGTTGGGTTGTTGGGTAGATATGGCTCATCAGGGAGACAATGGCTATCTATTTGCAGAATTTCTCCTTAGTCTGTTGCAGGAGTAGCCCCTCTGTTCCTGTTGACCTGTGATACCGTGTTTATCTTCCTCTCCTGCCAAGATTAGGTTTAGCTTAATATATAAGATGAAATAAATTCGTGTATGCAAATGTACGTAGATGCGAACATACCTACACACACACATGTATCTCTTTATCATTTCTGGGTTTTACTTAGTATTTAAAATACGTGTTAAAGTTAGGCACATGAGTGTCTTTGTGACTAGAGTGCTTAACACGTTTAAGACCTAGATAAGCAAAGATAAATATCTGGGTACTTTAAAAATCTGGTTTAGGTGTCTTTAGACTTAAAGCCAAACAAATTAACATTTTCCAGAGCTATACACATTGGCATATAGTAGAAAATAATCGTCACTTTGCTTAGGATTTTATAACTGTAGTATCAAAATCAGATATCAGGAGACTTTGAAATTAAAAGTTTTGCGTCCTGTGTCACAACCAACACTTCCTCACTAATATGAGCTCTTCTTATCCAAGAGGTGTTAACTTCGCTCCACCTTTTAAAAATTGCTTTTATGTGAGAATAATTAAATATTATTTTACTTGTCTGGATTGGTAGGTTGCTGCAGTATATTTATTCCAGGTATTTCAATGAATAATGAGCCTGTTTAAATCTATAGGGAGGTTGTAATTGCTTTTGTTCTTCCTATGACAGGTTGGTAGCTATATTTCTATGCAACTGATTTAGTATAATTTATCTTAAACTCTGAAACCTTTCCAAGTGCTTCCACTGCTTTTCTAACCCCTAAATGAAATATTTCCTTTGGGTTAGAAAGCATCAAAATAATGTCTGCATAAAGTGCCAATTTATATGTTTGATTTCTGACCTCAGCTTCCTGCAGTCTTAACATCCTGCAGTATCCTTCATCATTCTTTGGAACAGTTGATTTTGTTTTCAGGGCAAGTACCAAGGTAGAGAAAGTCTAGTATCTTTACCCAGCAAATACATTTCCAGTCAATATGGGGTACTAATCAGCTATGTTTTAGCACTTGTTTACAATACAATCTTTTTATTTTATCTTTGGTTTGTTCTCCCTGAAGCTTTCTTAACCTAAAAAAGCCTAAGTGCACCACTCAGAACTATTGAAATAATTATAAAAGCAATGATCTAATAAATTAAATGATAGCTGCACCTAGTCCCCAAACTGTAGTTGTGTAGGTTTTTGATACTTCACTTTGTCAACATAACTATAGGCTTAATTTAACCCACATATGATTCAATATTTGCTCATTTCCAAGAGCTGGGGAATCAGATCTCTGTGCACAAACTTTGTTCCAACGTTGCAGTTCTATTTGCAAACCAGTTGCTCCATTCTTATCTATGAATTACAACCTGAGCATGTATACATTATCACAACTCAAATAGACAAAGGAGAAACAATTAATTAAGAACTGAAATTAAAAAAGAACTTAATTGTTATTTAATTTTAAACCCCCACATATATCACATATCTAAAATGCATATGCACGTTTTCAGTTTTGTAGTGCCAATTTTGATAGCAAATTAACAGACTCGAGTTAAGATTAGAGTTATAATGTAGGGTGATTTTTTTTAATGCTGTTGATTAAAACATATACAAAGAAGTAAGAAGCAGAGTGTGCTCATTCTGAATTGTGATGGTTTGGTTTTGCAGTGGACCTGAGTATGTAAGTAAGTAATGATTATCTCTCCTTTTAAAATTTCCCTTGCAGAGAAGGAAGAGTTAGGAGTAACTGCAGCCCTGAAGCATTTAATCAGCTGATGGGAAGAAGAAATGGCTTGATTTAGGAAAACAAACAGTATGTAAAGGTAGTGGCTGGAGCTGTTGTCGAGTTGATGGGTGATAAAGCAAGACAGAGGCAGCACTGATGAGGAGGAGATTCCATTTGTAGCAGACCGTTTAGAGGAACAGTTTTTATCAGTGGTTTAAGAAATATTCAACATTTTTTATGAGAAGCAGACTTTTATGTGTTAAAATCTTGAAAAAGGAGGTGGCTGATCAGGTTTAGATTTTCCAGTAAAACTTGAAAACTGCCAAAGAAACCAACTTACCCACGAAAAATATTTCTTTTCCTCAATCATTTTTTAAAGAGTATTTTTAGTATTTCTCTCCACAGTTTTCTAAGGCTTAAAGCATTTCGTGAAGAACACAGCGTGGTGGCCATCCATGGCTGGTGATGCTGTAGAAGCCCCCTAGGTGTATGCTTTTGTGTCCAAAGCAATGAGGGACCAGTGATACCACCATGTACAGAGTGTTGTGAGTATAGACTCATAGAATCATTAAGGTTGGAAAAGACCTCTAAGATCACTGAGTTGACCCAGCACCACCACGTTCACCACTAAACCATATTCCAAAGTGCCATGTTCACACCTTTTGAATATTTCCAGGGATGGTGATTCCACCGCTTTCCCTGGGCAGCCTGTTCCAATATTTGACCAACCTTTCAGTGAAAAAGTGTTTTCCTATTATCCAATCTAACCTTCCACGGCACAACCTGAGGCCATTTCCTCTTGTTCTATTGCTTGTTAGATAGGAGAAGAGATGGGCCCCAGGCTCTGACTATCAACTCAGTTGTCTTTAGGAGGAGCAGGAGTCTAAAAAATAAAGATTAGATTTGTATGGTTTGACCTCCTGATAAACTGCTGCATTTTCAGGGAAAGTAGAAAAATCCCTTCCTGAAGAAAAATTTGGATCATTTCTTTTAGTATTGAGCCTGGGTCCTTCCCATGTTTTTATCACCAAGAACGTTTAATATCTGTGCATCAAGTAATGGTTTGTTTAGTCCTACTTGTGTAGCAACATATTTAGGCAGTCTTAAAGCCAATCAATTGTGAAGTAGGTGTTTTCCAAAGTTTATAAACAAAAGCTTTGAATAGCCAAACTTTTGATTCCTTTATATACAGTAAGGAAAAGTGCCGTATTTCTCTTGCATGCCTTGTTCCCAGAGCTGCTCTCACCCTGGCTCACAGAGAAGTGCCTGTCCCTGCCTGATCTGGGGCCACGTTGCCTGGCTCGAGACATGAAGGCTCTAATGTGGCAGTTGACCATCCTTGGCCAAGAGAACTTGCCAGCCCCAGGGCCAAGACACCTGTGTCCTGCTGAGGATTTGCAATGTTCTCTCTGCAATAAATTCAGGCTTAGTGACAGCGTTAAATAATTATTTTGCCAACTTTTCAGTGACTGCCTGGCTTTTCTGTTTTTACTCAAGGGCCACAGCTCCTTTCTGGGATACATTTCTGGCCTTTTCTACACCCGCCACTGGGATAAAAATATTGCCTCTGATTATGACCATGGCTGTTCTCCAGCTCATACCTTGGAATACATTATAAGGCTGAAATTTGGTTTTATATCCCACACGCAAGGTCTCTTCTTATTCATATTCACTTACTGATAAGTCCTCATCCAGGCAGTTAGCTTCATCTTCCCCAGTTTGGAAGACTTTCCCTTTTAATAATTTCTTTGAATCCTCTGTGAAAGCTGAGGGAAAAGCTCCTCCTACTTCCACGTTTTGGCTATTTTTTTTTTTTTGATGGGGAAGTCTTAAGTCTTCCCCCTTAAGAATAGAGGTAAACAGTCCCTATTTTGCTTAGCTTAATTCCTCCCAATTCCTTCTCACTGATGCAGACCGAATGTTTTTGTTTGACTGGCCAAGGAAATGGCTGCTAATAGTGTTGCAGGCAGGGTGACGGGGCAGCTTAAGTTCTGGATCAAACTTCTGCCCTTCTACAACAAAAAGTGTAATCAGGTGTGTTCATTATTAATGGTACATGCTCAGATTCTAAATAATCTGAAGATTATTTACCTATCTATAATTAAATTATTAAATAATTATTATTTATAAATTATTAATATACATATAATCATATAAATTATTGTAATTTATTATTAAATAATTAAATTATCTATAATTAAATGATAGTTTTATGTCAGTATTAATATCAACTAAAATATAGCTTTCACTCATTCTTTCCATGATCTTTTGAAGAAAAACTGAACATGCTTTTACTTTGGCTTTAGTAAGGTACTTAAAATGTAGGAAGATGTGGGATAGCACAAGGGAAAAGGTATATTCTTCAGGCTTGTCCTCTCTAAGGTTAAAATTTATTTTGTTCTGACCTCCTGGTAATGTATTTGTCTGGAATGAGGAACATGATCAATTCAAAGTTGGTCTGGTAAAATCAATTTGGCCCACTTAAGCAAATGTATTACATGAAACAGTGAGATAAATAAAGATGGTGTAATAAGTCCTGGAATTGACAGGCTGTGTAAGGAAAGCCCCAGATCCTGAATACACGTCCCACCATGTGCTGTGCTCTCACAGTACTGTAGGTGTGATTGAGGAACCAGGAACTGTTCAGCCAGTGGTTGCAGGGTTAATCTCATCAGGAGTCACTGAATGATGAGCACCAGGGAAAAGCAGGAAACTCTTTGGTGCCAGCATTTGGACTGAAAGAGCCTAGCACTGTAAAAACAACTATCCTTGTGCAATTTTGGCTCCTGCCTGTAGATCTCGACCTCTTTGATTTCTCAGTGTGCTGATTTCCATGAGATTAAAAAAAAATAAATTAATATGATCTTTTAAATTTTTGACCTTTTTAATAGGTAGTTATGTAATTTTGATTGATTTGATCAATATTTTTGTCTTACATCCCGTTTTTTATCACAACAAGGTCAGTAATGGCTTAATGGATTGGGTTTGCCTGCTTTCTGAAGGCTGGTACTGTATGGGATGGGGATAGGGGACCAAAGAATATTAAAGCAAACCAGCTTCACAAAAGACTTAAGGAGAAAAACTGAACCCAATTCAATAATAATATAGCCTAAAATCCAATACCAGACTGAGCATTTAGGTGACCTGAAGTTGTCTGAGGAATCAATGGTTCATTTGTAGTTGCACTTACAGCTGATATTTCATTTAGGATTTAATTATATATCCCCTTGTGCTTATAAATAGTGTTAGTGCCTTATTAAAGTGGATCCTGAATATTTCACTTTGTCACCCTCCCCCCTGAACAATTTCCTGTCACTGGTATGAACTGCCAGTGATACCAACCCAGATTCAAACAATGATTCATATTTCAAAGCTTCTTTGTGATTTGGACTGTGATGATCTAACAGGTAGATGAAACCTGAAGCTCGATGACCAGGTGCATTGCTTGGCAGAGTCTCTGGGGGAAATTTCTTCACAGGAGCTGATGCAGAGCCGAAGGATTGCAGTGGGCATGGAGTTGCTCCTCATAAGGTCTGATGCCCAGCTCTTTCCTCCTTCCAGTTAATGCTCACTCTTTAACATAACACAGGCAACAGCTCAACTGGTCTCAGAGGTTTACAACCACATGAAATTAATGCATTTTCAGTGACCCGAGTGCCATAGTTATAGGTTTAAATTGTATACTGATTGACTGACCGAACAAAGTGTAGTTCTTGAAACTATTACCTGTGGGTGCCCCACTCTCCCACAATTTAAACCATTGTAGGAGCTGCCTTAGACTACACCGGACCTTGCCTAAGGCTGTGGAAATGCATAACTGCATGACAAATGTGCTTCCTTCCCAGTGTGCAATTACTACCTTGTATTTATCTGCCTTTTGGAGCTGATGTGAGGAATGTGCCTACCTCTTGCAGCACACGCCAGCACCCATCAAGACGTGCAGACCTGTGCTAACAATGCTACCTAGTGCTGATTCCTGCTGCTAATGCTGCCCTCAAAACAATAGATCCCAATGTGCAAAGTCTCAGCATCAAGTGGAGAACTACTTTCCTTTCACAGGAGCTGACCCGGAGAAAGTATGAGATGCTGATAACACAGAGCTGGAAACTGCAGCCTTCCACCCAGACGCTGGCCGAGTCCCAGCCTGAGCGCTGCTCCCCAGTCCTGCCTGTGCAGTGAGAAGAGATCCTGCCTGCACGGTGAGAAAAGATCCCACATGGGTGCCTGTGGTCAGGTGTATGCAGGACTGTGGAGTTTCTGCCTGCACTTCCTTTGCTTTCTATTCTGTATCTGGCAAACCGTGTTCAAACTGAAGAGTTTTAGCTTTACTCAGCAGAAGAAATAGCACCACAACCTTTTATGACACTCGTTATTTATTTGCTTTGAAAATTCTTCTACGCTCATGTTTAATTCAGCCTTTTGGTTGTTTAAATGTTTGCAAGATTTTTTTGTATATGCCCAGTGAAGTACAGCAACTCTATTTCTCTTGCAGTGCTGCTGATACAGCACCGAGGGAGGATAGAGGGAAGACTTAAGCTGAATTTCCTCTCATCTAAAGTCCAGCATCTTCCAGAAGACAACAACCCTCACAGAGTACAGTACCTTTAATAAGATAAACATATTAAATCATATACATTATTCTGGTTATCTCAGTTCGAACAGCATGTAATAACTTCAGGATCTGGAAGTACTGGAAGAATAAATTACTCCAAGTAGCATAATCTATAAAATATAGGACACACTTGGGATAGAATATCACTATTAGAGTAGTTCAATGCTACTACTGCTGTCATCCCAAATTAATGGGGAACATCTATCTGCAAGAGTAAGCACAATAGATCACTAGTTGTCCAAGACAGTTCACAAGTATTTTGGGGATGCGGTGTGCCTCCATTTCTGGGAGACCATGATATGCTGATTTAAAGAAGCTTGATTTTTTTCTGATTGTGCTGAAAGTAAAGCCTGAAATACTTGAAGCTGTCTTCTGCTATCTTCCGAAGATCAAACTATTCAAGCCCCCAGTCATGCTAAGTTAGGGCTTTGTAACTTTTTTACCTTTTCAGCGTCTATTTATTTCATCAATTGACACTATTTGGTGATCTAATTAAGAAGAGGGTGTAGTGCTGATGGACTCAGAACCACCTTCTCTTTTATTACCCATTTTCTCCTATTTATCTCTTTTCTTGTAACTGCTTTTCATAACAAAAGAGGTTTGGCCGTTTGTTGATTTGTTGGCTCTTAGTTCCGTTTCCTTGTTTGTTTTTTTTCCCCAGAAGACAAAACAGATATTTTCAAAGGAGGCTGCTGCCACGAAGGCCTTAAAATAGTCTTACTAAGACACCCCAGGCAAACACTAAAAGAAAAAAAATAGCAAGCAAAATAATACGAAGAAAGGCTGGAGAGGACACAAGTTCTGCCAAAGCAATCAGAAAAGAAAAAACAAACACCTTGCCCTGCTTCCCCAGAATGCACATGTAAATTCAATTGCATTTACAAATAATTTTGCTTTGCTTATGCTTGCACCTTTACATGTGTGCTCTACATGAGTGACTGTCAACATTTACTTATGTAAATGACGAAGACCTGTTATTTTGTTCTATGTAAATGCAAATATTTATACTGAAATTCTTGTAGTAGGATATCACACCTCTGGAGCCACCACTGACAGTGTTCCCTCCCTCCACGTGTCACTGCCTGGATAGAGAAGGGACAAAACCAGCCAAAGAAACACTTGACTGTAGGCTTTGAGTACAGGTCAGGGCAAGCACTTCAACACATTTTGCTTCTGTGATGCCAGAGTTGGAAAATTGCTCAGCAGGAAATTCGATAATACCCTTGTAAGAGTTTATCTGGGATGAAGAACTCAGAGCTTGTCTAAATTTTTTGCTGGAATAAAATGTGTGAGACAGATAACATTGTATTGGGAATCCTCCATTCAGCTGTGCAAACTGCCAAGGGAGAATCATGTTTAAATTCCTCACACTGTCCAGGTTTTTACTGAAAGTGATTTTTGAGAAAGGTATGTCCAGCTCAAAAAAGGAAACTACTTCAACTTTCATGGTAGGTGTTCTAGGAGCCCTCTGCATTTGTCATACAGTCAAGAAAATCAAAATCACAGGGAACTTCTCTAGGTTAGTGCACCTCAGATTTAGTGTACACAGTATAGGCAAGTGTTTTCAGTTCTTTCAGACACTAGAAGAAAATGCACCTAAAAAATGTAATAAACAGTTCGCTGCTGCAGACAAGTGAAGGCAATTTCAGTCTTCTCTTATGTAAGTCCAAAAGCAGGGATAGTGCACTGCATCAAAAGCTGCTTCAGTGTCATTTGATCAACATCTAAATCTGGCTTCATGTATAAAATGTTCTGTCTCACAAATTATTTTGCTCTTTTATAATCTATTAGCATGTCTTCTATTTGCAACTATGGAGATAGCATAATATCCCAAAGCAATTCATATGGGCCAAAAGACTAGGAAGTGAAAAATGGTTGTGAGATCCACAGGGAATGGAGAAGACAAAGAATTTTTTTGTTTCAGCAGTTCTTCTCAGCTGAAATTTGGTTTTACAACCCACAGGCAAGGTCTCCTGAAAGGTCTTTTCTTATTCATATTCACTTACTGGTAAGTCCTCATCCAGGCAGTTAGCTTCATCTTCCCCAGTTTGGAAGACTTTCCCTTTTAGTCTAGAACTTGTATCTGACATGTCCTAAAGGCACAATAAATCACCACTATCATGTTGTATATTTAATAATATTTAAAATTATAACAATGATGATGATGTTTATATCTACAATATTTATCCCAGATTATATTATCTCTTCAGCCCTGCAATAATATCCTTTCATGTTAAGGATACATTTACATGTTAAGGTACAGTGCTGCTATTTCAGCCATCATTTCCACTATATTTTAAGATAGATTCTGAAGAACATCACAGAAACTGCTAACCTGCAATGGTATCTCAGGCAATAATCACTTTTTCCAGGCTTCTAAACAGATGGTAGCCAATCCAAATTCAGCAGTGCTAGCAAGCAACAATTGTAATTGATGCATATGGTATCTGCTAGGCTGTTCAAAAACTGACTCTGTGGCATTAAAAGGAAATAGTTTAAAAGTCTTTATAGAAGTGGACCTGATTTTTGGAGTAAATCTATTGGACATGAAGTCTGCACTTCATGCCTTTAGCCTCTCAGTAACCCCTCTGGTTTTATGTTACAGCAGCAGTCTGACCCTCACTTTCTAGGAGCCTACCAGAAAAGCTGTAGGTAATGTGACTGTAAAGATAGCGCATTGGGTCTTTGCACAGAGAAAAGCTGTGCAAAAGGAGCTGAAATAAAGGAGCATACCATATCTTCTCCATTGTGATGAAGTTCCATGCTTGGCGTTTCACAGAAAACACCCTGTTCAGCAGTTTGCTCTCACTGTAACACAGCACACTGTCACAGGTTGACTTCTTTGTCTCTTGCATAAGGAAGAGGAAAGGAAAAATGGCAAGCACTCAGTTCTCTTCATGACTCTCTGATTAGCCCACAGAACGACCTGGGGGAAGGAGTGCTTCACCACATTATGAACCACAGTGAGACTTTAATGGAGAATGGTGAAGTTCAAGCTCATTTGTTAATTTACACAATAGGATGTGAAACTGAAAGTATTCTTAATTTATGTTTACTAAAGAAAGGGATAATTGCAGTTGTCTTTTAATAGGTCAGATATTCTAGCAATTTGACTTCTACTCTGAAAATAACAAGCCATCAGGTATCAGTGAACTGACAGATGTGTGCCAGGCACTAGAAGATACTATTTTTCAAAGTCATCAAAACAAGAGCTCTTCTTCCATGAAGAAAATGAATGAGATTCTGCAGTGCTTAAGCTGAGCAAAAACCTATAGGAAAGTGCTGTTTAAAGGCTTGTTTGCTCTGCACAGGCCAGTGCTGTACAGGGAACCTAGCACTAACTCTGAGTGTGACCCAGCACGGTAAACCAGCCCAGGCTCTGCAGTGGGCTGCTTCTGAAGTGGGCCTGTTCTTATGGTAGCTCTGGCTCATTGTAGTGCACTTGTAATGCAGGGAGGCATACACATAGCACATGAGAGGCACATGAATGGGCACAGAGCGCCACTGACACTGCTCCACCAAAATTCCTTAGAGGAAAACCCCATGTGTAAGGACAATCCAAACCCTCATTCTTTAAGCACTCGAGTCTCAGAAAATAGAGTGAGTGGACTGAGAAGGAAAATGAGAACTGGAGTGGAAGGATGACTGTTTATAGTCTTGCTTGAGAAGAAAATGAGACAATAGAGGCAGCATGAGATGCACAACTGTGTTTGACCACTGTTGGGTGTTGTGACTATGACAACACACTATTACAGGGCAAGGATCTGAAGAAAGGCACTGAGCAGATATTTACAGTGACCCTCTTTTGGGTGTGAGGGACAATATGGGAAAATTGATGACAATGCTTGTTTATGTATTGGCGAAGTGACAGAAATAAAAGTGAGTTGAATGTGGGTGGGAGCTGGCATCCTCACAGTCGCACCATGAGAAATTATAGGCAGAGGCAGGCTGTGGTGATTTTGTGGTGAAATAAAATGGCATTAGAGAGATTCCTAGGATACATCACGAAGTCCAAATCATGGATTGGGAGAATTATCTGAGCAGCTGCCTACCATTGAGACGGTGTTTCATTTTTCAGGGGAAAAAAAAGAAAACCACAAGGAAAAAAGAAAGGTGATAAAAAATTATGAGAGACCAAAAGGATTTCTCTCTCATAGAGAGATTCAAGAAGCCATGGTTTGGGGAATAGCCTTCAGATAGCATGAGTGAAATATATACCAAGCTCAAGCTGTAAGGTTCAGAAAGTGATCCAAGCTGAACTGGACACCTGAGTTACAGGCAGGATGGTGCTACTGTTCCAGACAATGGAAAAAACATGCAGAGGGTGGGTTTTGTGACAGTATGGAAATCTCTGTTTTAGCTAGCCTAAGCTGGAAGTGCCAGCCAGAGATTTGTGAGAAAGTTTCCAAGAAACAGGCCAAGGTTTTGATTTGGAATAGGCCTAAGGAAGAAAGGTACCTCCATCAATCTGTTTAGGTCTGGAGTGGAGAGGAAGATTTGTCAGTGATCTGTGTAAAACAAGATTTCAGTGTGAATTCATCAATTAAATTACTGAAGCCCTGTGGAGTAAAGAGAAGGGATCTGAGTCTAGAGCCTGGTGATATCTTCACAGACATCCAGAATGAACATCCATGGATATCCATAGGAAAATCTCCTCCATTGCTTTCAGAAAAAGAAATATTTCCACTGACATAAAGCCTCCACTTTCTGCACATGAGGACAACTAAGAAGAAGAGCTACGGACTTTGAGGGGTGCCATTATCTCAAGCTTTCAGGAGAACCAGGAAGAACTGGAGGCTACAGGCACTAGGTGGAGTTGGTTGGAGTTGCTACAGGTTGTTCTGAACAGCAGATTTGGGTGCAGAACAGAAAAGAGTCTGGATGTGGAACTGAAGAAGCATATAGAGATAGAGAGATGGCTGTGTCATTTTGGTTGTGTTTTAAGATGACAAAGATGGGGAAGTGAGTTTGCCTTACGAGAGAAAAGAACCTACTGAGATTGACAGGTAAAGGAAAAAGGTAATTTGGGAGCCCCTTGGTCCTAACATGTCCTCAAAACATTAATTTGTGCTGCTTAGAGCAAACTCTTTGTAGCTTTGTGTTAAGACCAGTAGTACTTTTTAACTAGAGGATCTCTTGATGACAAACAGTACCTGGAGAATCACAGAATATTCTGAATTGGAAGGGACCCACAAGGATCATCAAGTTAAGCTTAAAGTTGACCCACAAGGATCATCAAGTTCGGTCCATATGGTGATCAAATGCACAACCTTGGTGTTATTAGCACTATGCTCTAACCAACTGAGCTAATCTCAGGATCACAACTCCAGGGCTGGAAATCCATAGTGTTTTAAAGGTACAGATGTTTCAGCAAATGCTAGAAATGAAAACCTTTACCTGAGACAGGGGAAAAAAAAAACCAAAAAACCAGTCTCTGGATATAGATACCAGGTAGGAGCAAAGAAAGATAAAATGTTTGGCAGGCATACAGAGGGCTCATAACATTTCACAGGGTCTTACTAGTTCCAGCCTTTTGGCAAACTACACTCCACTAGCACCTAGTCCTGCCAAGTGTCATAATTATATTGTAAATTTCAAGAAAATTTGTGCTTTTCTTAGAGTGCTCAAATTCATACATGTCATCTTTTATTTTTAAAAAATAAATAATCTAGTCCTCAGAAAAAAAAGCTTGGGAAACATTCCCAAAAGAGTCACAAAAACAGAATTAAAAGAGAATCATACATGTACTACCTTCAAATATCTTGTGCTTTGTACCTTATGATTTTTGCACAGTGTGTTGGCAACTCTGCTCATTTATAATGAGAACTCAACTAAGAGACCTTCAGGGGCTGGCTTACTCTTTAAAAGAAGTTTAAAATCGTTTTAAAGTATGCAGTAAGACAGTGGCTCACAAAATGTTGTTCACCCATTAGATTATGGTAAAGTGCTGTATGGCTTTACACTGTGGTATTCACATTCCCTTCACAGCATATTCAACTAAAAGGTGGAAGGTAAGCTCACCAAATTATGTGAGAAAATGTGGTGGCCATTAGGAAACCCTGAGGGTCCAAAAGGCTTACAATCGTTGTTGCAAAGCTGTACATTTATTGCAGAGTTAATTGCAGTTGTGTGTTTTCAATCCCCTCCCTTGGACTCTCACACAGGAGAGCAGTTGTACTGCTGAGCAACCTGTGACTCACTGCTCTCCCACGGGCACCTTTCTCCTGGGAGAGAGCAGAGCCATTCCCATACCCAATCCACCGTGGTGCTGGCGGTGCACTGGGAACCTCCCTCAGCTACCTTTAAGCTGAACAGCTCCAGTAGCTCCGGGGCACAGCAGGAGAGAGCACAATGTAGGTTAACCAACCAATTATTTGCCCTCCTTCCCTGGTGGGGTGTTGCACATGCCGAGCCTGCTGCTGCTTCTGCTGCATCTCTGTGTGCTCAGTACCCAAACTAATGAGAATGGGACTAGTTTCCAGGTCTCACAGCACAGTCCTGCCCTAATGTTTCTGAACTGTAGCACTTGCCTTGCACCCCGCTTGCAGTGGACAGCTTCATTTGTTCATGGCTAAAGAGCTCTTCTCTCTGGTTTTGAATGCAGAAGGAAACAGCTGGAGCCCTGGTGGTCCCTGCACAAAGCTCGTCCGAAGTGATGCTGCCCCATGGCTGTGTTAGCACAAGGTAAACCACAACCATACTCAGGCTGAGAGTCCTCTAAGCAGGTGGGACTTGAAGCAGGGCTTGGGTGTGGCCAAAGCCAATCACATTCTTCAGAAGAGGAATGCATGGAGGTATCTTGAGAAGGAAGAAAATAGTTGAAATGACCAAAATGAAGCCATGCTTGCTACCGGACTAATTAGCTCAGCTGTTTCTGCTGCTCAGTGCACCCATATCATTAGAAGGAGACCAATGAAAGAGTTCTACCACATTTGTATTCTTGCTTCTGAGACCTTGCCTAGGAGTAAAGACCTACAAAGGACTCAGGAAGCCCCAGAAGCACTGCTTCAGGTGAGGTCAGACCCAAACACGTGGGCCAGCATGTGAGCAGTCACCATGTCTGTATTTCTAAGTCTGCTGGGTACAACATAATTTGAAAGGTGTTATATCCAAGCCAGACTGCTGGAGTAAGCCAACACAGACAGTGGTGCAGAAATCATGGACAGGGAAAGGGGCATGTATGAGCCATGTAGTGAAGAGGACAGAGGGACAGTCACAGCTAAGCTGACCTACATGAAGGCCAGATAGCTTTGCTAACTGCAAAGCCTTGACTTACTGACTGTCAAGACTTTAAAGAGAGGGAGTATGAAGGACATCAGACTTAAAAGGGCATTTTCAGAAGCAGTCTTTGACTCTGAAAATACTTGATAGGTATATTCCTGTTTTCACAAAGCTTGCCATAGAGTGAAGAAAAATTATACTTAAAATGTGCTATGTCGTCTCTTGGATGTTTTATTGTTTGCTTACTTATGTGGCTTCCCTGGGTTTTTGCAAGCTTGATCTGTTGAGGTTCCTAGAGAACACAGAGCTCATAAGTCTCATAGCTTCCAGGTAAATCAGTTTTCTACTATACTGAATTTATTATGTTTAATATACTGAATTTCCATTTGTGAGGAAACTAGCTTTTCATCTTACTTCAGGATGACAAATTTTTCCAAATCACAAGACTTTTCACGAAAGTGAAATGAAGCCAATTTTGTCTTAATAGATCACCTACATAATATGAATGCTGAACTGTGTGGCTTTAGCAGTGCCTGCCTTCACAGTCAATGTACCAGAAGAACCAGAAAAAGCTATTTATCTTCATTGATACATAACTAAGACCAAGGAAGGCACCTTGGACCTGTTCCAACAAAGAAGTACAGGATGGACTACCCTACAGCCAGCAGATGAACAGCACGAATAGAGGTGGCTGCAGAAATCCTGACATGTATGCACATGTACACTATTTAGTGTTCGTGCTCCAAAGAATCCTTGCAGGGAGAAAGTGAAAAGGAAATCTTTGTGATTTATCATTTACATTTATCTTGTACTGACAAATAATAAATAAAAATGTATGTCTGACAGAGGTTCAGCCTAACAGCAACCTTCTGCATAGTTGTTGGTTGGGAGGAAAAACGATTGTTATTTTAGCTATAGAATCACTGCTACCTGATGGACATGATGAATTAAATAAATAAATTTAAAGAGTGCCTACTATGGAAGACTATTTCAAGAAAAATTAAACAAAAAGAAGGAATGAAACGTGATACCTTATAGTATGAGCACTTATTTAAAACATTAATTTCTGCTCAGTCTAAAGCAGAGAACCCACAAATGCGCTTCCCAGACACACTATTGATTTCTGACCTACAAATTACTCTCCTTCAAGGAGGGCTGATGCGGAGCACAGACAGCGGGGGAAGAGGGCTGGAGTAGACTGGGTACTTCTCAGCTGCAATCTGCATAATGTTTAGTATTCAGTGAGTTAAAGCACGCAATGAAAGGGAACTGTCAGCGCAATCTAGAAGATATAAAGAAATGAAGGGGTGAAAAAAAGCCGTATGCTAATAATCCACTCAGTAATTAAGTGAAGATCGCTGCCAAGCGCCACTGCCACTTTCAAAGGGTAATTTGTACAGGAAATCATAGAGTCATTGTCAAATCATTTCAGGATAAAAGGAAAGTCATCAACTAAGATAAGATAAATGCTGGGTGTCTGGCAGCATGTGCCCTAGGAGATGCCTTTGCTTTTTTATATTGGAAAAAAAATTTTTTGCAAAAGTGGGGCTAGGAAATCTTGACATGTTGAAATGCACATTTACTATTAATAATAGAGGTGATATATGCATAGATGCATTATTAAATAGATAACTGGAACAAAAAAAAGATCATCAAGTGAGCCAGCTAAAGGGAAATTAACTTTCAACAATCTAATGTGACTTTTAACTTGAACCTTCAGTAAATTAGAGCATACCTCATCCCACCCCCAAAAGAGTCTTTTGCAATTAATATACTTTAATATTCTTTTAAGTATGAGATAATCTGTGGGAGAGCCAGTTTCCCACAAGAAAAGATTTATTCACATGAAAAGATTTGCAACTTTACATTTGTTAGCCTCCCACAGATCCCATTCAATTCTAAATATTGCCATGTCACAGCTTTTTGGGACCTACACAGAGCCGAACCCGCAGTCGGCATGGGGGTGTCGGGGTGCTATTGCTGCAAGAACGAGCTTTTGGGCTGCAGAAGCTGCTTCTCCGAAAACTGGCATCATTTCTCACTTGCTCAGATTAGGGTTTTAAAGTTTCCCTGCATGCCCTGGATGGCACAGAATTTTCAAATACATCCTTTCAGTCATTAGCATCTCCTGGTTAAGGCTGTGCTTCTTCGAGGGCTTTGCTCTTGCTGGGGCTGCACTCGAATGTGGATAGGAATAGGTACGGTTTGCTGGACTCAGCAGTGTTTGATGTTCAGAATGGGCTTTTCTGGGACAGGGTCATGTATTAGGGGCTGGACTCAGGGCATCGGTGATGCACTCCCAGGGGAAACGGAGATTTTCCTGAGAACAGGATTTCACCCTGTACATCAGCTGGGGGAATGTGAAGTCTGCCTGGGATGGCATTTTATGATGAAAATAAGAAATTTAAGCATTTTATTTTGTCATGCCATTTATTGAATTTGTTTACCTCAAACTAATGAAACAGAGCATATTTTGTGGGTAATCATATTAATCCCACATTATATTTAACAATACATGAATTTACCCAAGATTTTATACCATTGTATAGGTGATTTTGACTATATTGTTTTTGTTCACCACACCTTGAAATGAGATATTAGTCATTAGACTAATTTCTAATGTATATAATTAACTTCTATGTAATGATCTTTGAATTTTATAAAGTGAATATTCTGGCCTGCACTTGACCCATCACAGGTATACAATAACATAGCTGATTTTATGAATCAAAAGAAGGTGTGGGTTTTTTTCCAAGAAATAGTGTTTGCTAGACGTGGGAAAAAAAAATCGCATTTCATGTGTTTTTTCAGATATACTAACTAATCTTATAAAATATGAGCAGGAGGCTCTTCAGATGTACACTCAACTTTATTTCATGCCAATTATTTTGCACCTAATTCAGCAATCCAAACACAGAACCCAGATCTGAGAAACAACACAGACTCATCTTGGTATTTAGCACAGAAGTCTTAACACTCAAACAGCATGAGGGCTTGTTACGTTTTTGAGAGAGTTCTGATTTTTTTAAAACAGTGATAACGTTTCAGTCTTCCAGATTTTTTCTTCCATGACAGATATAGTATGGATCAAACAGTTCACATCATAAATAATTCAAGTCTAATTTAATAAAAGTTGATGATCTACAATAGAAATTGCTTTAATTCTACTTTTAACTGTTTCACAACACTGTCTGAAAATGAAAAAAAGCAGGCTGAATGGACTCAAAAACATGCAACCTTCTGTGAATTTTTTAATATGCTACCTTACACAAGGAATAAATTTCAGAGCGGTTGCAAACCGTTCGCTTAAAACTTTATTCAAAGAGGCCGAGAGAAATGATAACACAGAGAACAAAAAAATAAAAAGCAGTGTCCTTCAGATATTAATTTATTTTATTTTCCTTCTCCCAGATTGTGACATTATTACTCTTATTTTTATTCCTTTATGTTTTATCTTGTCTTATGTGAAATTAGATTTTTGAACATTTTTGTGTTTAGAAAATATCTTTTTATTTTAATGTGAAAGTGTTTCTGTGTTATCTCACTTACATTGCATTTCAAAGGAAGCTTCAATAAAAGGACCTCCAGAATATTCATTTACTATTACATGATTAAGGTGAGCAAGAATTGGCCTTAGAATATATTATTTCATACAGTGCTATATAAACCATGAAAATAAAAACCTCTTTACCTTTCTGTTTCAGAGCTATGCATATTTTGATCTGAGTAGAGATAGAAGAGGGTCATATCTGTACTCAGCACAGAACAGTTAATCTCTAGGTATTAAAAAAGAGAAAGAAAAAGGCCTGTTGGTGTTCCTCTTGCTAATCAGAAGTGACCTAAAATATACAAGAGTACAGTTAGACTGATACCTTGCAATATTCAACATAGTTTCTGAAGATAATGATGACTGTTTGTCAAGCCTTTTTTTTAGTATTTAATGGGAAAGATTCATTTGGGGAAAATCTCTAGGCATGAGGGACCTCAAAAAAAAAAAAAAAGAAAAAAAAAGAGGGAGATTAGATGGTTGGATGGTGTGATGTGTTTTCCCATACCAACAGGCTCCCATCTACCACTGCCTGGAGCAGAAGCCACTTTTGTGAGTAAGGATCAGTCATGTAAAAACCGCAAACACATAAGTAAGTAGCATTTCAGTGGCAAAAAAAGCCCCTAGATTAGGCTGTACAGACTCACAGGTCTCAGTATTTAAAAGTAGCTGCAGGTTCAACTGTAAATTTGGCTCCAATTGGATTTTACCAATAGGGAAAATTTAGCTGAAAGTTTATGAGGTGAAATGTTGCATTTCCTGCAAACAGCGATGACTAATTTGTGATTGTATGGCATATCCTAACAGCTGTGATATATGTTGCTTAGAATTCATTTAGTTGTAACAATATTTGTTAATTTTTTCCTTCAGATGCCTGTTGTTGATATTTTCTAAATAAAGCCAAGGAAAAGAAAACGCCAGCATTTTGAAACATAAAGCAATCTGTAAAATTAAAAAAGCTTTCATATTCTNTAAAAAAGCTTTCATATTCCCCCCCCCCCCCCAAATGCATACCATATGCCAAAGCTACTCCTTAACTAAAACCGACTGTTGTTACTGTAGTAATCAGTCTATGTCAGAGCAATTACTTAAAACCATCCGTCCCGGTTGTTCTGCAGAGGCTGTGTCACACTGAGCAGAACAAGGCTGCTGGTGGGGTGGCCTGACCTCCCGCACACGCTGCCTGACTGACGGGGACCTGAGGCAGGGAGCACAGGCACGGCAGCGTGGGTGCGTGCTGTGGGTGCCCCTGCCCTGGGCAGGAGGTCAGCATGGGTGTGAAGCAGCCTGGACGCAAGAAGTCATGCTGATGTTGCCTCCACTGGAGACATGAGAGCTAGAAAGGCATGCTCAGATCCCCACGTGCAGCTGGTGCTGGGTGATGAGGAGGAAAAGAAGACCCCAATAACCCTGATCAAAATGTATGTCTGCTAAAAGTCATCAGGTGCTGTGAAACCTGATAATGTTGAATACTCTCTTCCAAATCCTGTCCTTTAGTGGACATCTCTAAACAATTTGCTCTTGTTTCTGTCCTTAAGAACATGCTTACACAGTAGGAAAAATGTGGTCCCAAACCCTGCATGATTTTTTCTAAGAGTCCTGTGATCTTTTATTTTTCATGATACACAGGGAAATTTTCAAACTCTTGCTCAGATTTTATTTTATTGACAAATAAGCTCTGTTAGAAGGGAAAACCATAGAGAATCAATTGATAATTGAAAGGAGATATACACATTGATTTGTACATCAGTGATATATTGCACTGATTATTGCTGTGGGAAATAATGTTTACTGATTAGGGTTGTTATACATTTATTGTTCCTTTCTTACTTTTTATTATTATCATAAATTATTTTTTAGAGTAGAAGGAAACACATGATGTGTTATGGAGCCACAAAAGCAGCTCACACACATTTGCAGAGAAAGAGCACAGAGCCTATACAGAAGACAGTAATTCTGAAACTTCAAATCTTTGAAGCTTTTCTGTGACAAGAAAACAGCAACAAAAAGAGAAAGTAGGAATAAAGCATTCAGAAACTATAACCTTGTTGTTGAGTTCTCAGTAAGGGTTTTCTGCTCTGTTAATTACTTTTACAATACCTGGTGAGATGGCACCATAACTGGAGTGCTTAGGATACTGCAGTTGAAATAATAAATAATCATCCGACATTTCTTAAAAGGCTTGCTTTTTTCTGAGTGGTGTTGTCTTTTATCCGCCTGCCTCATGCCTTTATCACGTTTGTTCTCATTCAGATCAGTGAAGGCTTTCATTTCTTCAACAGTCCCCAAAGCCAGGATTTGTAGCCCGTATTCAGATTCATTTAAAATCAATGCAGTACAAAATAATTAGAGAGACAAAAAAGGTGTTGCAGGTTCTTTTGTTTCCTTAGATCTTTTGACCATAAAATGATGACTGTTTTTATGGGAGAAATGTTTTAAAATAGATAGTGAGTGCATGTGTTCTTTTGCACGCATCCTAGCTGTACTATATTTGCAGAATTCTGAATGTTAATACAAAGAAATACATGTTTTTTTCTCAGTAACAGAAGCATCAATAAAAAAAGCCAATTAGAAGAGATGAATTTTTATTACATGCTGATGATTAAATCTACATTAATCATAAACATCCGCAGGCCACCAACAGGGCTTGTTTAATCATTTTCAACCATTTGTGTCTCTCTCCAGCTCCCATTCTGTTAGATTTTTCTACATTGCTTCCATATTTGGTATTGGGATGTTAGAAAGTGCAAGTATACTCCTGGGTAATCAGGATTTCAGGCAATATGACTCAAAAAGTATTCACAAAAGAAATCTTCTGAAAGGTTTCTAAATCCATGATTTCATGGGCTGTGCAGTTATGTGACATTGTTTATAGGCCTACTGTGTTGTATAGGGCACTCACTATATGCACGGAGGTTATTTCAAGTATTAAATAACTGTTGAATTTGGTATAGAGACAACTGTATAATTGATATAGATAGAAAAAATTTAATGGAGAATAAAAGGTCAAGAAAGCCTCAAGTACAGTGACCTGGACAATGAAGAGAACAAGAAATTGCTCTAATATCAACAGGGGAATTTGAAATTTAATTTGTTTTGATCACCAACCTGGAAAAAAAAAGGATATAGCATGTTGTCTCATTGCTAGAAGCAAGTAAATAACGCTACAGAAGAGTTCAGACCTAATTGGGAGTTGGAATAATTATAGATGATGATAAGCCAGTCACCAGAGAAATGCAATATTCAAGATGTGTGGTAACAAAAACATTGATTAACATAAGTCAGGACAGGAATGAACACAGCTTAGAAATACAGTTTATAATTTATGACCATTACAAAAAATCAGTAACAACAATATATATGAAGAGAAAGAAATAAATTAATTAGAATTCTCCTCTCTCTTTTATTTTTTATTATTATTTCACAGGGATTTTGTAAAGAAAGAGCATTTAGTGAACAAATTTTTCTTTTAAGCACGAATTACATGGAAGCTGAATGCAGCCTCCCTCTTTACCCTTTCTGAACACTCACAGAAATTTCACGACAGTTTTTGGTGGGATACTGACAAGTTTTTCCTCATGCAGTTGTATTCCAAGTTGACGGCAGCTGATCTTATTTTTTTTTTTTTTATAAGCAGACTTTTCTTGTATGAAAAAGGGGGGATGGGGAGGAGACAAGCAGAAGCCATTTTAGTTTTCCCTTAGATAAATTAAGCCAGCAAAGATGCTCTTGGGAGATTTCCGATAGGAAAAAATATAACAGTTTCTGGGCTCTTTTCTTAAGTTATTTTTCATTCCCAACAGCTTGACAAAAGGCATATCTATGTTTTACAGTTTCACAGAATTGTGTATTTCTTCCGTGCCTTGGAAGGGTTTGAACACTGCAGAGCCAGTGAGGATACCCCAGTGGTCCAGTTGGCTTGGGGCTGTACTGTGTCCCACAATAGAAACCTGCCTAGGGTGCTGCATGTGGCTCTGGGGATGACTGGGGAACAACCAGTAGCACAGGCAGCAGCTGTCCTATCCCATCACCTGGAGCTTCATTCCTACTGTGTTGCCCTAAAGAATGAAAAGGAGATGGGAAAGAGTGACAGCTCCTTCACCAAAAATCATAATGTCACTGGACAGGCAATGTAATTCTTTGAATATTTTAGGATTTTACAGAAGTGCATGTCCATGTAATAGAATGTTTGTTTCTCTGGGAACATGGGTCAGATTTCAGGAGAAGGAATCAGATATATCGTGGCTACTGGCTTTTGAGTGAGCTGATGTGGTGATCACACCACCAGGCAATTTCTCTTTATGTCTCCCAGAAGCAAAACAAACTTCCAGTGGGCAGATTCATAGTGGCAGAGGAGGTACTCTCTGATCTAATTTTAAAACGCCACCTTCATTGGCATGTACTCCATCAGCAGAATATGCCTTGGCTGAAGTCAGTCAGTGGGAAACTGTGGAGTTATATTGCTTAAGCTAGCAGTTCAACAAACCTCTGTGCTCCAGCCTGGTCATCTTTGAATTTCCCAAGTATCCCTGTGCATGTATATCATCAAAATATTAACTGAAAACACTGTTAAAGGCAACATGGCTCATTGACCACGTACCATGGCACTGCTGTCAAATGGTTATTTGTGGACCACACTTTGAGAACCACTCACTGAAACTGCCTAAAATGAAGTGTGCAAAACACTGTAAGAGACAAAGCCAAGGAAATAATATATTGGCAAGGAAATGGAATCTAGCCCAATCTTTTTCTATCTCAAAATTGCAGAGATATATGATAGCTCTATCAATTGTAATGCCAGTCTAAGTCAGAATATATGGTCAAGCACAAAGAAATAATTAGGGAACTGTCACAGCAGGCAAAAAGAAGGTATAAGGAATAAGGAATAGTAAATGGAGCTAAGCTGAGATCGATATAAAATGCTGAGAGCCATAAGAAAAGTGAAAGATGAAAGGTAGCAGCCAGTTCAACAACATGAATATGATGTAAAGCAGAACAGCTTTTAGTTAAGGTAGATCTCAGTTTCTTAACATTCTGTGAGGAAAGATTTGCAAAAGAATGGAGCAATGTGTGAAAATAAGAAACAGAAGGAGCAGAAGGAAGACAATATGGTAACACATGGTTACAGTTCCAAGACTTGAGAATATATTTCTTGTACTATATCCCTTTATGTTAAAATGCATTCTGTTTATTCTGGCTCAATGGCTCAGCTGGTATCATAGTGTAACACCCCACCACATGGTAGACCTGGGCTCAGGAGCAAGCTTGGGCCAACAGAGCTTGGGACTGTCACAGAGGTGATGCTGTTAGTTTCAGCATTGGATAATGCTGCCCTGGGGAAGGGGTGGAACTGTGCATTTCTCTGAGTACAGCAAAAAGGAAGGAAAACAATAAGCAGAATGAGAGGAAATGCATCTCAGAAATAAATAGACAAAAATACAGATCTCATGTAACTCTTGTTTTCTCGGGGAAGTGAGAACATCTTTTGCTCGTGTTTTTCTGCAGGACTTATACAAGATGCTGGCTTCTGTACTGTACTATTCAAAATAAATCTTATCTGTTTCCTAAATATTTCATGCATTAGTATGGCTATTGGCTATAGGAAGTGAACTGAGATGAATAGCAATATTTCAGAGCTAGAATTATATTTAGTTATAACAGAGCAGATGTTGTAAATAGCGATCTTATAGTTTCTTTTGTAACCTACACATAATTAAATATCTGGACTGCATTCTCTCTCTAATGGTGCTTCTCTGTCTTCAAAGTTTTAACATAAATTGGAAGGAAGCATAAAAGATAAGTTGATTGATTTCAGACACTCTGAGGCTCATTTGCAGAAACCTCACTTAAAACATTTGCTGCTTTATGGAGTCAAAAAGTGTGATTTATGTAACCCTCAGTGATCTATGGATATATCAGTTACTTACTTTAGATACTGACTTCAGAATGAGGCCTCCCTCCCCTTCTAGACAGAAAAGTCAATGAAATTACAACAGATGTGTGATTTCCTGGTGATTAATCTCAGGTGAGATGGAGCCTACCCCAGAAAAACAGAATGCAACAGTTCTTAACTCCATGTATTTGATGCCACCTGCTTTCATGTCTCTCAAGTATGCCAAATATTGTAGTCAGAGAGAAATCAAACTGATTTATTCTGGCTCTCTCAATAGCAATGACACATTGATAATGAAGAACAAGTGGTTTCCTTCTATAAAATTTATTCCTTATTCTGCACTCTAGTACTGCAACCTGATGAATATTTTGCAACAAATATCTCATGGACAGTATGGTTCTGAATCGTAAACTGCTCTTTTAAAATCAGTTCAGTACCTTGCACATTAGTCAGTAGCTTTTGGGTTGTTCTATTCATGTTTTAGACACAGTGTTCATACATATAAATATACATTACTCCAAAAATACTTCTTATCACAGCTGTGAAATCACAGGACTAACTCTCCTGAAGAAGTAATCATGCAAAACATTGTCTTTTGGAAGCAAACTATAACTTTCAGAAATTGCTCCATCCTCCCTTCCCAAACTTGAAAATACCAAGCAGATATCTGTGACTTATTCCTGAAGACACTCTCTGTAAAACATATTTAAATAACAAAAGCACATCCAAGGTCATAAGAAAAAAAAATGAGAACAAAGATATAATTAAGAAATATTTAAATTCTACACACAATTAAGTTTGATCTGCTCAGGAAAATAGGTACTTTTAGCCTGACAAAGATGGGTGCATTTGCTTTGCCAGATCTGGAACAATGCATCTTTAAGATACTGTGCCATTTCTTTTAAGCATTACTTCAAAAATGTGGGAGGAGGGAGCATCTAAAGCAAAATTGCAAATGCAACTTTTGATTGTTATGATTTATTTTTAATTATCCTTTTCTCTTTTTGTCTTAATTGGACAGAGCCAGTCTAAACTTGTTCTGTGCAATTAAGAGCAGTTACATGCATAGAAAATTGAGACCTATTTTAAATCTCATTTGGACTGACTCATAGTTCATCTTGCTACAGGAAAATTAGAGCAAGAAAATATATTTAAAAATCTAATGAGCTTTAGTAAAAATATCCTCAACAAAATGATGTGCAGGGAAGTTTTACACATTCACTTCAAATCATATCAGACAGCGGATCAGGGGAAAAACATTTTGCTCTTATGAGGATTACAAAGGGGACATCTAGGAGCATGTTATCGAATACTCTTAAAAATCCATTCTGAAGTTTCAGCTATTTATTTCCAAGGCAACTAAACAAATATTTTCCAAATAACTCATACATGTGGCTCAGATGGGGGCTAATTCTGTACTTGGTAATTTCCTACCTCTTGCAAACACAATTGGCACCCAGTGTACACAGCAATGCACTTTCCAATAGTAAAGGTAACAAAAACGCGGTAAGGTGAAGGCTGTGCTAAAGCACCTGCATAATGCCCATTAGTGTTAATAGGGGCTTGGGAGAACATATCTTATACCTCCATAAAAGGCCTCATGCAGCTTGGAATAAATGTGCAAAACAATAATAAATTAGGGAATCAGTATGAGAATAATCGTTTGAAATGAACCCAAATCCAAATATTAGAAATTTCTGGGGTTTCATGTTACACATGGGCCTCGTTTCTTAGATCCTTTGGCTAAGATGCTTGGGAGAGGGAAAAAGTGCCTGAGAAATCCTGTCTTCTTGTTCCTTGATTGTATCTGGTGGCTCAGAACTGGGAGGAAGTTACACGTATGAGGAGCAGTCATTGTGCCTGCTTGAAATAAAATACATCTTCTCGCTCTCCTGACCACTGTCTGCTCTCCCCTTCTCTGCTTCAGGTGCTGCATAGGCCAGTGTAAAACCAAAAGAAACTGCTCAGAGCCATGTGTGTGCTTGAAGGCTGAACCATATGTTTTGTGAGAAAGTCCTTTTGCTCACAGTCCCTACAGATCCTTCCCAGGGACTTAAAAACCTTGAATATTTTATTTTTTAGCCATTGCTGAACATCCTTGCTTCATGTATTCTCCAGTGAGAAGTAGCAGTAGGAACACATAGCAAATTGAGATTTACCATTCATCCATCAAAAAAAGAAGTTTTTATAACACAAGACTCTTAAAAAAGTTGAATCTGCTTGGTAAAAAATGTGGATTTTTTTAATGTACTTTCTTGTTTCTGAACTCTCCTTTGCCTTATGGCCTTTTTGCCAAAGTCTCACAACAAGGTTCAGTTGATAAAACAACCTTGTTCATACAGTGTGAATTTCAATCAAGTCAGATGAAATGTGAACTTGAACAATGGAGAATTGGCTTCTCTCCAGTCCTAAATATAGCTGTGTGAAAATTCTGTGAAACCTGCCAAGCAGTTGGCCCCACTCTTAAAGAAAAGAAAGTCCTTAAATACTTAGGATCCCTCAGTTTGGCTCACTCATTTCATGTCCTCGCACAGTTTTGAAGGTTTCTGTGACCAGTTAGACCCTGCCTACATGCAGCTTGAGGTCCTTTTTGCACACTGTAGTGCTGTGTATGCCTCCAGGGTGTCTTCCCTTCTTAAAAAGGGGCTTCATTGTGCCCTGAGGGTTGCATTGGTGTCAGAATGAAATTTCAAGGGAGTGATAAAATAGCAAGTAGGAAGAGCTGTGAGAGCTTGGTCATGTTGAAGTCCCTGGGACAACATGTTGGCTGGTAACCAGCCTCCAGTAAGGAGTGGCAGGGCCCCACATGAGGAGGCCCAAAACTGATGGTGTCAGCAGTCCAGGGAGCCATCTGGCTGCAGTGATGGGGATGAGTTGCTCGGCTGACTTTGGCTCACCAGATATGCTCTGGAAGGAAGCCTACGGCTGGATCTGTGAGACTGTTGAGACTAAAGGAACCTCCAGACAGTCTTGATGGCCAGAGGACAGTTAGGCAATCTCATTTCTATGGAGGGTACCAGGGAGAGACTGTAGCTTAGGCAGTTAGCCCCAAATACAGAGCAGGACTGTGGCTTGCCCCAGTTAAGTGAAATCTGAGTGTGCAGTGACAAGAGATGGTGAGTGGTCTATGCTGGACCTCTACCAGCGTATATAGCAGTCAATCATGAACACTTGTCCTTTCAGCCAGGTATCTTTCTTCAGCTTTCAGTTTCTCTGGCTTTGCCTCAAGACTGGAAGAAATTTAATAAAGAATTCACTAGTGCTATTTTTATTCTTCCCTTTACCCTGCTCAATGTCTTTTAGCATTGTTTTTTTTTTTTGGTCTGTCCTCTGCCCTCCCTTTTGAGGGTCTACTGTAAAGACACTGTGGTGGAAACATGGTCTACCTGCTGACAGAGTCTCCACACTACCAACAAGCTTGGGGTTTAAATTTTGGGCAACGATTTCAATAGAGCTCTTCTTCCAGTTCATAAGAGAATTAAAGCCCATGCAGAAATGTACAGAAGTTGGCTCCCGCAGACAGATTAATAATGAAAGAAAAACATTGTGACTATTGTACATTTTCAAGGCCCTTATAAGAAAAATGAATAGCTCTCATAGTGAGAAAAGTTGTTCAGACATCAGGATATGCATTTCATGGAATGAGTGATGGATTATATAGGATAAGAAAATGAGAGCTGCGAGAGGTGAAGAGCTGCAGCTCTTGGAGCTGTCCTCTTGGCTGCAGAGTCAGGGTGTGAGGAGACAGCACCTAGAGTGTCCCCCAGCTGGCTGCCACTGAGATTGTGCTGCCACCCCACAAGGGTTCTAGGCAGTCCGCTGCATCTCACGTCTAAAGGTGTCAAGAAAGAAAGATAAGCAAGGAAAAGAAAATGGAGAGTATGAAGAGAAAATGAGATACATCTCCAATTCTTCTCATCTTCCAGGACTTACCAGTGTCTATGAGGAAGAATTTATGCACAATAACAGAGGCAAAACATATTTTGGTGTATGTGCTGTAAAAGGAACATTTCTGATGTGGAACTCAGATTCTCAATGTGTAAAAAAAATGACATTTTGTTTTGAAATTAAGTATCTTTCTTCTCAGTTTTAATTCTTCATTTAGATTATAACCTTAATTCTTGGGGTTAGACAGGTTGCTTTGAATTTGGGAGATTAATACACAACAAGGCTCCAGTTTGAAGTCAACAGATAGACAATAACACAATGTTGACATTGCCAAGGATTTTATTTGTGGCTGGTGTTGGATGTGATCTCTAGATCTTAATGCTTAAAGTGTTAATTATGCTATTATTGTAGCAAGTTACCAAATGTTAGGAATAGAGGAATTTAGGACTGGATAACTGAATAGACAATTCTGTCAAACTTGCATAAGCTGAACAACTGCGTCTTAAATTTTTTTTGTATATCTTCTGATCTTATTTCCCATAAAAATCTGTTCTAGAACCTCATTGGTATAATAGTTTGAATTTTTTCTATTTCCAGTCTAAATTTATCCTTGGCTACATTATATCCAACTGGATTCGGCTTGACACTGTCCTTGCTTTAAATGGTTCTTATCCCTGCCTGATGTTTATTCCATAGTAAATAGCACTCACATCTCCTTTCAGGCTGTGTTTTGAAAGGATGACAAACAAAATATTTTAATTTATCTTCGAGATAAGCTTTACTTTCTCTCTACTTTCCCCTAGCTGTTTTCTGAAGCAGTTCCAGCCAGATCACATTGATCTTGCACTTGAATGGCTAGTACAGATGTGCTGTATTTCAGATGAGGTCTTGCTGGTGCCTCTCTCAAGGGCACAAATACTTTCCTGTTGCCAGTTGAAATACTTCACCTGACACATATAGGATCTCATTTGCCTTCTTCCCTAACTGCAGCATCTCTCTGGCTCAGAAAGGCAGTTCCTCTTATTCATCCTTTTTTGTTTCAACTGATGAACAGCTGATCTTATTTAGAAAGCTAATTAGTCTGGGATTGCTTAACCTTATCCTGAAATTAAAAATCAACCCTTTCATCTGTTTATTTTTAACTTCTTGCTTCTTTGGGAAATTATATGATTTCCTTCTTCACAGAGATGCCTCTAGTACAGTGCTGCCTAATACGATGGGCTGTCTACAAAGTCATCTTGAGATGATACTGACCCAAATGCTGCTAAATTTTGGAGAAACCAGTTCTAGGCACAGTCCAGTGCAGTTGATCTCTTTCTGTCAAAGCTTTACATTGTTTCAGCTGCTGATCTGAGCAAGAGCAATCAATGAGCGAGATCTCATTACAGTTTTTCATCAATTTGATTAACTAGATAGTATTTTCTGTATAGAACGTAAGTTAGCATGGGGCGAAATCAAACCTTTATAATGAGATTTTGCTGTGCTTCACAAGGCAGTGCTCTGATCCATTGTTGGGATTTCTGTGAATCACAGAAAATATAGAGGAACCCAAATGAAAAAGTCAAACTAATTTTTTTGAAGATAATAAAAAAAATACCAATACAGAGTTGAACTTTAAAATTCACCGGTATTAAGTCCTTAGATATCTCTAGCTAATTTGAACTTCAAAACATACTATATTTAAACACCATTTATGAAGCAGGAATCTGATCTGGGATGGTATCCAACAATGAGCATCTCCTGGTTTTAAGAAAGTACTTGGATTACTGAGAGATGCTTTCTGCAATGGAGGTGCCTTCCCTGAACTGATATGTGAATTGCATCTGGAACTGGTCAAAAATGGGAGTGCCGGTTTCCCCCAAAATTCAAAATGCCAATGCCTTTGTTCTGAAGAGTGGAATTAATTTTTAAAAAATGCTAGCTACACATTTTAAAAGCAATGAAGAATGTTATAAAAATGAATTTAATGTCTCTATTTCTTTAGAGAAAATAAAGTCTGTTTAATTCTTCATATTTTTTTAGTAAATTTTTAAATTTTAAGTATCTTAAATGTATTTTCTGTGGTCTGTGATTCCTGAAAGTGACTGTATATGTGCTCTACAAGACAGCTATTGTGGCAATTTTGAGATATCCTGAGCACTCAAGCATCTCACTGGCACCCTGCTCTGACAAACCTGTTTGAAGTACAGACTTTCTCCCCTGTAAATACAAAGCCAGCCTCAAATTCTGATCTCTGAATACAAAAAATACCAGCAGCAGAGAACTGTACTCTCTGTTTGCAAGGGACTTCTTACAATAATTCTGATAAAGCAGGGTTTTTATCCTTAAGATTAAGTGTATTTCCAGGACATACTTTAATGAAAGATGGAGGAGATTAGTTTCAAGATCAAAGGCTTTTACTTTTCCTCCAAAAAATTACTCCCTTCCAAACCCAAAGATATAATTATGTTGTACCTGGGGCTTCTGCCTCTGCCAAGCTATGTAGACAATAGCAAAAGGTATTTCAACCATACATACATATCTACTAGTGGAGATGAATATTTAACTGAGAGAAAAGAAAGCTATTTTATTGCATTACTTAGGGGTAGAAAGACAAAGAATTTACTGTACAGTCAACCAGCTGTAGGTATAGAGGCTGACATAGAGTGTACAATTGCACTGAAAACACTGTGGCAACACTTGTAAATAATGGTTAATGGTTTGGGAGAATGTCACAAGCACATGAAGTGAAGCACAGGGTATAAATGAACATATGCACAGTCACTCTAGCTGCTGTAGGAGCATATGGATTTGGTACCATGCAAGACAAAATGCTGAGGGATCAGCTAGTGGAGAAATCTGTTCTGTTTATTCAGGAACAATTTCTGTTTAAAAGAAAAACCAACAGTGGCCCCATATAGATGACTGGAAATTGCTCACAGCCCACGGTCAAAGCTGGGAAAGGTTATAGGACAGGAAGATTTACCTCAGCATTTTGCACAGGTACTTTTGCTCTTTGCTAGTGCCAGTCCACCAAAGAACTACACTATTCACTGTTTTTGTTTTCAGCCAGGATGACAGGAACATATTTACAGTTTACAGCAGGTGCTCAGCGAAGTCAACAAAGTGCAAGCTATGCAGTAAAAAATAATATATAAAAAAGGTCACTTTGTCTGGGTATGCCGCTCCAGCAAGTTTCAGTGCCTTACAGGATGAATGTCTGAATCTAGTGACTGAAGTGATGCTTTGCTCATCACACCATCAGTAAAAGTACTGTGTTTTCTGCTGTTTAATGCATGCAGAGACTTTTCAGATACTTGTCAGCTCTTGTCCGACAATCATTACTACACCTGTTTCTTTGAAAAAGAAAGAAAATCCGGCTATTCATTCATAACCTCCAGGTGGTCACCTTTGTGCTTGTGGCAAAAAGTCGTTCTTCCAGGCAGGCTTTTCCAAATCAGACCCCTAATGTCATGTCACTTTACTGAAGGGTCTCACGACACATGTCAGCCTGGCCCTCTGGCAGTGATAACAGCCTGACTCCGTAGCCCCTACAATGACTATAACTTCAATGTCTTCGTACTGAGGATGAAGGAGGCAGAATTCAATATCCTGTAATTAACTGCAGATGATACTGTACAAGAAAAACAGCAGTGGTTAAACTTGTTATTTAAACAAAAATGTAAAGGCTACTCTCAGGTGCTCAGTGGATTAATAGTCTCAATTGCCTATTGCCTTTGCAGCCTTACCTGGGACCTCACTCACACCATCTGCTGTGAGCTCTGGATCTCCCCTTATGTGTGCACTCAGGTACAGGGATCAAGGAGCTCATCCAGTTAAAGACTAAGGTGGAAAAAAGATTACTTCTTCCCTGAATGACTCTTCATTCTTTGCACACTGAAGCCAGCATAAGGAAAGAGGCTCAGCCATACAGTCCTAGGAAGGATGAGACCATCCACTTCCTTTGCTGCTACACGAGGGCCTACTCTTTACCTCCTGATCTCATGCAGAACCTGGAAGGAGAATCAGTGACAGTTCTAGACACAATGAGAGAACCATAAAGCCTTTCAGTATTGGCTTACTGAGCTAAAGTGTTCACCATTGAGCTAAAGTGTTCACCATTGATAGCTGGCCACACAAACATCAGCAGAAGTGCAAAAAGAGCCTTTCTGTGACTTTTTATGTAGCCTTTTTCCTACACATCTTATTTCTGTAAGAAAAAAAGGCTGATAACAATTTTGTTTATTTTGTTATGACAGTGCTGGTTAACATATGAAGAAACTAGGACAGTGCCCACATTAAAAGGAAGCCTATAAAGGTATTTTCTTTCACGTGGTGTCAGAACAGTATTATCAGTGTTTGTTACTTCTGTATGGTGTGTGGTCATTAAGCCCTAGGAAAAACATAGTAGTGTCAACAAGAGTGAGGTTCTTTAAAAACACCTCACTGAATCAAACTGGGACATTATAGGATTTGGTGCTCCCACTAAAGATGGCCTCATAACAACATGCAGATTTATGGAGAAGGGGAGAGATTTTCCTTTCTGAGTTATGTGTTCATCCCAATGGCAGAAGAAAGAGGACACCACTAGATAGAAGGCATTTGGTATCATGCCAGACATTGCTGTTAATCCATTTTCAGATGGATTTCCTAAGAACTGGCACTTATGAAATCATATTGTGTGCATGTCCATCTTTCTAACTGCTGGCTCCACTGACTCAATTTCAGACAAATTTGATAAATGGGTGGTAGTACTGAGTATAGAAGAATTGACAAGTTTTGTTAAAACTTTTATATATGTATATAATTCAAATATAAAGTTACATAATAGTCAGGCTGAAGAAGGGAGTATCAGCACCTCTGCTAAAGGAAAAGTTGGAGGGTGAACTCACCTGTGCTCGGTATCAAGGAGTTTACATGGAGATATTATAAAATGGGGGAGAAGTTTAAATTGGTCTTTGTGTCCTAGTAAATACCAGGTCATATCTTGCAAACAAATGCCAGAAAGCAGCTTCACTAGTCTCCTAGCATTCCTTGTTCTTGTTGGAATACAGATCTTTAAAGGCATTGTCCAACCACTGAGAAACAGGAGGGGTGAGTGTTTCTCTGGTAATTTCTAAATTATTCCTCTGCAGATGCACCTGGGTGAAATAAGTAACTTGTTGCTTAAACAGGTAGATTGAATGATAAACAGCTGAGACACTGCTGTGCACTTCAATCTCTCTTAAATAGCCCCAGCTAGGATAAATACCTAAGATGGGAGTGGTCTTACTACTCATATATAAAAAGCCAGATAGAGCAAAACTACAGTAAGTAGAAGATGCTGATTAAGTGGAAAGCAGGTAGGATGGAGAATTTCTTCTTTAAGTAGAAATGGTTGTTCAGCATGGCAAATGAGGGTGAGGTGCAAATTGGAAAACCAGGCTGTCTTTGAGAGAAACAATGCAATATGCAAGACAATGAGTAGAGTCCTAGGGCTTATAGAGAAAACCAGTCAGAGTCACACTTGCAGGCCTTTCTGTGCACAGAACAGAATATATCTGTATTCAGCCTTGACTGCATAGGATCTGTGTTGATGGAGACAGGCAGTATTACTTCCCTGGCCACGTGCCCTCCCCAGACCTCATGGCTGGCAGTTCAGTCTGCACTTTTTTCCTTCAAGTGCTGTGGGCCATCACATACTGACATAACCTACCACTGCAAAACACCTTCTCCAGAGTCTGTCTGAGGTTCGTCTATTTTCTAAGCTTTACAATGTGCCCTGAAGGTCAACTGACTCAGATTTCCTTGAAATGGAAATGAGAAATGGATTTCAGGATGGACCTTTGCTAAGGAGGTGATTGCTGCAGCACCCAGGTTTTTTAATTGCTGCTTGAGTAACTCAGGTGGACCAAGCAGCTAATGAAAGATAGGAAAACAGAAGCAGTTCACTCACAACAAACAGCTAATAGTTAAACCAGTTTGACACATATTTTAATTTTTATTTTTTTTCTTTCTCCAGAATTTAAACTGCCTCCTGGAAGGAAGGAGAGAAAAAGTAATAGAAACATTAATTTTGTTCATTAATTAACCATCTGGGACTGAACTATGAAACATTCTGATTCAGAAATACGTGTTTTTACGTCTGGTAAAATGGTTTCCCTTGATGATGGAGTCCATTTAAAGCTAGTGGAGCTTTTAACACTGATTTCACGGGCTCTTGAATTTGTGTCTTAATACCACATTTTCCAAGGTACTCAGGTATGAGGGAGATGGTATGTAGGCAAAATTTAAACTTTCTCCATATTTAGACTTCTATCCATGTTCAATAATGTGGTGCTTGGTGAACTTCATCTGTCAAAAGTCTAGGTTACATCTGCATTCCCCATACAGTCCCAGGGCTTATAGCGCTTTACCATCCCACTGATCTCCTGATGCTTGCATTTCAGTTCTATGGTCATCCAAAGCAGCATCAATGCAGTTGTCTGCTAGTAGTGTCAGTCCCCAGAAGTGTTCAAAAACCATGCAGATGTGATGTTTATGGACACACCTAGTTTAGTGGTGGACCTGACAGTGTTAGGTTAATGGTTGAACTCGATGGTCTCAGAGGTCTCTTCCAACCTTAATTATTCTATGATGAGTCTATGATTCCCACATAGGCACTTCTGAAGAGTCCTGGTTAAAAATTTGGGTTAACTGGTATCGTAAGTAGCCCAAAATAGCTGTTTTTCTGTCACTGTTGTGGAATAATTCACACCTTAAAACTGGAAGCTAAGTAGAAGTAACTTTTGTTCAACATGTTGAACTAGTTGAATAGTATTTTCAGCCTTTTCTTTAGCAGGCTCTGGGATGCTTATACTAGGAAATTAGGAACTGGGCAAGAAAATGTGCTTTTGACAATACTTTTTATTGTTCCTAATTAATATTTGCCAAGGACTCTGCAACTGCACAAACTTTTGAACAGAATCAGGTTTCCTCATTATCAGCAGACATTTCACAGCTAATATTTCAACGGCTGAAATGTCAGTCCAAATGCATCTGTCCCAGGGTGAAAACACTTTTCTACGTCACAGCTCCAGGCTGTGTCATGTTGAGTTTGACTCTGGAGAGGTACCAACAATAAGCAGATTGTCTTCTTTGTCCTTTCAGCACTGGTCCACCTATATTGTTGCCAACTGGAGAGCAGAGCTACTGCTTCACTGAAACATGAAGAAGACAAACTACATCTTTTCTTGATGTGTGAAGAAATGCAGATTAGGACATGATGGGCGATGTTGAAGTGGGGCAGAAGGATCTGAAGATGAGGAGTGTATTTAAAGAAACTGAAACAGAGAGTGGGCTGGGGCAGCAAAGTGGGGGCTGAGAAGAAATGCAGATAGCTGGCAAGGGGAGAATATGGAGTGGGGTAGGAGAAGAAAGCTGAGTCTAATTGCGGAAAAGAGGCATATGGGGGCTGAGAGTTATTGAAACTAAAGTTTGGGAGGGGTAAAAGCACCTGAAACCAGACTAAAAAAGGGTGCTAAGTAGAATGAGAATTGAGTTGGGAATTGGCTAGGTGGAGTACAGGAAGACTGGGAGAAGACTTGGGAAAGATCTGATCAGTTAAACTCGAGCTCACAGGGGGACATATTTGGCTCAAATGCCTACCGAGAGAATCTGGGAAACACAAGTGATGAAACTGGAAGTGGAAAAAGAGCAAACTGAAGCCAGGGACAAACTGTAAGTTTTGGGCTGTGCATAAAGGAGTAATAGAAGTGTGAAGAACACACACTTAGGAGTGTTTGCATAAGATCTCTGTCGTTTTGAACAGGCTCCTTTCAGAAGCCCCAAACAGAATACAAGAGTTCTGAATCTCACTATTCGTCTGCCACCACTACGAGGGAAACCAACTGTCGGTACTTTTTCTGAGAGACCTATTGTGTCTGTAAACTACTCCCTTGGTGCAGAGCTTGGTGATATTCCCAGTCCTGATGCTGTGGAACAGGGTAGAGAAGAGGCTGTATGTCAGAAATGGGACTTCTGTTTTCTAATATGCTTTGTCACAAAGCTCAGCATTTATACAACATGAATTCAAATTGATCTAAAAATGAAAATTGCACTTAAAGATTAGGAAGTGTTAGACTTCAAGTCATCTTCCTGAAGTCATCTGGTTTATTCACTAATCATCTTAGTTTTACTGCAGCCGATTCAGGGAATGTATTAAAAATAATGACCTTTGCAGCTGATGTCTCCCCAGCACATTGTCTGTCCTGAGTGTTGAATAAGGCAAGGGTCCAGCAGAAAAAAAAAATCAACGGAAGAACATGTTATGTAGGACTGTATCATATTTAAGGGCAGGCA
Source organism: Sclerurus mexicanus (assembly GCA_013396755.1). NCBI lineage: Eukaryota > Metazoa > Chordata > Aves > Passeriformes > Furnariidae > Sclerurus > Sclerurus mexicanus. Next base: position 1,171,623 of record VWZF01006730.1, on the reverse strand, counting down.
TGCTTCAAATCAAGAACAGAAAATATGCTATAAAGTGAAGGAAGTCTCCCAGTATTTTTCCCAAGGAAAACTCAGTCCTGGAGATTGATTTTTTTTTTTTTTCCCCTCCCTAAATATTTATAAAGGTCTGAGAATGACTTATCTCTTGGCCTTCTTGTAGGTTTATATTGAACTTAAAAAAACCCAAACACAATAAAATAACAGAAAAGAGTAACTGGAGGATTATTCTGCCTTATTTGCACATCCCCATAATAACAAAAATGCGAGAATTCAAGTTCTTTCTAATTTAGCATTCATGTGCCTTATTTTTTTCAGTGGAACAATGCACACATCACAGGATTCTGCATTATTTTCTGACATTGGCTAGTAATTTACTCATGAGAATCATCCTACTATAGACACTGTGATTGTTCACATAAGCCTTGCTTAGCAAAAGGAGGGCAGAGTTGGACCCTCCTGGGGTCCAGCTCTGTGTAGTTATAGAATCAGTCAAACATGTGATGAATATATGGGAGTGGGAATAGAGAAAGCAAAATGAGTCTGTGACTGGAAAAAAAAAGACCATGTTTGATTATCTTAGGTCTCCTGTGTACCTTCCCTCCATATCTGCAGTAGAGAGAATATTCTCTGGCAGCTATCATTTATTATTTATTTTTTATGCTTTAATTATTTGTGGAAATCCTTGGTTTCGACTTGTTCAGCCAGCTCCTCTGACAGTAGAGTTTACACATTAAGATGTGGGAGGTGAAGCTCTGGTTCAGAGGAAGGAAGGAAGGAATATTGCTTTGACTGCTGGTGATGTAATATTGACCATCTGCAATTTTTATGCTTTAATCTCCTCCTCTATATTTTTCAAAACAAAAACCCACACAGATATTGACTGATTTCTTATTTAGCTATTTCCTTTACTTTCTGATCTCTTATGTGCATCTTCATGCTACTGATATAACCTTTTCATGTTTAAATTTAAAGTTTGGGTTAGAGCCAAAGTATGTGATTTCTTATCCAAACTACATTCATTCTTTTCTAAAACTTTGGATTTCTCATTGCTCCTATTCCTTTCTAAAACTTTGTATTTCTCATTGCTCCAATTCCTTTCTCTTAATTTCACTTTTTCTTCTTCCCTGCTTTGCTGCCAGACAGCTCTTTCTTTCCTAGCATATCATCTGAGTTTTCTTGGATATATCTCCTTTTTCCACCTGGCAATTCTGTCTGGGTGGAGTTCGGAGATTTTGAACAATTGTCAGGCATTTCTGGACATCTGGCCGTCCACTTGAAACAGGATGGGAAACTTTATACTTGTCTCTGCCCACATGCAGATGATGCCTCCAGCACATGTTAGAGGCTATTGCACAGATCCCAGGAGCCTGCAGAATATGTGCTACACAGGTGGTCTTGGAGGGAATGGTAATTCCAGCCTGTTCAAGAAGACGGAGTCACAGAGAGTCTGCTGGGTGGAGATATGCACCAGTGCTGCTGTGTCCCAGCCACAGGGCTGATTTCATGCACACGTGCAGTGCTGCCTGGACCAAATGGGCTATTGCACAAACAACCCAATTTCTTCTTTCATTAAATTTCTGGGATTGTCAGTGCTCTGTCCTTTACTCAGTTCTACCACCCCTTTCTTCCTGGTGCAACAGAAGACTAGATATTCATGCCTCTTTCTGATACTCTTGGAACAGACAAAATTAATGTGTTGGGGGCAGGTAAGAGCTCAGGGACTTCTATCACAGCCCTTCAAACCTGGGGAGAGGTGTGGTGTTGAGCGATATTTGGGCTAATTGTCTCCCTGAATTCATCTCAGCATTGGTGTGTCTCACATGATAGTCATTATTAGTAATCATTCTTAGGCCTCGATGCCAGAAGGATTTTAAGCAACATTGAAACCAACTGAGCATTAAATACTTAAAAGAAATACTATCACTTGGCTTTAGTGCTTATGATCCCCTGGTCTCCAAGGGGTTTGCAAGTGAGGTAAGTTTTATTCACCATTGAAATGTTGGGGAAGAGGAGTAGCCCAGATGAAATTCTTTCACAGGTGTCACGTCACTGGACAAAGTCTCCATAATCCTATCCAAAGTGTCATATATTTGACCACACTCTTACGATCTCATGCTTCCTCTGCTTCAAAAACTTTCTTCTGCAGGAGAGCCCTTTATCCTTGCATGTTGAAAAATCTCTGCTGAGAGATCCCCAGTGGTTTGTCTTCCACAGCTAACCCTTAAAGTCAGAGCTCCTTCATAAAAACGAGGAACATCAGGGGAAAGAATAAAGCATTTCCTTAGAAATTCTAGATACAGCACAGAAGCCAGGATTCTGGGAAAGCAACCTTTCTGTTTTGGTGTGATACAGTGATGCCCAAAAAGTCAAACCAAATGACTTAAATAAATTCCACATACACTGCCAGGAAGTGTTCTAGATACAGTAATGGTACGTGGAATATAAATATTTATTACCATTTTAACTGAAAAATTAAAAAGATTTGCCATAAAATACAAGTGCTTTGCAACATTTTGCATGTTCAGAGCATGCCCTCTAGGGTGCTATTAATATAGTTTGTCAAGTGAATGATGCATTGTTTATGCAGTTATAGAGATCTAGCCAAATCTTTTCTCTCTCCCTCTTTTCTTCTTATCAAGTGGCAGCAGCAGGTAGCTGGAGCTGATGGATCATTTTTAGGCCTCTGTGGTGCAGAATATATATTTTCAGAAGTAATCTACTAATTGGTTATGCAGACCATCTTCCAGCTGTGTCTCAGTGCCTAAGTGTGAGGAAATCCAAGCTCTCAGGTCTGAAAAGGGTAAGGCAATAAAAACCTGTTATCATGTAGTAATTGAGGTCCAAGGTTTACAACAGCATCATAAACATGATGCATTCAAATGCAAAAGACCAGAGTGACTCAGTCTTAGGCAGGAGAATCAGAAGTTTATTAGTACTGTATGGCCTGGCGCACTTGCTTGCTCAATGCATATTGAATTTAGAAAGGTTTAAACATTGCTTTTAAATAACTTTGCACACTTTATTTCCTTTAGTGGACATACTGTGATTTGCTGGGTTTCGCCCAACACTTATTTTCTTTGAAGCATGGCAAATTCTTCCATGAACTTTCAACTTTCTTTTTCATTTGAAAGCCAAGAACTAAAACTGAAGGAGTCACAATGTAGGACCATTTATGCACATGGCACTTCAACCAAGTTCTCCGTATTTTCATTTAAAATGCCTGGATTGAGGCATTTTGCTAATGACCCACTAACTGATAGAAATGCTCCTCAGATGTCTTGCAGCAAAGGTGGTGAGAAACTAATCTTGTTTTTCCATTGTAAGTATTGTGAAAGGACTCGATTAGCATTCACAGAAGTACACAAAAGGGCAACCAAAACTTTCTAAAGACTCCAACATCCAACACTTTAGTTAATAACAGAAGAAAAAAAAATCCGGCAGAATTTTGAATTGACTCTGGTACTATCATGGGCTAATTGGGCAAAATGCCATAACACCTAGGTACTTCAAAAAGCATACTGATAAAATTCAAAATATAGCAATTATTCCATGATAAAACCAGGGATATTAGCTTCATGCCTTCTGGTGTTCCAAGATAAAACTGAGCAATTACACAGGAGAGATTTTTCAAGCCTTTCTGAGCCAAACTACAAACAAGGCCCACTATTTTTCGTGTACTGTAGTCATTCCTGCAGATTTGTAGCAAATAATAGATTTATGACAGACAAATGAAAATCTGGCTCTAATTAGTTCTGCTAGACGTGTTGCAGAGCAGAGATATCTCTTTCTGACTCTTTCACAGAAGTAGTCTATGGGTTAAATTTTGAATAATTTAATTGGTCCAGAATCTGACTACAGTTATAAATATTTGAATGAGTAATTGCCCATGGACTTTCAGGAGTTACTTTTGAGTTGTTATGGCATGGAGGAAGACAATAAATTTGATCTATGTTTTAACTTTACCCAGTATTGTGTTCTGCTATGAAGGAAGGAAGTTGCTATATTTAAGTCTGCTCAGTGAATTGAAGGCAGTAAAGATATGTACCACTTCCCCCCTGAAGACAGTATTTTGATTTTTATAAAAAGTTGTGCTTGTATTAGCTGAAAGGTGTGTAAAGGATTATATAGCATCCTTTATCTAGATAAAGGATATATATGAATTGGTGAGAACGTGATGAGGATTGCCAAAGGAAATACCAATTTCCATAACACTAACAATATCTCCATCCCTTAAAATTCTGTTCAATAATAATTAAGTACAGTCTCTGCTGTTCATAGCACACAACTTGCCTTTTTTTTTTTATTTATTCCCCTCCATAGTCTTTGTAGTCTCATATCTTGAAACCCACTTTATCCAGATGATGATGTGATTTGCAGTAATAACAACATAGAATATGAGAACTGTTGGAGAAATGCCTACAAATGGCAAATGTGTGGAGCTCTAAGATTCTGGCTACTTAGACCTTTTAATAAAATGAAACAAGACTCTTACAGGGCTTAAAGAATAGCTTGCCTTTCAGCCTTTAAAAAACTTTTTACTTTTCTGTTTTTCTTTATCCTTTGGGATCTAGCTATTTTCTTCAATCCTGAGTCTTTTGAAATGACTTTTTGCTTTTCTCATGCTCCCTTTAAAAGGAAGATACCACTGGGAAAATTGTATGCCTTCTGCTGAAAGTCTTGTAGCAGATGATTAATATCTGTTACTTTGATAGGGAACCTGAAACTTCAAAACCCAGGAGTTCAAGCATTTTGCTGCCAGCAGTTTGCTCTGCTCTGAAACCAGTGCCTGGGACCAGCTGAAAGACTGCTCATCATCAGCATATGCTGTAGGTTGCCTACTGATTTACTTCTGAGTAAAGAAAAGGGACACTAAAGCATGTAGGCACACAGGGGAGAGAGCTTTAAAAGTAGCAAGATGATAACATGGCACATGGAACGTGAGGGGAACGAGGTGTCCTCCCCCTATCCCTACTCACTTATTTGCTCTCCTTTCCTCTGTCTGGTAGCTCATGGAGAACAACAGAGAGGAAGGACAATCTTCATTTCAAAGACAGGACAAAATGAAGCACAGGACCTGAATTAGATGGGCTTTGTTTCTTTCCCAATTAATCTAAGCAGCATGTTCTGTTGGAGTTACTGAAGCCTTCTGTTTAAAGAAAAGTCTGTCTGCTATATACATGGCAAAAATCTCATGGCTAGAGGCAGGAAGGAGGTGGCAAAAAGGAGCTAAGTGAATAAAAGCAAGAGAGGAAGCAGAAACTAAAGCATAAGGAGACTTTCTTCTCTGGGTGTTCAGTGTGACCATTCTCATTAATATGTAATTTGCCTTCCTTGGCAATTGTGTGTTTATTTGACATAAAGCACTGGTTATTTTCCAGATACTTGATACAATCTTCAGCTTATGTCCACACCAAAATAATGCATCTTTCATAGTTTGACCAATGCTTTAACTTGTAGGGAATCATTCCCTATTTAATGGCCAATAAAACTTGAAATTTGAGTTACAGTTATCTACACTAGGTAAAGGTTGGTATGCAGATAAATACAGGTGACTGACACCCAAGATTGCTGGTAGGATCTATTGTCAGCTCCTGAATACTTAAGCCCTACAATGATTCTAGAAGTTAATAACACCAGAGCCAAGAGAGAATGCAATGATGTGACACATGAGATCAACCTGAGCCGAATGCCTGATTACCAGTTTCAACTGGATAGTTGCCATGTTTTTGCCAGGATTTTAGCAATGTTGAGCAGGCATACTGCTTGTGCAAAAGATCTATTGCTACCTCAGCCTTTGTAGCTGTCATTTGTTACTAGAAAACAGGCAGGTGTGGAGGGCGGCTGCCTTCTCAGAAATATGTTTTCTACCTTCACCTGAATTACAGTTTCTAGAACTATGTTTTCTAGAGTTTTATGCACGGGAGAGTTAAATAACTGTATTAACTGTGCAGTATGTATTGATGCAGTGTGTCATGACAGATTGTCTACTTAAGAATTATTATCAAAGGGAGAGAGAAAGTATATCAAAAGCATGTTTTGTTTAACTAGCTCTTGAATCTCTGAGCTGTCCAGAATCCTCACCCTTACATTAACTTCAATCTGAGTGTGTTGAGGTCTTTCATGAAAGGATAAAAAACCCCAAACAAACCAAATAAATAAAAAATATCTTTTAAACTTCTAGCAATACCTTTTCAATTTTCTTTTACTTAGCAAGGCATGAAGAGCACAGTTTGCAGTTTTCCTGCAGCAGGAGGGCCTCCAAGAACAGCCTGCTGTTTTGTAATACTGGACTCTATCCAGCATAATGAAAACAGGGAGTATATTTCTGTCTTTTTTGTTGCTGTTGTTGTTTTGGTTTGGTTTTTTTTGTTGTTGTTGAGTTTTTTTCCCCATTTGGATGCAATTACTAGAGTCTTTTATTAGACTTAATTCTATTTTATGTTCCTAGCTCTGCCTCTAGACCTAATTACCACTTCTGGAAAACTACTACTGCACATACTACACATCATATTCTTCACACCCCTGTGATTCTCTGTTTATTTAAAATTTATAAATATTTAAGTTTCTGTCCAATCCAGATCACGATAAAATAGTAGTAACCCTTTTTTTCTGCCACTAACTTCATTCACAAATAAGACCAGCCTCCAAACTACTCCTGTGAATAAAGAACTCCACTTGTTGGCCAGATCTACAGCTCTTCCCTGAAGTGCTACTGTGACCTGTGCATCAAAGGTTTCACTACATAAACTGTTCAGTTTACATGAGCTAAAGAGAGTAAAATGATTGTGCCATGCTATAGCAAAAATATGCAAACTATGAAATTTGTCTGAAGAAGAACAAACTGTTTTAGAAGAGTAAGAATTTTCCTACATATTCCCCCAAGTCTAGCACTTATTTGGAAATAACCTTGCTTTAAACTCTGAAATTAAACAGTGACATTTAACATCAAGTAAGAAGTTATTTTAGCTACAGCCACCATGAAAGAGCAGAGGTGGAAGGTGAAGTTGGGAGAAACCTCCAAAAAGGTAGGTGACTTTGGAGAAGGCAAAATGAATAGTACTGTTCACTAAAAATGCTGCTTCAACAGTGCCAGAATTATTCAGTAACTTGGCAAACAGTTTCTGTTGAAAAAGTTAGTTCAAGTTGACATCTTTTTTTTTCAGCACTTCCAGTATTATTAAGGAGTGTGATTGCAAGACATGTCCATAAAAGCCTGAAGAGACTCTGATGTGCTTTACAGAGTGGCTGTTTGCATTGTATCCTCTTACTCCTGAGGAGATCCACCTTTGAAGGCTGTCTCTGGAGTGCAGAGTTACTCCCCCAAATTGTATAATTATTTATATACTATACAGCTGTTCTACGATTTTATAATCCAGACTTAGTCCCTGGTGCATTTGAAGTGGCCACTCATGTTCCTATTTCTTGCTTGAAGCAGAGAAGTCTTTAGGACCCTTCTCTGGCTCCAGTACCCATTCTAAATATTGGGTAAAAGATTACAAAGGGTCATTCATCCCAGGACATTTTCAAACAGCTAAATCTGGAGATGGTGTTCAGCCATTGACATTAACTGCGTGTGGTTTAGGCACATGGGCCACCAAGCTCCCAGGAGGTGTCCAGTCTCCCATCACAGCCAGCAGAGATCCCTGGAGTGGTAGTTCAGTTCAGCTGGTTATCTGAACAGCTCAGTAGGGCTCCCTGATGATGCTGACTAGTTTTCTGTGGAGCTTAATGGGACCTTAGGCCCCTAGGGATTGATAGGTGAGAGAGAATCTGACCATATTCTTTGGTGAATCCATCTTTATTCTTCACAACTTGGAGTCTGTTATGGACATGCAAATGTCTTTCTCTATTAGCTAAAATATTAGCAGTAAACTTACAACAACGCTTACAGTCTGACACTCATCTCAAAAGAGAGAAATTTTGTACTTGTTGCTTAGCTCAGAATGAATCTGAAGGACCTATTCAAAGCATTTATGATCTAGCCTGTTTTTGCTAATAAAAAATTTTCTATTTATGTCTGTATGATATAGTGCATTTAAAGCATCTCTCCTCACTTTTTTGATGTCAGGTCAAAGATTCTCTGAGAACATACTGTTTTTAATAGGCTCTGTTCTACCAATGTGCATACATAACCACCTTGTGCTGATGTCAAAGGTGCATATTTGTGCTGGAGTGACTAAATCTACATAGTCATTAGGCAAAAAAACCCAACAGTGACTAAACTCAATAAATTTACTTGTGCAACCTGTCTATATTTTTGGAAATAAAAGTTTTTGGGATAGTGTAGATATATCCTTCTTTTGTACCTTGGTGAAGTCTATTTAGGGAATGATTCTTTGTTCCCTGGCACTCACCTCAGAGTTCATTGTAAGGCATTCTGTTTACCATTCCTATGGCAGACACACATGAAAGAGCAGACACAGTCAATGATACTTTCAGTTTATTCCACCCCAACATCAAACTTCTCTGTCACAGTGACACTAGGATTCAAAAACAGAAAATCAACTCAACATTGTATTACTCCAATACAGATTACACAGCCTTTGGTTGTTAAGTTTCTTGTAAATGCTAATCAGTTCCAGCCTTTTTAATTCTTTATCCTGGACATTTTGTAGCTGTGTGCCTGTATATATATGCTGTGCTCTGGGCTGAAGCACAAGCAGCAACCTTTTTATGAGTCTGCTGTTAAAACTCTAACATTATGAGATTCATCAAACTAAGTAACACTGCTAATGTAAGAGTCTCTTCTTGCCCAATGAATGATTTATAACAAAGGAATAGACTTCTTTATTAAAAGGTTCTCATGCTCTAGAGGCTCTCGTGCTCATACAGATAAGAGCTGCCACTGTTGTGTTAGTGAAATATGCTTTTCACTGGGACAAAGGAACTAGGGGAAGTGCATCAGTTATTGGCTTTCCATGATTTTCTTTCTTTTCACTTCTCTGATGATTAGTTTACACAAAACTATATTCATAGTTTTACCAGTAAAGTTTTTGAATTTAAGAAATACATAATCGCTTTACTGTGCAAGCCAGCCCATTGGTAATTTCTGTCAGTGTATTAGTATTTATTGTTCATTTGTTTTGGAAAATATTAAAGCTATATTTTATTATAAAACATAATGGGGCACATTTTCAAAACTATCTGATGACCTGGTCTTTCAGCTTCCAGCCCAAATCTTATGTACCTCAGTGCTTGCCAATATTTTGAGGAATAAAAATCTCACATATTTTTAAATGCAAATTGTTTAGTTCATATGCTGCAAAATTCAAACTGTGAGCACAAAGGTTTTTCCTACAAAAATTCTGGACTTCTGAAAGGAAATTTTCCTCAGTTTATTCTCATGAAAGGAAATTTTCCTCAGTTTATTCTCATGAAAGGAGAACTCTATCTGTGTGGAGAATCTATTGGTTGTTAACAGTCTATCAGGTGCTGAGCCCACTGACTTCCTATGCTGCAACAGAGCTAACTACAACCCCTGGTAAATACTGTCTCAATCCAGCAAAGCACTTTGGCATGTGCTAAGCTGTGTCAGGGTGAGTATTGAGTACTCAGATTAAAGTCACTGAGACTTTCCATATACCTAAATTTCATATGTGAATGTCAAAGTGCATTGGGCCTTTCACACACTTTCCGTCATACTGACACATAGGTATTGCTGATATACGCCTTAACATGACAGTGGCAAACATAAGCAATTAGTTCTTGCACAAAAACAAAATAAATGGAACAGAAAAAATTCTTAGAAATCTCTTAACGAATGATGCAGATGCCTATGCAGTTTTTTAGGAAATAAAGAAAAGGTATTGTTGTGGTCATTTATTTATAATCTTTTAAGTATGCAATCATAACATAGTTTCATGAATTAGATTCTTTATGATGATGGATGGATTCATCAGCAGTCTTCCAAGCTGCATAGTACATTTACACATGGATTTGTGCTGGCTATTATGCAGTGAAACATATACAGTTAATAATAACTGGAATGCCATACACTAGGTACAATTCAGGAATGCTTCCCACACATGATTGCAAAGGTCATCATGTTGCAGGAACACCACTCTGACAGTTATCAGACGCTTGTTCTGGGAAACATGTAGGTCTGTGCATCTCTAAGTGCAGTCTGTGTTGCAGTGCTTAGGTAATGTTCACCTTGCTACTTCTTCTTGTTAAGTATTGAAATGTCACAGCATAATTGGGAGACATTCCAGTTTTAACAATTCTTGGTCTTCCTTAACTAATAACCATGGAAATTGTCAAGAGAGCACACTGCGTCCTTGCAGCCACTTTTCCTACCTTGTATCCCAGCACTGATTACAAGACTGAGATGTGCATGAGGGAAGAAGAGAGCCTGTTCATCCTCAGCCTAACTCAGTTACACTCCTCAATTGAGACTGCTATGTGAGTGTTTTATTCATTTCTCATTGTATCCTATCATATCTGTCAAGTGGCTGTCACTTGAAATCCATGAGGCATTTTCTAGTGGAGACCCCGCTCTCCAGGGATGCAAGCTTGAGGGCAGAAAGAAAAAGGCCTGGGAAGCAGAGGGCCTTGAAGGATTTAAAGTGGAATTAAGGTGTGAGGAACGTGGAAGTGAGAAAACTTTCTTGGGAAGAAAGCATCACCTTGGAAAAATAGAGAAGCTCTGCACAACTGGGCTTGCAAAACAAAAGGATAATAAACATCCAGTACTGGGCCCTCAGGTTTTATTTATCTTTGATTCCTCTCCTAATCATTCAATACTGCTCAAACTTTGAAGTGAACAAGTCCAGCCTCCATTCTCATAGGTGCCATGATAATGGCAGTTAACTAAAACATAAAGCTACATGAACAAGACAAGAAGTGCACATTGGCAGGTGTCACTCACATACAATTTGTAAGAGGAATTTTTGTGGGAGATAACTCTTTTGGAAAAACCTACCCAGTGCTCATCATTAATGCCTTGGGTGCCTTGCATCAGGGTGCAGGCAGTAGGTGTTTTGTACTTATGTATTTTATTTCTCTTCTAGACACTTTGATAAAAGTGGGAGTTCATACAGCACACAAATGTAATTCCAAAATGGGCACCTCTTGAGCTGCACATTTTCTCTGTGACTGACAGTACAATTGGGAGACATTTGCTGCACAAGGGAAAAGTGTGAGGAGTTCTTTTTCTGGCTAAGCTCACAACATCATTATTATGTGCAGTGGTGTTTATACACAAGACTCAAAGTGCCAAAGTGGAGAGAAACATACTTGAAGTGATGCTCCTCAGAATCTGCAGTAATCATATTCTGTGAAAGTCAGAGATTAAGGGAGTCATCTGAACAATCAGCAGTGCATCTGTCTCACATATTATATACAGTTTGAAGTATCCCTCAATTTTTTTTTCTGTATAACTACCATCAGTGTTTACCTATAAACAGACACAGAAGTCATTTCTGACTATACTCTGCTTTGTATACAATGCTATTATATAAAGAGCTCAAGCAGCATGTCTGCCTGCCTAGATGTGTGTGTTCTCCTATTCCAGCTGCCAACAACCTAAATTATTCAGCAAGCCCTGATCATGCCAAGTTTTTAGTCAACAATGGAGATCCTGCCAAAGAGCTAATAATGTTTAAAAAAAAAAGAAGCAATGTTTGTGACAATTAACAGAGCCTGCAGCCTGCGAAGAGAGTTGGACTCATTTGTAAAGGAAAATTTAAATGATATGCTTCATTATAAATGGTCCCATGCAACACATTGCTAATCAACCAGAGCAGCTTCTTTTTTTCTCCTCCCTTCCTATCAGATAAACCAAACAGCAGCATGAGCCAAAGTTCTTGGCCAGTGCTTGCTATAGCTGTAAATGTGGTGTGGTTATCTATCAGTATCATAAGCGGCTCAGATCAAACTGAATAATTAGCACTAAAATAGATGAATAGAACCCCAGCCTCTTATCTTGTCTATTAATAATAAGTATAACTTCACAGCCAAATCAAGAGGTATGTTATTGTACCCATGAGAGCCTGTTTGGGTAAAACCCCATGCGACCTCACCACTATAAGCAGTGCAGATGGGACAGTGTGTGCCTGTAATGATGAGCTGCCAGCTGCCAGCCCCCACCTCAACTCCACAGCTCAAAGTAGAGATGAGAGAGAAGATAAAGAAACCATGGGCAAACATGAGAGTCATTTGTAGGGAATCCTTCTCCCTTCATCTTCCTTAATCACACTACCTTAATAAATAAAAATTGCTTTTTATATGACAGAGCTTTGCAGACAAGCAGCTAAGAATAGCTAGTGTTTTTCACCCAAGTTCACCACAACATTTAAGTCATGTTTAAAGAGGAAATGGGATGACTACAAATTGCTAAAATCTCAGGAATAACATCCAGACATGCTCTTCTCAAATTCAGACCCTGATACATACGTTCTAATTATTGTTCAGTGTCCAATGCAATAATTATCTTTATACTTTGTACTGCATTACAATATTACCCTAATTTTTAGGATCTCTGAGAGTTCTAAGCCACATTTATCTAATTAGTCTAAATTCAATTTTGCTTATTTCAATAATTATAGACGTTAACTCAAAGGAAGGGTTTCAAGTTTTGAGAGGGAGTTAAGTGCTTTTACTCACTGTTTGGGAAATCCTCACCGCAACTCATCTGCAGTTTACTGTTCACGTTCACTTTGGCTTCTTTTGACAGAGATGCCTGTAAAATACATTGCTGTAAGCAGCCTGATTATTCAGCTCACATCAATCACAGAAGCAGAGTTTTATTTATCTGAGGTAGCTGAATACTTTTAGAAATATTCTCTCTGGATGGTTTGTATCTGAATTGGGATGAACTTAAACCAGGCAATTGCTGATTGGATTTGCTTTTGTGTTTTCCAGGGGCTCAAGCTGTGCTTTCCCTTGTGAGGTTTTCCTAAGAGACTTAGGTTATGAAAAGAGATTTGGCTTGCCCTGCTACTAGGAGTTGCTGAGGTAGGGACGTGAAGAGGGAGAGATTACATGTCTTCCCCCTGCAGAAAACCTGTTGGTGGACCTAGCAGTGCTGTCTGGTGAAGGAAGAAGGCTTTTTACCTTTTATTAGAAGCAGATGAAGGCTGCCTGTTGTTGGGATCTGAAACACAGCAAGAGGAGTAGAGAGATGTCTGGATTCATAAGAAAGCATTAGCATTAGTGCTACTGTGTATAATGGGATTAAATGTGGCTTAGAGTTTTTTCCTTTTTTCTTTTTTTTTTTTTAGTTAAGCATTAAGCACCTGATAATGTAATTAATTTTTAATAATAATTTATTATTTAAAAAAAAACAAACAGGAAAACAAAGAAAAGCCCCAATAACAAAATGCAAAACTCACTATATGGAACACTGATACCTGCATTTAACCATGGTAAATGGACTGCACAGTTCCTTAAAGACTTGACCATTTAGCTGTGTGGCACCAAAGAAGACAGCCACAGCAGTTTCAGACAAGTAATTCCCAATGGAAACACTTCCAGGCTGCATTAAGGCCACATTTGGGCAAGTACCTGAGTATGTTTGGCAGCAAATAGCAGGAAGAGCTACTAAATACAAGCCCTTAACAAACTGTCCAGGTTCAGCTCTGTCCTGATTTGACCTCAAATAAATCAATTGAAAACTTTCCCTGACTTCAGATAACATCCAGCCAAGCCAGGTTTGTTGCTAGACCAAAATGCCAATATGTAGTTTTATGTCAAAATGGCTTTATAGCAAGATGACATTTCCACATGGACATGTGGGAAATGGTTATTGCTTTTAATTGGTGAAGCCAACTTCCCAAAGATGGGTTGTTAGAAGAGAGTCAGGAATACTAAGTACTCAGTATTAAAATGAATTGTTTGATGTACTTTTCATGTGTGTGAAGAGCTGTCTGTTGCTGACACCAATGGCTTCCAACAAACATTTTTTTCATGTAGAAAAAAGCAGAGAAGACTGAGGTGTAAAGGTAGGACTTGTGGCAGAAGGCTGAGCCCTGAATGGTGACACTCGACCTCTCATGAGTGATCCTTTTTCACTTTGTTGTTTTTTTGAACTGCCTTCTTTTGTGCCTTTATAATCCACAATGAAATGCTTAGTAAAGGAAACCAAATTCGAATTTTCATGTACACTGTCCATCTTTGTTTTAATCTCATTCATTGTATTCAGAATGAGAAAAAGCCTACTATTTCACTTAATTCAGCCAGTCATATCTCTGAAAAGTGGAAGCTTGAATGTATCTGAGTGATGACCTGAGACCTGTGCCAGTAAAACTCTCCACCTCTTGTCATCCCGGAGATAACAGACTGAAATTCACCACTTTTCCCATTTTTCTCCTTGCTGTTCAGTTTACTTCTTTCTGAACATCCATCTGGCATTATTGTGCTTGCTTAGCAAAATTCAGGACAAATGAAAAAAGGAAGATAATTTCTTCAAATTCTAAAGTAACTGTTAAGCTACATCTGCCCATTCAATTCAACCACCAGCAAAGACTGCCTCTGCCAGACATGCAGCTGTACTTGCAGCCGTGATTCAAGTCTGGAAAGTAATTTTCAGACTAACTAAAAATCTACTAGAGAGACATACAATGAGTAATATTTTCTGTTTTGTGTATGTATGGATTTAGTATAGACAGAAACTTGGCAAAAGAACATGCTCCACATTTCCAACACCCTATCCCTGTAGACTAAGTGTTAAAATATATGTGTATACACTCACAGACACACATTTATACATACTGGGATATGTAGACTGCCATATATGTATGTGTGTATGTATATATATACACATGAAACCTCCCCTATTCATTTGGACAGTTAGTAACACCATTTCTCTGCTAAAAAACAAAAGAAGAAAAAATTATTGGGTTATTTTTTGAAGTTACCTACAAGTGCAGACCTGAGTTTAGTAATTGTGCTTTTGTTGCACACAAACTATAAAATATTTATGGAGACAATGTGATTTGGGTCAAGGCATTAAATAAAGTAAAAGTTGCTTTATTCAATATGTGATGAATGGTATCCATATTAAAAACCAGAGGGAAAAGTGTTCAAATGAAAAAATATGCTTAAAACAAATTCGTCTGTTCAATGTTCATAAATGTTTTAAGAAATGCAGACAAACACATTTTGAAATCCATATTTACTGTACACAACTGAAAAAACTAATAGTATTTATTTAATCCAGAGGGAGAAGTGACTAAAAATTTAGTAGTTAATGATGAACAAAAAAATATTTGCCCTTGGAAATTACCATAGTATTTATTTTCAGGCAAGTTACAATAGGGTTATAGCTCTTCTCTTGATAAATTAATAAAACTGTTAGGACAACATTGATCTAGACAGAAAATATTTCCTCCAAGTCTGAGACTATTTTTCAGTCTTCAGTTCTACAGTTTTTCTGCATTAAAATATGTGGAGAATGCAAAGTGAATATGCTTGGCTATGAGACTTCTGCTTCATAAATAATTAAGATTTCAGAAAGACCCAACCCCATAAAAACTTAAGCACAGGCTTGCCTTTATGCAGGTACGAGGCCACACTTGCATTTCAAGTTGTGAGTTGGTAAAAGAAAAGCAATTTAACAGCCAAAAATATTAAGCGCTGCTGACCTGCAGGCACTTAGTCCACATGAAATTTTGTAAAATTCAGTATACAGATATGTGATTGTGTGATTCTTGCTGAACTGAGACAGAAGATAAAGCATTATTTGGCTTTCTTACTTAATGGGTGTCAGAGGGAATTTAGCGAGCCTTTAAGGCTGTACCAGCTCCAGGCCTCCCTACCTACCATTTTTGTCTTTCTTCATGTACACCTTAATATTCAGTTTTCTCCTCTTCCTCCTGTCTGTCTCTCAAGTCTGTCACCTTCTCTTTCTGAAGCTGAATTTCATTGTCCCTTATACAACTGGCACATAGAACACTAGATCTGACTTTTTTTTTTTTCATTTCCCTTTTCAAAACTTTATAACACCACAGTGCTTAAAATAGCAGCTGTATAATTATGACTCAGAAATGAGTTGTCAAGCCTGGAAAGTGCTTTGAAGGCTCCATTCATCTGCTGGGCCCATGTAATGATGCTTATGCTTTCCAGTCCTGATATCACATTTGCCATGAGCTACCGGTCCACAGTCAGGTACCATGGCCTGCAGAACGTGCTAAATCATGAAGAGGCAGTATTCGTTGTTTTATTTGTTTAAATCTTTTAAAAATGAAAGACAAAAGAATCATGCCTTTTGTGACTTTTAAGCACCATCAAGAGGATGTCAACATTAATTGGAACGTTAATAACAAGTCACAACAATTTGTACAATCTGAATCCTGTTTCTGTTCATTTATATTTTGAATTAAATTTTTCAGGGTATTTTGCACTGCTTATGCCTTCTTCTCTGATCATTCTTAATACATTTGACACACTGCTGCATAAGTAGAAGTGAAAATGCTGTAGAATGCTCACAAAAGTCTTCAAAATAAATAGGTAGGTGTTACAGAAGAAAGTAATATATCAGAAGGGAATTCAGCCTCTGTCCTGTGCAAAAACCAGTTAACGACATTAAACTCAATGCCCACTTGACTTTGCAATATTCCCCAAAAAAGTCACTATTGCAGATAGAATTTTCTTGTTGGGAGTTCTGTTTTTTCCCCTCTGTTACAAAAATCTGTTTAGTGACGTTTGGTGAACCCTTACCAGATACCTGGCATGCATGTAGGTAATTAGAGCTAGAAAGGGACTTCTTGACCCTAAAGGATCCTCAGCACTGTGTGATAAAATGGGAAAAGCAATATTTGATTTAGACACCACGTTTTCTTTTATCCAAATTCTTCCTCAACTAATGCTGTAAAAACAGTGTCTCAGTATCTTCAGAATCAGTGAGCTCCTTTTGCTTGATTCCCAGTTATTATGAAATACAATTGTATTGTCACATTTATTTCCAAAACAAGTTGTGCTGTCATGAGGAACGGAATAATTGAAAAAGACTATAATAAAATAAATGGTCTACATTTTACTTTTAAAATATCCTAAGTTTATAAGCCATATATTCACTACTATAAATTAAAACTATAACAATAGATAAAATCCTCACAGAAATGGACTGGCTATGCAAGAATATTTTGTAATAAATGGAGAAGGAAGCATACTGAAGATAAGAATGTCTAGCTAAGGGGTATCTCTGATGAACCTTACAGACTGCTGTCTAAATTAAAGATAGGCAACAGGAATAAGCTACTTCTGTGCAGAGAAGAAAGCTGTTTTCTTCTCTTCCCTTTCTGGTCATAGAATGACCCTCATGACTCAAAATTCAATAGAGTGGCCTTCCTTCTGTGTAACAAATACAAACTGTGATATCACTTGCTTAGATCACAGCAGAGCGTAACCTCCTGCTTGCTTACACTCCGGTTTCACTTTCTGTATGTCACAGACCTTGCAGCAAAATACCCCATTTTATATGTTTAGATTAAAGTTTCTGGAAAAATATCAAGGATCCCCCCAGCAATGCTCTTCTCCTCAGTTTGTAAACAAAAACAAAGCCCAGACCTCCTCTGTTCTCTGTATGCCTGAAGCCTACTCGAGGACTGAGTTTTCTTCTTCAGTACATGAAGCAACTCCAATGCAAAACACACACACAAAGACCTCAGATATCTTGGTGACATATCTGGGTTGGTGACTACACATCCAACATGGTTCAGATGGATGGGACAGTTCAGCAAAGCTAAGAGAGCTTAAACACATTATAAAAAACATTGCCATACCCTTGAATTTGTGATATAATTCATCATTATCCCTTTTTCTGGAGACCACGGTGGTTTGACAGTTTGTGTCATGGGCTACCATTTACATCAGTTAGTGTGACTAACCTACACAAGATTTGAAAGCAACCTGTCCTGAGAAAGGCTAACATATAGTGTTAAATAGCCATCCATCAGCATCCTTTTTGTTCATGTCTGGGGATAATGGGATTTTCACTAACAGTCTATATTTCTTTTGATCTTGCTGCCACTGATAATTGCAGTTCTTTTTGCATCCATGCTGGGTTTAATATGGATGCCCGTGGTACACATACTTGAACTATATTTGTTAGTTCAACATATGTTACCTGCTCCTGTGTAAAACTAGTACTGTCTGACTGTCAGATTTAAAGTCTGGGATGACTAATGACTTCCCACAGCAAACTCTTGGAAAGATAGAGCCTTTTTTAATTGGGGCTTCCTGTCAGCTAAAACAAATGTCTCCTCCTCACTCTGTATTGGAAGGGTGTCATCCTGAACTCACTCATCCTATGAACAGTCCTGTCATTTTTATTGATTCAGGACCTAGTCTGATTCTCATGGTCGCTGGGTTCCCATGGCAGTGTATAACACTTAACTTTCAGAATACCAACATGGTACGTCATGACTGTTGCAGAGATTCAGATATATATTTTCCTCCAGTTCTTCAAGAGCATAGAAACAGTGTTTTTTCTGGCCTTTTAAAATAATCTTATAAAAAATTACAGTCCTTTCAAACTGGATTGTCCACTTTATTCTTTTTCCCCCCTCTTAAGATACAAGAAAATCTAAAACTTTCACTTACATATCAGATCTTAAATTTCCAATCTCTACATGAGGTGTTAAAAATGCAAGTCACTAAAAAGTTAAAATGTAATATTCATTAATCCAATGAAGCACGTATTTCATGCCCTCTACACAGTGATTTTGACTGAGTCACGACTGCAATAAAGATGCCAAAGATATGGACCAAAGCCAGCTAAAGCCAATTACTTTTTTTCACTGTTAGTAAGGATCAGTCACTTTGCACTTTTGCCTCTCCAAAGTCAAGTCAGAAAAGCTGTGTATGATGATGCATATTCAAGGTATACGCAAGGAGGAAGTCAAACCTATGACTTTATTGCTATCTGTTGAATTGAAGAATTTATTGCAATTACAATTTTTAATTATATTTATCTATTGATTCTCACCATGACTGTAAAATTTCAATTACACCATTAAAATATATATGATTTAAAATAGTTTAAAAAATCATAAAAGAAATATAAAAATGTAACTATATTCATGTATAGTGACACAGCCACATGAAGTAGATGTACTCAAATTGTTAGACTGCACGGTCTAACTTGAAGAGGACACGTAGGCTTTATATTACAAAGGCAGCTGAGCTGAAGACTTAAACCACTTATTTCAAAAGACCGAAATAGTCTGTCCCCTGAGAACTTTAGATACCTCTTTCACCTTATGTACTAAATCTTGTTTTATATTCTGTAGTTGCCAATCTTCTTTCTATGTCTGCTCACTGATGTTCAGCCCTGCGGGTATGCTCCCTCAGTTTCGTCTTTTTTTTCTTTTCTTTCTTTTTTAACTGAGATTTGGGAACTATATTCCAAAGTTCAAAAGCATCACTGTAGCCATATACATACATATATATATATATATAGGTCTGAATTAACTGTTTCAATGCTGTTTTTTCTGAACATACACCTCTGTGAAGTAATTTCACCCAAGTAACATCTTGCCAGTTACTCCAAGCAGGTAATGCCCTTACGTGAATTATCAGAATGAGGATTATGAACACAGGAGGGACTATAAAGAATATATTAACTGCATCAAGTTAATAGGTAGCAAAACAATATAGTAAAAAGTATCTAGTGTCAATAAAATCAGTATGAGGGTACATGGGAAAAAAAGGTTTGTTAAAACACAATGAAAAAAGTAATTTAAAACATCAATATTTAAAAAAAAAGCTATTGTGAGCTACCTTTACAAAGTTGTTGTAGTGAAATCTAGTGCTTAATTGTCAGTGGGATAAAACTTTCTAATAGACATATTCTTTCACTGCAGAGTTAATGTGAATCTTGACCACCCGGGTCAGTCATGGCCAAGTGAGAGTAGACACTGCAAGTTCAGTTCCTAACATACTAATGAACTGCCACACTAAAACATCTGAAGGCATGTGCCTTAAAATTTTTGAGGGCTGAGATATGCTGAACAGCATTTCGATTCTTTCTCGGTAAGGTGAGGAGAGCTTTATCCTCTTGTCATAAAGGGATTCTGTGGGGATGGCAATGAAGAACTAATGGCACTCAAGTGGCTTAGTATATATTCTGCCTAAAATTAGCAGTTCATTCACTCAAGACGGTCTCACTTACCTGCAGCTGCAGGTATCCATATTGCTTGGGATGAAACCAGTGCTAAACTGGGGTGACAGACCCTGGTGTGCTGAGACGAGGATTGGGTGCAGTATACAAATATATTTTTGGTATAAAGGCAGAAACCAGCCAGCAGAGCTCACTTTCTGCTGACCTTTACGTGTTTTCCAGTGCAATCTCTCTCAGACAACACCTAAAATTACCAAGAGCTGATCTACAGCCAAGCAGGAATAAAGCCTCTACATGAGAGCACTTGTGCTGTCCCAATACTAGACTAAACAATCTGACACCCAGTTGCAGCATGTGAGTGGCAGAGTCAGAAAAATAAACTAAAGAGAAAAAAAAAGGGTCTTTGCCTCAAGCACTGTTAGAAGGGTAGATTATTGCCTTGCATCCAGTGCCAAAGATGCAAGTATCTATCGTATCTTTTAAATATTGTACAGCAGTTCCTCTCCTTTCCCTAAGATCTGCCTGCTGGTTAATTTCATAGATATCAACTGAAATGCGGAGTTGCCAGCTCCGTGCAACCCACCCCAAATCTAACAGCTGTACTTGTGCACATGTAGCATCGAGCCATCTGTGCAATGTAGCACAAAGCACATACTTGACTTAGTAAAGGACCAGAGAGAAAGGCTTTAGCGCTGTTAAGAAACCTTTCTTCTGAGGAGTGTTTTGGCCAGCTTATGTCTTGTTTCCTGGGAGGCGTGCAGACACGGGTGTCTTGGAAGAGCCGCAAGGAAGTCTGGCTGAGAGAAATAGCATTCCTTCTGTGGGCTCGCGGTGTGTGCACACCACTGTTGGTGGAACAAATGGTAGCCATATGCTTCCTCCTGCTAGCTAGCTAGGCATATGTGACCACTGCCCTCCTTATACCAACTCCTCTGTGTTACCACTCAAAAATCCAGCACCCCAGGAAGGACCGATCTTGTTGATGTGATCTTTGCCAGGACCCATACCTAGGAGCAAGGAAGACATGGCAAAAGCATATTCCCTCTCCTTCAGTGGCTGACTTCAATCTGGCTAATTTGCCTTTATAAGAGAAATGAGGGAGGGGGGTTTGCTCTTCTTCTCTAGTGTCTGTGGATTAGAATGGCAACAGAGGATAATTCAGCAATCACTAGGTGACAGTCGGGTTTGATGGTTATGTTAACAATTATATTTTATTTATTTATTTTTAAGAAATGATGCAGATCAAACACCTGACTCTCCAAAACGTATTGATTTTACTTTATTATGCTTTCTACTGGCACAGCTCTTGAATTCCATTCAGTTGGTTATCTGTGGTGATACTGGAGAATGAGAACAGTGCCCGGACTGTAGTGTCACTGGGTGTGGGAGGTGACAGTTCATATTCTGTGCAGATGAAGTATCAGTTTCAAGTATCTTGAAATGAAGTTAATAATATTATACAAAGAATTGATTGCCAAAACAACTTCGGCTCAAGTTGTGCTTCCATCAAGGTTTTGAATGGTATGCTGTTCAGGCTGTGAAAAGATATGGGATCTGGATCCAGCCAGTTTTGGATTCCTCCTCAAGAGAGAAATCACTAGTAGGAGTGAAATCTTGACTATTTTTTTACAATATCTTATGTATTTGAGACTCTTTGCTTCATAGCTTTTTATATCAGGGTCAATTCTAATTAAAATATGGATACAGCCCTGGGCTAAAAATACATTCAAAGCATTCTGCATTTGAGTCTTTCAAAAATAATCAGTGTCTTTTTGAAGAGTGAATTAGGTCTCATTTATAAGAATACTTATGACTCCATGCCTGAAAACAGGTACTGCAGAGATTTCCAATTTCCAATCATATGACAGTGGAAATAAAGCTTGCCTGATATGATCACACTGCTTTGTAGGGAACTGGCAATGCATTTGTTAGCTACATGGAAGAAGTGAATCAACAAAGTGTATTTCAAACTGCAACTAAGACATACACAAATGCTCACTCTCTCTCTCAGCTGGTATGGTAAAGCAAAAGATTGATGGGATTAACAGAAAAATAAATAATCTTTGCTGAGTAATGTTAAAATGAGTACAAATAGATATTTATAAAAAATAAAATCCATGGTGGATCTTTCTCATTGGAGCCTGAACAAATATTGTAGATCACTATATTTTATGTATTTTTTTTCAGTAAATTGACTAAAACCCTTAAGTAGTGCTGGAGTTTCAGTTATAAGGATCTCTTGATTTGCTTTTGCTTTTCAGTAGAGCCTGTCCTGTAAGGCAGTTACTGTTCAGGTTGTTGTGAAAGTTCATAAACCATGAAGATAGTCACAAATGCTCCCATCACTGAAATGTATATCAGCTTGAATTTTCTCTGAAATCAGATGCAGTTTGGATATTGAACAGTTATTTCAACAGGAAGGAGAGTTTAATTCCTTTAATAATTGAAATTAAGAGGTCTAATGCTTGACTGACAAGTGTGTAGGCGGATCAGATGATTAAAAAGTAGGAACCTCTCTTGAACAGAGAGGAAAAAAGTGGGAAATGATACTTCAAAATATTTTGGCATTAGAGACAGTGAGAGATTACTCTGCTAATATGGATTTCATATGGGAAATTATGGGGCTGATGAAAAGTAGTCTTCTCATACTTTATGCAAATATACTTTTTACATTGTGCAAAGATCTAGTAATACTTTAGTTAGTTTTCAAACCTGTGAAATGGGCATATTTGTATTTCTTCTACATAATTCCCAGAGGACTACTGAAGAAACAGGATTATGTTCTTGCTCTTCACACAGTGCAAACAAATAAGAAAACTACATGCTTGAGAGTGTGCATGATCTAGGTCTATCTAAATGAACACATTAGCAGGATAGAGCCAAAAAATGGGAAGTAAGGGAATTTGGAGATCTGGCCAAAAACTCTGCTCTCTGACTATGCAGACATTACCAACTGCAAATGTTTTTCTGGTATATTATTCCAGAAAGGATAGTAGCAGTTAGTGTTAATGGGATATCAGAAGGTGGCTGGAGCAGAACATACAGATGAATTCAGCTGGACAGGAGCATGGCTGCAATGATATATCACAAATTAACATCTCCCATGCTTGGGTGCAATTGAAGCTGAGCTTTGGTACTAACTTCCGGTATGGATTAAACTCAGCCATATTGTCTTTTGAATTCTCCAAAAGAAAGGAGATGCTTCCTCATCAAGGGTATCTGCAGAAACGCAGGTATTTTCCTGATGGAAATTTGCCCCTTCATCTTTTCCAATTTTTCTGAACTTGGTATGACTGAACACACTAAACTTATATGTTGCAAACAGCAAGATACACTAGACAATAGGAGACTTTTATTCAGAGTTATCCACATTTTCTCTGGTAGAATAGTGTCTGTGCTTCCTATAATCAAACAAACATTGGGCCTAAAAGGAAAACAGCAGCAGTCTGCTGCTTTAACAGGAGAGGAAGAAAGGCTGAAACTTAATTTTGAACCAGTCTCACATGAAATGTGTGGTTGTGTTCAGAGGCAGGTGTTTTGATTTAGGTTGATTCAATCTGCAGTGAAGCAGTTTGCTTTTTCTAAGTAGAAAAACTGAAGTGTTTTGGTAGAACTGAATTTTTTTTTTAGAAAACATTCCTGTGAATATTGTAATTTATTCTGGAAAAACATTTATACAGAAAAATTACCAGACAGCTATGCCGTAATTCTTGCTGGATTTAGCAGCATTTGTATTATATTTTATTAAGTAAATACCCAGACCTTGGTAGGTCTTTTATTTTTATAACCTTTAAAGCTAAATTTTAACAGTGAAAATTAGAAACTGAAGATCAAGCGTCTGTTCAGTACACTGAATTTCATATCCATTATATGTGGAAACTAACATATTCTCAGAATTTTCTCTTTCCTCTTGTCTCAGTTTTTGAAGCTTCTGAATAGACTTTTATCTGGGACCTTATCTTTCTGCCAGTCTTAGGAGGAATGAGAGCTATAGCAAATGGATTGGTCTTGAGAGCAAAGTTAGATTAAGAAAACAGGTGACAGACTTAGCCAACCCCTCTCTTTGCCTCAAGGAGCCACTCTATAGACTATTGCAAACTCAGTCATAATGTATAAAATGCACATATCCATCACTTTTACTAGGTAGTGCATATACCAGTAGCTGGGATATGATGAGATTGCATGTTGGTTGTTGATTTCGCGCTATAAGCCCACAGTCATAATAACAGTTAGAAGACATCTGTGGGGTAAAACCTTCACACACATAGAGACCCATGAGACCTTATTAAGCTTAATAGTTCAGAAATGTTATGAGCAGTTATATAAAAAAATTACAGCCTGGCGTTATGCACAGATGAACAGATATTCCTCTATTTTTTCAACTTCTCCCTGTGATCTGCATGAGAATGTTTCTTGAATCTCCCTGCAGTTATGAGAGAAAAAGAGAAAATATTAACTAATTTAAACTCAACACCAAGGGAAAGTTCTTGGTCTTGGTGGGTTTAAAGAAGATTTCTACAAAACGTTTTTCTTCCTTTTCTTCTTCATATGTTCACTTGACACACTCTTCCCCTTGAGGGATTCAGGTGCATTCATTTCTGCCACTCCTAATGCATACACTTAATTGTACAAATTACATCATGAGGAATTTCTTCAGGGAAAAGAACATTAGAGAGGTGGTGGAGTCACCATCCCTGGAAATGTTCAAGAAATGACTGGATGTGGAACTTTGTGCCATGGTCTAGCTGAAAAATTGGACTTGCTGACCTCAGAGGTCTTTTCCAGCCTAAATGATTCTGTGATTCTGAGCTCAGTGTTTGCTCTGGCAATGACAGCTGGTAGGAGCATTGCCTCCTCAGTGCTGAGATGAAGTAGGAGTGTTACCTTTTCTTCATAGGAAGGTGTGTCAGTTCAACTATAGACAGTTATGCAGTAGTGTAAAAACAATGACAGCACCCAAAAGCATCCAGTTTGCGATACTCTGGGAATCAGATGACTCTGATAGATCCAAAGACTGAGGGGAAATCTTAGACCTTTTATTTTGAGCAAAGAAGGATGCACTTGATACTTAAAAATATTCAAATCCTAGGATCTATTTTCCTAAGAACAGTTTTACACTGTAATGATTTAATTTTATAGACTCATTGGAAAAGTGATTTCCTATTTTACAACTTCTATTTGTCTTCTCAATCATACATTTTAAAGACTAAAATAAGAATAGGAGACTGATATTTGTGCAGGCATTGAATATTACAAGATCCTTCTTTACACAAATAGATTAGTGACAATTCTTAAAAGCCCAGTCAACCCTACTAGCAATTTTAATTCTCCTCCTAATAGCTTATGATAAGTACTTCTGAAAAATGATCTCTAATGTACTTCATCTGAGTGTTGCAGATTTTGGAAATCTTAGTGTCAAATATTAAACAGTGTCCATAAAAATACATTTATGAAATAAGTAAAGTATGTGAGTTCTTTGTAGGATGAAGTGACTGCAGCTTTGACATATGGAAAGTGAGATTTCTAGTAAGTGCTGTTTGGAGTGATGATCCTATTAGCAAGTCCATAGCTTTATAACAAGTTGCATGGTATGAAAAGTCACACTTCACAAAATCAGACAGTTTGCACTTGTTTGTTTTAAACCACTTTTGTGAGGAGCCTACAATCTCTGCATTAGCTGTGCAAATTGAGGAATGCTGCAGCAATGCTTGAACAGGAAGTTTTCAGGATTTTCCAAGGTGTATCTATTATCTCAGTAAATAATAAGCATGTGTCCTTGCATTGTCCTCCAGCAGATATTCCTACTAAATGTGATACTTTGCTGATAAAATTGAAAGCTTCTTTTTAGAAGATAAATTTTAGCTGAAGATGCTGTGTAGCTTTACTAATTACTTAAATATCCAAAACCAAATCCGGGAAAAATTCCAATTTGGGTAATATATTTGCTGTTTAGTTAAAGTTAACCCATCTTTATAATTAGATACACTGGGATACTCTAGTGGAATAACTTGAGGTCAGTTGGAATTATATTAATTTATACCAATGAGGATCTGGCTCAATACTTTCCTTCACTTCTTGCCCTAGGATCTCACTAGGGAGGCTATTAATAGAGTGGCAACATCACAAGGGAAAGGAAATGGGGGAAGGCAGAATTAGATAAGTCTTTAAAAATATATTTAATCCAATCAAGACTACAGACAGTGTCAGAAATGAAATTCTAGTCATGCAATTACTGCATACACTCACCACAGGACAAAGTTCTTAATTTTTCACAGTAGCACTTTCTGTATTCAGCTTTTCCCTTTTTTTTCTGATTGTTGGTGTATTATGCTCATGGTGCATCATTCAGATAAATGTTTTCTCATTTTTTTTCATGTATTCTTTGCAGGATGGACCTCCTGCATCCTCTCTTAAGAGTTGGAGCTGGGGGGCCAGGAAGCTCATTTTGTCCTATGTTCGTGTGGCACCAAGGGAACATGGTATCAGGCAGGGCATGATAACAAGAAAACCATAAAAAGATTCACTGCTGCTTAGAGCAGACCCTGCTCCAATGGGCTTGTTTCACCTCTGGCTGAAGACCCCTCATAGCCTTCCAGTCATTATTGCTGGAATAGGAGAGAAGGAGACATTGAGGTTGTGGGCATGTTTCCCGCTGTTTAGGGTTGTCTCACTCTGCTGTGTCTCTGATCACGCGCATGTGTGCATGTACACACAAACAAAAATTAGACCTGAATTCTCCGAATTCTTTGAAAAGGTATTTGGATACAATGGGACATGATTTCAGTTATTGGTAGCTTGGCTGAAATAGATCTCAGACCTGCTACCATGCCAGTCTCCTCCAAGTTTGTAATGTTCATGAGAAAGCACAGTGGCCACTCCCATCTTGTTTTTCAGCTGCTCACAAGTGCCAGCAAACCTTGTTCAAAAGGATGCCTTGATGTCTCATGCACATAAATGGAAAACATTTGCTGTTTCTGTCAATGATAAAGTCCAAACAACAGCATTATTAAATAAATACCCCTTACTCTGTCAATGTCAGTCTAACACTTAAATGAATGGAGTTAATTTAAGTGTACTTATTATATGATCAATTTTCAGTAAAAAAGCAATCTAGAATGAGAAGGCATTGTGTGGTTTTCATTTGCATTTGTTTTATATTTGGCAGTATTTGATATCAGATATAGATCTGTGCATATGTGCTAGTAAGTTCAGTCTACTTTTTAAAAGGGTAAATCTTTACAGGAATGTACTTAAACACAGTTATTGTATCACATCTTCAATCAAGCTATGAACAGTAATAATGCTTTTAGTATGACTTCTTTGTTTGTGCTAGATACAATTTTTATGCTTTGTGATCTGGCAATGGACATGATGTTAATGACAATATACTTTCCATTCAAGCAGTACTGTTGGATCCAGCCTGATTTATAAAACAACACTACAACAACACTAGTTAGGGCATTGTATTCTACTTGCCAGATGGTTAACTCCCATGGGTTAATGAGTATACCCAAATTCTAGATGATTTAAGATGTCCTGCGGATATTTCCTTAGGTACAAGGATTGCTGGCTGTTAATTTACATGTGTACTGTATTTTTCCCCCTCTCTATTGGTCTCATGAGGATTCTGAATTTTCTTTTCTCCATAAAATGCTAATAAGCCATATTTAACACCTTCCCCTTTTGCTGCTCTGACCATCAAAACATTGTTTTCAGATTTCAAACACTTCATCTATTAGACTGAATTAGCTCCTCACAAAGAACCAGGAACTGGAAATTAGTATTTGTATACATATACAGTCTCTCACACTCAAATACATATATATGCACACAGATGTATATATAAATACATACACACACATATATACTCCTCTTTTTAGCTTGTGCATACTGTTCATAAGTTCTTTTTGCTGGAATTTCTCATGACTTTAACACTAGAAAATATTTGAGCATATTAACAAATTTTTAGTAAGCACTAAATGTCCAAGCTATTTATTAGTCTGAAATAAATCTAGACTTTGTTTTATACCAAAGCAAAAAGTCTATCTTTTTGTCACAGAAAGTTGTTATCCTTCTTGACAGCTGAAACCCATGGAAAGAATCTCTCTATAGCAGTGTTACTTCTGACTGTGCCTAACTGGCACAAATTCACTTGAGAGAGAGGAGTTTTCAAAACAACATGAAAACCATTCATCTAGAGAAAAAGACATGACTTAAGGACAGTTGTTTTATTTTTGCATGTGGGAAAAAAAAATGGGTAAGTGGAAATTGCAGGGCAGTATGTCAGAATTTCAATGGCAACTGAAATAGAGATAGGGCAAGCTGTTTTATCAACATAGCCAGCTATAAGCCTTGCTCTGTTTTCTAGCCTCTCTGTATTACCAGATCACCCTATATACCTCTCATGTACATTTTAAAAAATGTACAGAATTAGGTGCTAGAAAAGCTGAGGAGGGACTGTTGGCAACTTAAAAGAGCAAGGAGGGAGTGAGGAAGAGTTCTTTTGTACAGAAATATAGATGCTGACACAAAATAGCTCACAGTCATGTTTCTCCAGGCATTGGTTGCTGGCATGGTTTTGTGGAGGATACTCTAATGGAAAGATCTTTTCTAATTCTCTTTTACCCAAGTAAAGGACACACATATTCTCTTTTACCTGTATAGAGGTTTAATCTTCACTTAAAAAAACCCTATTAAACTCTTCAGATCAACAGTATCCTAACGCAATAAGTTTCACAGGGTCAGTACATACTGCATAAATCATATCTTTTTGTTTTAGATGAAATGCTTTTGCTCTACAACTTTTTTATCTCTTTCTTAATTTTTGTTACGATGGTATTTTAATTTACCTTCTACTTTTCACTTTTTGCTTCACCCCTCAAAGCATTTTATTTGTCTTTTTTATTCCACTTGCTTTCTGTGTCTGTCTCATAACCTTTTATGTATATGTCTCCTCAGACCTGAGTATTTGTACAGTGCTGTTCAAGCTCGGGGTCCTGGTGCATGACTGCAGTTCCTAAGCACCAGGACTATGCATGTCACTGCTGTTTCTACCACTTACAGCAGCAACAACAAACCAGTTTAGTATTTATAGAAGACTCTCCACCCTCCCAGAGATATTTATTGGCCACTTCTGTATACTATCACTTCTTCCACTTAGAATGGCAGAAGTTCAAAATGAGATTTAATCTGAGGGAAAGTCAGTAACTGCAAATTAAAAATGCCTATCTTATGTAATTCTATATGCATATTCTCTTCATTTTATTTTCTTCTATAATTGTACCCAAACAGGAAGTTTTCCTTGAACTATCGATTTAAACATTTGGGATTTTTTTCCCCAAGTCATCACTGTTAATTTTAAAACCCAGATTGTGGGCAATGTAGATGATTTCTTCCCATCTGCATTACTTGATGAAACTTCTCTTTGCCTACAGTAAAACTGAGGTGCCTGGAAATAACATCCAAGTATTTCAACTAAATGTACAGGGTCATTAGAAAATAAGAAATGCGTCAGCATATTTATATGCTATCTCATTTAGCAGAGACATCTCCAAGCAAGTTTGGATTCGTTGCTGAAGTGACTGGTTGATGTTCAGAAAATCTTAGGACACTGACTTGGTTTTCAAGCTGGGATAATGTGACAGGAACCCAAAGTGTGCCCTGCCTTGCTCAAGAGAGGAAGGGGCTGGCAGTATAAGTTGCCATATTCCTCCCTGTCCACTTTCTGATGCACATCAGTAATCCAAGGAAAAGACAAGGACTGTTATAGCAAAGGCTCTGTTGAGACAGAGAGATAGTAGACACTTCTGCCATGTTGCCCATGATAGTCTGGGAGTAGAATTCTGGCACACACAGGGTACTGAGCCACACACAGTGGATGTGTGCCTGTGTGCCTGCATGCACACCATCCTGGGTCAAGAATTTGCAAGACATCTTTTATCTGACTCCCACCTCAAGTTAAAGAAATATGCTTCCCTAACTGTGACTACCTAATTTCCAGAGCTGGGTAAAATTATCAGAATCAATAATTGAAGATTTACTTGCTCAGGGACCTCTGCAGCCAATTTGTACCATGATTTACTCTATGGAAAGCCTATCTGTGACTGGAGGTCAGTCTCAGATAATTACACAGAACTCTACTAGAGTGCTGAGTCAAGTAAATACCATTCACCCTCCGGGTTTGTGTATTTCACCTTTACCAGTTCTCTTGATTCAGTATTTTTTGCTTCACTAGGAACACTGCCCTCTGTCTTCAGAGCACACATTAAAATGGCAGCTCAAGATTCATGAACCTGTCTGGAAACCTCAAAACATGGATGCTGCAACCAGGTCTGATGTCATGAACTGAGGCCACTGTCACCATGACCAACCACACAGTTATGAGACAACATCAAAGCAGAAATACACAGCTATATCATCAGCAAAATGCCTGCTGAGGGCCTGTAGTAACAAATCTCACCAGAGCTACAGAGACTTTGTTTACAATGCTGCCTCTTTTGCCTCAGCTTTTTACACACCCACAAATGCTGCCAGGTCTGATCACAGGAAGGTAACTCTCTCATAACTGTGGTAAGAGGTAACTGTAGCTACTGTACTATGCTTCTCTGGGCACAATTAGGCTGAAAGTAGCTAATTACAGATAAGGAACATCCCAACTGGTTTCTCACAGACAAGAAAGCTGGAAACAGGGAGGTGGTGCAGCCTGTGTAAGGCTAAAGAGGGAGCCAGTGACAGGTCCATCTCCTTAATTCACTGATCCCTCTTGACCAGACAGGACATGAAAATGTAAATTGTATATGTAGCCTATTTTCTGCTTGTTGGGTAAGTTTTGAAGCTTAATCTCACAATACCAAAGATTATAAAAAAATCGTGGTGAGCATTTCATCACAAAAGTACCCAATTTTATTCTTGTGTACAATATCCAATGATCATATAGTTGAGAAACCTATAGTATGATGGGCACAGAAACAAGCAGCAAACAAGAAAAATATAGACTAAGTGAGCCAATATAAGGGAAGAGCTACGGGATGAATGCCCATCTATGGAAATCTAATCAGCATGGACTGAATACAGCTCTTCCACCCAAACAGAACATTATAGGATGCCAGCTGCATCTGCTTCCTCTCCTATTTTTGAGCACAAACCAAGTTCTTAGGGAGTGACTTCTAATAGCAAACCCAAATAAGCAATGCTGTGAGGGATGTTGTAAACCTTTAAATTGTCATTAGCTAGTCAAAATCACTGTTCAGTGACCATTAGATATTTTAAGTGACCACTGAATCACACTGTTCATACTGATTTTCAATTACAATGCGGAATAATCCCAAGACTCAGTAGCACCCGTTAGTAGAACTGGGACCACTGAAACAGCCATTAACAGGAAGAAATTCAGTGCTTATAAGGGCAAGTTAATTTCTTCTTGTAGATACTTATTTCTAGCCAGGCATATTTCAAAACAGGTTTCCTAACAGTAACTGGGGTGTAGTCACAAGCAAGGGTATGACCCTCTTTTACTTTTGCAAAGTCCCATCTCTTCTACTTGAGAGGGAGTAGAGGGGAGCAGCACAAAACATGCACATGGGAAGGGCAGAACTTCCTCTTCCAAGCACAAATGATGCCAGAAGCATGAAGGATTACTACACTTCCCACCTCCAAGTGGATTCTTCCCTGGCACAGGAGCACCTTAGGAAATAAAATACTTCTAGCAAGGTTGAGCCATGACATATTAAACCTACTATGTGATGTGAAAATGCCTTTCAACTTCTATAATTAAAAATGCAATGGTTACAAACATTCTGAAGGTTTTCCTGCAGTAATAGAGGAGACATATTTAATGATTTACAATCGTAACTACAGGGAGCATCTTTACAGAAGAATAAAACACATTCTATATGTATATGTGCTCTTGCAGAGAAGTCTCTTTTCACTTAGTATACTGGTAAAATAATGAATAGCCAGGTAGCAACGAGTTAATTCTCCCAAAGGAAACAGAAGAACGTAGTTAAATCCTACATCACAAATTACCATTTTTATGTCACCACCTCACCATGACTTTAGCACTAACCCATCTCTATCTTCATACTCTCATTAGGATATAATGCATATTCATGGTCCTGATTATATAGCCACTTTCTTGACTTGTTTTAATTGTGCATAAAGACATTGTGACAGGAGACCTGACCTTTTCAAGATCATTTTCTCTCCATTACTTTTCACAAAGCTATTAACTTGTCGCCTTCCATAAGATTGCAATAATTTATTTCCCATTAATAAAAAAATTCCTGGTGCCATGCAAATTAAAATTTATTCAGCAAATAGAATTCTTTGGATTATTTTCTAATGACTTTATATACTTTCAGCTTAGGAAGAAAAATAATATTAATGGATACAGGCTGAGTGGATAATTGCATACATTGGAGAAAAATGAATATACAACTGGTACTGTGGCTTACTGCACACCAATTACCCAGAAGAGTTCCTTTACTTCCTTTTTCAATAAATATATTAAATAATTTATTTCAAGGTATATCATTATAATCTTAAAATTATTCCCATTGTATAAAGGGCTTGGGAACCTGATGCACAAACAACAAATGCTGGTGTTAGGAAACCCACACTAAGTAAAAATTCTTGTATGTGGAAATGAAACCAAGGGCAGGAGTAACTTTGACTAAGTTGCAACGGAACTGCAATGGAGTTAGAGAAAGACTACTTGGTGAAGTGATAGACATAGTCTGTGTTTCTCGGTGTTTTTCCAATAGGGATGAATTATGTTGAAATTGCATAACATGTTAATCACAGAAAGGTTTAGGTTTTCTGAGAAATTTTCAGTTTTGAGCACTTGTTAGAAATATTAATATAATAGGAAAACCAGGGAATCATAATTCAGTAGCATTTATTTCCTTCTTTTACAACCAAAAGTATGATATGTCAGACTTATTTACATAAATTCCTATTGAGGAAAATAGCTCATATACATTTTAAGCTGTGTATTAGTGATATACGGTAACTACTGCACAAATAGATATTTCAGTGTTTAGAAGTTGGCACAAAAACTTCAATATATAATAGCAGCCATTTCAAGTCCCTGACCATCTACATGGAAGTGATGATGATAAAACTCAGTAGACACGATGGAATGCTTCAAGGCTGTAGGAAAAAGGAGCCATTAAACTTTCTACTACAAAATCACAGAAATGACCCAGCTGTGATACCTCCCCTCCGAGGAAGCACTGGGACATTTAGATGAGGCCTGAAGGTATTCATCTCTGCTGATGGGCCATAATGGCCCATAATGGGCCAAAACTGACTCAACTGAAATGACATAATAGGCAGCTGCAATATCTTAGAAGGTGTCAAAGATTTGTGAAATGTCCCATGATTCAGTATTACATCATCCAGTGTAACACTCCCCACCCCAGAGGAGGTACCAGGGTGTTTCCACCTAGCCTAAGCACTAGGACAGACTCTGCCTTGCAAGGACTTTTCCTCACCACTCAACAGATCTGAACCATGACCACCAACTAGACAGAGCCATGACCACCACTTGGACAGATCTGTGACCATCACTTTGACCAATGACCAAGTCTCATTGTGTGATCCATGAGTGAGGGAAGGAGCCCCCCATGGACGACGCTGCCTCTTGCTGCTCCCAGCAAGAGACCCTGCAGCTGTATCGCCATTGCTGGGGGTCGGCATAAAGGCAGGTAATTTCTGATTTGGATGATATTCCTTCCCAGGTTTTCCTTTTTGCTTTGCCTCTGGGGAGACCACCTGGTGTGCAGAGGAGGATGCAATTTTTTTTTTTTTTTTGTCCTAGGGGGCCAGGTTATACTCTGCCTTTGTTA
Organism: Sclerurus mexicanus; assembly: GCA_013396755.1. Taxonomy (NCBI): domain Eukaryota; kingdom Metazoa; phylum Chordata; class Aves; order Passeriformes; family Furnariidae; genus Sclerurus; species Sclerurus mexicanus. Next base: position 1,137,717 of record VWZF01006730.1, on the reverse strand, counting down.
GTTAAACCAGTTCCCCTACATCACTGTATTTTATTGCAATTTCTTAAGTAAATTGTAACTTCAGTTTGTAATCTCGCTTGGTATTTCTTACTCCGCTATCGAAAGGAGGCAACTGAGTGGGGTTCATTTCTCCCACTGGTTTTCTTTTGAACCAGCACAGTGCTTGGCCCCACAATAAGACCCTGCCTCCCAGCCTGTCTTATGCTGGGGTAGATTTTGGACTTCTGCCTGCAAGTTCATGGTAAAGATTAACTGATTAAACTATGCAATGTTCCCAGTCCTTTAAATATGTAAAACTAGTCACCATGTAGACCCCTTAGGTCCTGCTTTAAAAGAATCAAACTGCAAATCATTACAAAAATTCAGTTTAAATTTGTAATTTATCTCAATGCAGGGGAAAAAAGTCAGAAAGTTTGCTGGTTTTTTCAGTTGGTTTGTACTTATTCAGATCCCACATTCTCTTTTCCTGTCTTAATGTAACTAAATGAGTTACATTTTGAGTTTGAGTTTACATTTTGTTAGTCCAAACTCATGGTTTATCCCAGAGTATAGCTGTTGTGGTACACTTTAAATACACAGTCAGACCTAACTTAGACATTTTATACACCTGCAAATCACCTAAGAAAATGTTCATAGTATAACATGAATGGCAAACATTCAGTAATAGAAAAAGCATTCAAATCTATTGCAGCTTTGTCAAATCTGTTTCTTTACTCACACAAATTACTTTCACAAGTCCAGAGTGGTCACTACTGACCCCTGACTACTTACGAACAGTAATCATGGTTATGTGCACAAGCGCTGCAGAAACTTAACTACAGTTTGTCTTTCATAGGATGGATGCCTTGTTGCTATTAATAAGGTATCAGTACTTTTTACTTTAGAAGGTGAGAAAGAATGGTTTAACTGTGCAAGCTGATGCAAGTTGAATAATAAGACAAGGTCATTTCTAGTGAAAAAGTTTAGTAACCTTCTCTGTTAATAGCTGTTTGCTAATAAGGACCAGATTTGTAGAGATGCTAAAGATGACCAGAAAGATTGGGCATATTCTTGTGCAATCCCCTGCATGTTGCTGCAAGACTTACCATGAAATAGTTACATTAGGGATTTGAGTGGAAGTTGGAATAATTCAATTACCCATTTAGGCTGTGTGGTTTGTATTTGAAAAATTACAGATTTAGGACTCTGGTAGAAAGAACTGGCTACAAAAAGATGTTTTCCCTCATGAAAAAAGATGAGTGAACATGAACATTTTTGCTTGATTCACGAAAACTTTGAGGGATTCTCAAAAAGTTTTAAATCAAATATTGAAATATTTATTTTAGTGAAAAAAAACCAACCCAAAAAACCCAACCTAAACCATACCAAAAAATCAAACCAAAACCCAATCTGTTTACACAGAGGATTTTTCCATTCCACTTTTGTCAGAAAAAGGCAATTTTTTCAAAAGGATTTGTTAGAGGGCTTTGTATTACATTATCACATTCCACTGACCTGTTCCCTCGTCTTTCTAACTACTAACCTTTAGAGCAGCACATTGGACCAAGTTTGTATTTGGGGTAACTTTGCTGCAGTGTTGAAATTAAGAGATACACTGGGGATTAACTGGGTCTGGTTTGCCTACCACAAGACCAACAGCTTAATTTTTCAATGGTCAACAGTATACTACATTTATTGTAAGAATGCAGCACTTATTATATCATTGCCTCAGTTGTGTTTCCCCGCACTGATGCTCCCTTGCCATTAAACTGAGCTCTGCAACATTGCAAAGAAAACCTTCATATCTTGGCCTAGTTCAATGGTCTAAGCAAACATGACAAGCACCTATTTGACAAGACAATAGGATATAAAGATGGGGCTTTTGCTCCCCTTTACTTGTGCAGATGAGTATATTTTGCATGCCTTCCACACATCTCCATCCAAATGCACAATATGGATGTTTTATCTTTCACAACAGGAACCTTCTGTTCACAGATATGTCAACATTCCTGAGAATGTTTCTGAATTTTGCAGGATGGGATCCTACCTGAATACCAGATAGTTTGTCCTGTGACACATACAATACAGAGAGGAAATTCAGCTCTCAAAAAAAAAATCCCTAATATTGTATACGGCTATCAAATCTAAGAATTTGGGAATAATTGCCATCCTTATTAACATGAGTATGAGTTTCAGCACTTACTTTGACTGAGCCAAGGTTTATTCAAGTCTTGATTTTTCAGCAAATAATTTATATGCATATTTTATATCTATGTAGCAAGATACGATATCTTACATACAAAGCTGACCTTATTCTCTCATTTGGTAAGAAGCTGACGTTTATATCTGTAAATTATCATACACCACATTTGTCAAGTCGTCTCTGTTCAATTTTTGCAAAAAATACAAGATTACCTTTTTTTTAGACATGGCATGACAAGGAGGATACACCTAGCTGTAGATCTGATACAGACAATATCTTTTATAATGTTCTGATGCTGCCATATCAAAGGTTTGTCATTAAAAGCAAGCACACTATCAAGTGGGAGAGCAGACTTACATTGCAATTATTTTCCTATTAGCTGCTGCCCATTGCTCCTGACAGGTATAAATTAGATCTCGCCAGGTTGCCTACAGATTAATGAGTTCCAAAACTGGCATTTAATTGTTTGGGAGTAAGAGGCAGAAAAGGAAGGTATTTGTAAAAAACTCTGTACCCACTTGTGATTAGAAGATATTCTCCTTTCTTTTTGCTTTTCCTTTCTCCCCTGGCATCGCTTGGGTGATAACTGACACTTCTATCAGAGGATTCCTTTCGACGCAGCAGAAACTTGCAGCTGAGGCAAGGCCAGAATTAATAATCTGCGTGAGCAAACACACAGCTGCTGTTTGTGGAGAGAGATTCTATTAACGAACAGTGAATTCTCATAATTAGCTGAGCGGTTTCTGCAGCTGCCTGCCTGACCCCAGACTACACAAATTGTGGGTGGTGTTCAGCCTCTAAATCAATCTTACCTAATTACTATAAGCATGTTCCTCCAGTCCTAATGACTGGGGGGGCTGTGGGGGGGAATAGACATTTCCTTATCCATTCAAATGTTCCTCTTATTAGATTCTCCTTTGTGCCTAAATTCGTATTTTTTTCTATTAGCATTTCTAAGGGTATACAGGTGTGGTTACAAATCAGAAGCACAGAAGTATAATTCATGTCCTACAACCATGTGCCAGTGTGTGTCTGCTTTGCAAACAGTAGCAAAATGTGTGCTTGTTGGAAGCATCTGCCTTGCTTCAATTCACAAAACATAATTTAAAGCACACATGTCTGTCTGGATTCAAAGCCTTTTCTCTGCCCTACTTCCCATCCCCCCAAATTAATGCGACAAAAAATGGAAAATCATGAATGGTTGTGCCTTCATCTGGTCTGAAGCACAGTTACTACTGTCTCATCACGTGGTGCCCAAGAAGACAATCACATTTGTCATTCAGGAGAAAAAAAAAGGACAACTTTCACTGACAGCCCGTTTCTCAGCAAGGGGCTTCTTCTTCCTGAGCTGGGGTGGAGCATGGAGCCAAAGGGCTCACATGCATGGTGGTGGGCAAACCTAAGGTACCTCCACCTGTGGCAGTGTGTCAGGAAGCTCAGATGCTGCTGTAAGGTCCCTGCATGGCATTGTTTTGCAGGAGGAGAGGCTGGTGCACACCTGGCCAGCATCCAGGCAGTAGTGTCACTCCTTGGCAGCATTTATTTCTGCTGGGGGGAATGTTAGCTAAACATATTCCCAACTAAATTAGACATGTAGGTTATGACTAATTCCCCCTAAAAAGCAGTCTCCAGAATAAAATCCCTTACCCATTGCCATCCTTTGTCTGCTTATGCACCCTCATAAGTAACAACTCCCTTTGTCACTTGCCTGGCATCGTTCGGCTTGCAGCAACATTTCTCTGATGGTAAAACATACTGCTGATGCCTGAAGCCCTTTCCTTCTTGGGAGTCCCAGGTCTTCAGCTTGTCCTTTGGCATCATTTTAAGGATTTGACTTGTTACCTGTTTCTTCCATCAGAACTGGCAGCACCCAAAGATCCATGTCCTGTGCTCCTTTTTTATTTTGGCTCAAAACTGGACCCGGGGCAAAGTCATTAAAGGTCTGAAAGTGACCTATCTGAATCTGATTTGGCATTGACCTAGGCAGTAATTCAGTATGATTATGTAAAATCAGATGTTTGTTGTAATTTTGAGATTAATTAATTTAGGAATGAGTGCACAAACAGCAAATATGAGTGAAGCTTTGAGAATGACTGGAAATACTAACTTTCAGGAGTTTTATGTAGAGGTCCCAATATTAGAGGCACAGAATTACCAGCTTTGCTTGAACAATTTTTAAAAGGGTAACGTTTCCCAAGTTATTTTATACGTATTTAAGATGGTATCTTTGTTACAATTGTGAATCTTGGGAGTTTGTTTATTAATGATCAGATTGTCACCTGCTGGTCAGGGTCAACCTTGCTGTCAAGGGCACAACTCCAGCCACAGTATTATACTGATGTAGAGTGCAGGTTCGTGGGCACCAGTGGTGAAGGGGGAGGGCAAGGGGCAGCTTGTAGGGCAACCCAATTATATAGAGATATAAGCACAATACATTTTTCACAGAACTGCCACTTGTGATCGTTGAATGTTTGTCAACTGACAAAATCTCAAATGGATTCATTACTCACACTCAATAGATTGATTTATAAATTATTCTTCCTTATAAACTGTTAGAAACTTTGAGAACATCCAATAATTTTAATTTGAGATTTAGATTTAATTTTTCACTTACACAAGTCATGCATTTTTGTTTCTTTATTGATTGAGTTATCTTGGAACTGGCAGCCTGAATTTCAAAATTTTCAATATTAAGACCCAGAATATAACTTGAAATTAATTTGGGTGAAATGATTAGAAGCTGTGGTGTGTAATTTAATTTTCTCAAATTCACATTATGGCTAGTAAAGCTCCTGAATGTTTATAAAAAGTGGAAACGGTAGGGTCACAATAACATCAAATTTATTTCACAGAAAGATGGGTATTTCTGTGGAAGGAACAATTTTCTGAGGAAGGAACAATTAAGATAATTCCATGTGACACATAATGTAAAGAACTAAAATATCTTACACTGTCAACATCTCCAAATAAAGCAAATGAATTGAATTTTATATGTGGAATCTTTCTTGGAATCAATATGAAAAAAAACCCACTTGTTGCCCAGTCAACTTCAAGTTCTTCATAATAGGAAATTTCATGTCATGTAGCGTAATGTAGCTTTAGTGCCATTTGTAGCAGGTACTACTACACCAGTAATTCAAAATCCAACAATCCTGGGCCCTGAGTTAGCAGGTTAACAATATAAAGACCAGTCTGTATACTGCACGCCAGCAGCCCAACTGGATTTGGCCATCTAGGTCATCATACTTGCATATAACAAATCCCATTGATAGTAATACTCCTAGTCTTGGAAGCACAATGTCATACACAAAACTTGTTTGTAATAGTTTATAGGGATGTTAGGAGGTAGCTTCAGCAAGTAAGCAATAAATGGAAACATAATGCCTGTCTGTGTATGTTGTTTGCTGCATGCTAGTAATACACAATAGAAGTTATTTGTCTGTTTTCCTTTTGTTAACATATAGGCTACTTTTAATACTAACAATGAAACACTTCCTGAAATATACTATGAAGATGCACATCTGTTGCAATCTACTGCATACACAGAATTCAGCCTCCACAATAAATCTTTAAAAAAAAAAAAAGAATATGTTGGTCCAAATAAGCAAGAAAGACCCCAGATTATTCTTTTCCCTGTAAGAACCTTTTCCATTAAATTTGTGTAATAAAGATATTGCATTTCCTATGTCGGTCAGGAGAAAGTCACAATGTGTTTAGATCCTGTCTTATAACAATAGAAAAAAAGGAATAAAACAGTCTTTCAGAGCTCCCTAAACAATTTGTTTTCATAGACAAGGTACTGCAGGGCACTCTCATCACAAAGCCTAGCCAGTAAATAAGGATTTGTGGCAGCAATAAGGGACTTGTTCTGTATCTGCAGTCAATAGACATATTGAATGTATAAAATAGGGTAGGTATGGATACAAATAAAAAACACAAAAAGAGTAAAAGAAAAAAAAAGACAAAGTCATCTGGTGAGGTATATGACACTAGCTAAAGCACCTAAAAATTATTCATCTCTTAAAAATCCGATGGATAACAAAGTTGCTTACTGACACCTGAACAAGTAGCAGTGGAAGAACCTGCAATTTTGAATTCCTCATAGAGGGTCTATCATCTCTTAAAGCACATCAAGCAGACAAGGAATTCTCTTGTGTTTTAATCACACTTTCCTCTGTGTTTGCCACAGGAACTCAGGAGATGACAGAACTAACCCCAGACCCTGAAGTCCTGAATCAGCCTTGGTGCTTTCTGCTGTTTTTTACTGCTTCATGATTCCACTGGCATGTTCCCTGTCTACAGCAGCTCACCCCTTTCAAAAGTGTGTGTATGAATGAGCCTCCCAACAGTCAAACAGGCTTAACAGAGCATATTTAGAGCAGATATGGGTGCACTGGCCCTGTTTTAAACAGACAACTGAAATATGGGCAATTCAAACGGCATGTGTAGTAGTACCATCTTTAGGTGCATTTGAACTCCTAATAACCTACCCCTACCCCTGTCCCACACCTAAGAACCAGAATTTCCCTCACATTGCACCCAGCAAAAATAACACAAATCCTTTCAGCCTTCCCTCCCAAGTAATTTTTTTCAAACATTTTGTAATTTTCTTCTGTGTTCTTCAATTGGGTCAAACCAAGATACCTAAAATCAGCCACACTGCTCTAGCAAGTGGAATGGATGGATCACTTCAGCTGTCTTCCCTTATAGATACCTCTATTTGCAAAACTCAGTAAGACGTGCTTGCTTTTTCTGCAGTAGTTGAACATCGTTGACTCACGTTCTGTTTATAAGTCAGTGCCATCCCCAGAGCATTTCCTGAAGAGCTACTGCAGATCAGACATTCCTGAAAAAAACACACCAACTCTTTCTTACACTTCTGTTTTTTACCTTAGTCCATAGAAACAAGTAATTTGATTATTTGCTCCAGTTTTGTAAGAACTGAAGTCAAGGTGATGGTATACATGTGACAGCAGGCACCAGCTACACCCGTTTGCTGCTATTTTGACAATATACCCATTTCTAAAGCTACAACCGGAGCTTATGTTTTTCCCTCTAGATTTTTAAGTATTCTAGGGTGAAGCCCATCAGACTCAGCTGATCTGAAAGCACCTAATGAGTAGTCTCATCAGCTCCAATGACATGCATGTGCTCAAAGTTAAGCCTGTACTCAAGTGCTTTCCTGGACCAGGGCCAGAAATCTCAGCACTTTACAGGACGAAACTGCTCTAAGTTTTCATGATTGACAGCGGAAATACAGGACTACTCAAAGAGGATGTGCCCACATCTTGCATGGCTCGGGCACAGTCCAAGAACATGCAGGTTATAAAACCGTGCATTGCACTTTCCTAAGGGAAAACATGAAGCTGTTTTCAGGTCAGGAGGAAAGATCTTACCCACTATGTTTAGAACAGAAAAAAAAAAAGTCTCTACATGTTCTATTAGCCCATAATTACTAATGATACAGCAGCCTTTTCATGCATCTCCAGCATGAAAAGACACTGTTAAAAAAAAAAATAGAAGAAAACAAACTACCATAACAGCACTTTTGTGCAGCAACAATGTGGGCAATAAGAAAGTAAAAGAATTGTGGTTTTGAAAGGACTGCTGTTGTGGAAAGTCCTTGCATTTCTGGACCACTTAATTCAAGACCCATATTTGCTGCAAAGGTAACAGAATCCAAGTGTAAATTTTAATAATTGCAGCAGTGATTACTCTTGGTTCTTGGCAGTTCATTACTGACTGCACAATTCCAGAGGCTCTCGTTAAATGGTCCATGGAATGAATCAGGAATGGAATTAACCTATTTTGAGTTCCCTGAAGCTTATGTCCCATGAAGGAGTATTCACATACCTCTCCTGGGGCCAATCCTGAAAGGCCTTCCTCATACGAGTAATCCTTATCCACACCAGACTGCTGTTGACTTCAGTGCCAGCGTTTGTGCTAGCAGAGACTGCGCTTGTGAGTAATCATTTGCAGGATTGGGTGCATGGTTTTCATGTTCCATTTGACAGAAGCAAATTACTTGTGGGCACAGTCCCAAGTCTACATGAAAAATTACACTTACTTGTTTAAAAAGAAACAGCATTTCTGTTACATTCTTCCTTCCTTTCTAATTGCAAGCACATTTGTGCTCTGTCCTAACAGAGGCAAATGCCGGCGAGATTGGGAGCAGTGGTTGTGAATCATTATTAACTGCACAGCGCTGTTCAGATGCCAGCTGTGATGATCCGTGGTCTGTCTGCTAAAATTCCCCAGGGAAAATACATCTGGGAAAGGGTAAAGCTAAACAGAGGGCTAAAACCTATCAAGAATCTCTTTTTTAAAGCCTCCCTCTTCAAATGTTTTGCTTAAACAAAAAATCAAAGAGAAAATCCATTTTTACCCCATATTGTTTCTTTTAATGTAAAGCCTGCAAGGATGCAAAGTCCTGCTGGGTTTCAGATCTCTTCCTTTCTGGCTGAAGTCAGTGACAGACTCGGGAGATATTAGTATGCAGTCACCTGGTGTTGTCTCAGTGTTGTCCACACAATTATAGGCAGTTCTGCTTACAGGCAGTGGGTGGGTGCTGGAAACTGAACGATGGGCACAGACACACTCTGCTCAATGCAAAGAGTCTCATAGCTGAGCCAGTGTAAAAAGCAAAAGAAATCCTAACATGCACTCTCTGAATGGGCATCTCTGCATCACTATGAATAATCTGCATGTGTCTTCTCAACACCTTTAATGCATGACCTTTGGAAACCAATCTTAAAACTGCAACAAGGAGATTGTATGTTAGTATTATCTCTATGAGAACAAAGCTGATGCTTTAAAGATGAGCTGCTTGGTTAATTTTTGCTTCTGTCTGTTTTGGTCAATACCTGATTAGGCCCTGATAAAATGATCAGATTTTTCTTATATGAGTGATATAACTAAACTCTCCTCTGTTTCTGTCCAATGCTGGAGTCAGTGAAAGTTTTGAGTCATTTAAAGAAAGCTGTAAAGTCTATTCAGGCAGTGGAGTTCCTTTCCCTTTCCCTTTCCCTTTCCCCTTTTCGTTCCTCTTTCTCCTTCCCCTTTCACTTTCCCGTTCCCCTTCCCTATGGTATATGGACAGGTGTGGAGTTAAAATACAAACCAGGTGTCATGTGACCTGGTTTTATCCCAAACTGCTTCTCATAATTCTTCAGCAGTAACTGATCTGGGACAGTGATGACTCCAGTTTATCTCAGTGGAAACATCATGTTGAGCCAGATGCTATAATGATGTTTTTCTCTGGAAAATTATGACTCAGATGAAACTGAAAAATTCATTTTAATAATTTAAATAATTTAAATTTAGATCTCCAAAAGGAAAAGATCAGGGACTAATCTTTCAAAGCCTCTCTCCCATACTTGCTCCTTAGTCCTGAGAGTAGAAAACCATTACTGAAACCCTGAAGACCCAGTTATTTCACTGGGGTATCTCAGGTGACATCAGGGTTTTGAAGAACATAACAAAAAAGATGCTAAACTGCTGAAACCCCTGCCTAGGCAATACCAGTGTGAAGTCTTTGCCCCACTTTTGGGACATATAATTCAATTACCTGCTGACACTGAAGACATGGCATTGACTGACTGCTGGTAAGCCCAGCAGAGAAGCTGCCACTTATCTTTCTGTATTAAACCTTATCAGAGATTTTTTTTTGAGCATTTAATTTTTGTAAAGCTTTTAAAACACTTCAGGCATTTGAGGACTCTCACAGCATGTTAAGTGTGAAAAAAACCCAGCATCATGAAAGCAGAATACCAGGGATAGTGCAAGGGTCCCAATGCGTAGATTTACATGTGTCTTCCAAAATGCATGAAACCAGAGCATAGGGACCTCTTGATCGTAGCTCCAGGTTCAGCAAAAGGTACTTTTTAACCCCTTCACAAACTTGCAAAGTTCATCCTGGCATTTGCTAGTTTTTCCTCCCTCAGACTCTAGACTGAAGGTCTGCCTCAGACTCTATTGTTTTTATTAGCTGGAATTTATGCATATGCTCCTTTGTCCATGGACATGTATATAGTGTTCATGTCATAAATAACTAGAAAGCAAGCACAAAATCACTATGTGGAAAGCTGAGGCTTAAAATGTGGTATAATGTTTTAATGATCCCATGTAGGGCAATAAAGAGCTCTGGCACTGACTCGGGGACAAGGTAACCAGAAACCTGGCTCTTCTGAAAACACCAGGCACTCAAAACAGCCAACATTGAAGCAGAAGACAATCAAAACCAGACAGATTCACCAAGATGCAGCAATAGATCTATCAAGCCCAGTCATGCACACAGCCAGCCCCCTAAACAACCTCTAGGTATCATTTTTTTTGGACTGCAGCCACCAGCTGCTCTGAGCCGACAGCGACCCCACTGCGAGGCTCTGCTGCTGACCTCCGATGCTTTAATTCCTCTGCATGCATATTTTAACATTATTACAAAAGGTTTCATTTACAATTCACAGGCTGAGCAACAATGAGTACATTTCATGGAGGTCAGCCTCAACCATTCCTCCTAGTGATGGAATTATAGTTTAAACAGCTGGAGCATGGTCCCAGGAGGGACACTGGGATATGGTTCCTTTACAGCAGAATAAATCCATCAGGCATACTTCATGTGTCCAATAACATTAATAGATATCAGGGCCTTTTAATATTTAATGAACTCTCTTTGAGGTTGTTTACTAGAGAAGTAGCAATCAGAAAGGTGATCATAGTCTTTTGATCTGTAATGACAACAGCAAAACCCAAACCCCAGCCAATGGGGCTGGCCTCTCTCTCTCACCATGCCCTCCTGCTGCGTCTCTGAGCCCTATCAGAAGAAGCTACCTAATTCACAACCTGTTTCAGCTTCAGAACGTGCAAGGGTGTGTTTAGTTTCGTGGTTCAAAAGTTAATCATTTCCATATTTCCCACAATTTAATAGAGATGCCAGAAACCATCAAATAGCTTTCAGTTTAGTGAAGGAGAAAACGGGAAAGGAAAGACAATGTGCAGAGGCATAAAGCAAACAGTGTAGTGCTAACTGGAGCCAGAACGAGCCTGGGTGTGCTAATGAATGTTATGTCCATTAGCACGGAGATATCACCAAATGTGAGCTTTGGCAGTGACTCTATACTAATGGCCTTTGGTCTTAATATTGCCATCATATGTTTCCTTTTTAATTTTGCTATAATATCCAGTTTATTAGATATTAGAGGATTTCAGCTAAATAGCAGCTTGCTTTTCTTTCTTCCGTTTCAGGTCCATATTTTTAACATACTTTATCTAATTTGGTTTGAGAACTAGAAGGAATTGTTTATAGAGGAGTTGTGTATTGACACCTACCTCTTATTCAGAGGTTTCAGATATACCTTCAGTGGTGGAGGATTTTTGCAAGCATTTAGGACTAATTTTCTTTGTATCAGAGCAAGTGTGAAGTCACTGACTTTGGCAGGTGAAAGATGTACAACCTGCTTCTCAGCAGGATAGTCCCAGCCAGTGTGAAGAGGAACATAAGAGACATAGGTTATGTTCCTGCAGAATATGAAACAGGAACTGCAACTAAGCTCTTCAGGGATCACTGGGGTTTGGGGTGAGCATGCAAGTTTCACATGCAGATTCATTTAATTCATTAAAAGGCCTACTCCAGCCCTCAGGAATGACCCATACTCAAATGTACAGACTTACAATGTGATCCCAGTGACATAACTGGCCTTGGCCAAGGCAGATATGAAGAACTTCTCAGACCTGGTGTGTTAGGAGAGATATGGAAACAGCGAGTACTTCCATAATGAGTCATCAGCAAGATCCATGTCTCCTTGTGATCACCTTTATGCAGTGGACTTGAATTCAAACTGGAAAGGTGCAGAGTCAGGGTTAAGTGGAAAGGGTTAAGAGGTTAAGTGGAAACGGAAAGTCTGTTGTCTGAGTGGGAACAAGTTTCTTCCACTGTGTTGGAGAAAACAAAAAGCTCAGAGGAACAAGACTGCTTTCTGCACTCTTGGAGATAGAAGAAGGACAGGATGGAGAAAAAGTGGTGTCAGCTGGAGGATGCTCTTGAAAGTTGAATAGAGTGTCCATGAATAAATAGATTTGGAAATTAAAAGCAGATTAGAGGTTAGACATAGATAAAGGAGTGAGGATCTGCAACAAGGAGTAGTAAGAGCAAAATTATAACTTGCTTTCAGATGGACATTGATACCTTTACACCACTTAGGTAAGTGATTCTATCATTGCCTGTAGTAAAAGGGACTGGATTTTGTAGTCCCAGAGAAGGCTTTCAGTCTTACATTCATGAACAAATTTTGGAGCTGTGTCCATGTTCCCTTCATCTTGCTTCCCTTCACTCAAAATCTGTATTAATAACTACTTCTGAGTTGCAAGCAAGTTATCCCTGGGTGACAGATTTCATTCATAATTTTTTTATTTCATTTGTCAACATTTATCAGAACCAGGTTGCATCTCTGGGTGAAAAACTTTTAACACATAATCCAGGGTTACCAGTTTAAAATGAGTTGCTGTGAAAATTGGTAAACTGTGTAGAGAAACACATTGCATGTGAAAACCATTAAGATTGTTCACTTGCTGCTTTTTTTCTGTGTTGTTTGGTTTTTGTTTGGGTTTTTTTTTTATGTGTGTGTGGGGTTTTTTTTTTTAATTCTTGTTACTGTTTGGTTTGCAGATTTTCTGTTCCTTAAAAGGTGGAAAAGTAAGCAGATGGTGGATTTCCTGAGAGTCAGAGATGCACTACTGATGAAGTGCTGCCATTCCTAGCGAGAAAATCACCACCAGACTTAATTTTTTAAAGAAATCATTTTCAGGTAGAAGCACATTTAAAATATTTTCAATCAAAGCACTAAACCAGAATCAGATGTTTAGATATGATTTAGGAATATTTGACTATTTTGGCAATTAACACACACAGATTGTTTTTAACAGACATTGGGTGGCTCTTCACTCCTGTCCCTTTTTCTTTTTGCCTGTTAACAACAAATGTTAAATAAAAGGCTCAGCTGTATCCCCACTAAATGACTGCTATAAAGAACAGGTCACAATACTTGTTTGGTAGAAGAAATGATTTGGATTTCCAACAGGATCTGATGTCAGATGCTGATATTTGAAATGTACCTGCAAAGGAACTTCAATGGAAACACATTATTGTAGAGAAAATTAGTGGCAAGAAGAAAATCAAGCTGTTCCTTTTTCTTCCTCCTCCTTCTTTTGATTTCTCAAAACTTTTTAATTAATAGGCTTTGGAAATTTAAAAACAAAAACAAAAACAAAAACAAACAAAAAACAAAAAAAAACCCCACACCAAAACCAAAAAACCTGAAGGACAAAAGACCAGAAACCTCCCTTTGGAAACTGAATCTGCTCTGGAACAAAAATTGAAAGCAATAAAAGCTGAAACTAATTTCCAGATGGAATAAATTGGTTCCAGGGTTTCATGAGATTTTGGCCAACATATTGCACAGCTGAAGCTGAACTTGCTAATTTAACCAAGGGAAAATGTCTCAACAGGGACACACTTCCCTTGAGACTCTGTGTGCTGCTTGTGCAGTTCTGTTTAGCCTCAGCTATCTGTTTCTCTCTGTCTCCAAAGGCAGGGCACCTGTCTCACCCAGACTGTCACCAGCAACCTCATGGGGTTATAGCCTGGCAAGCCTCGACTCCCTTCATCACTCCAGAGTCACCTAACAGTCCCTGAATCCTGTCAGCCTCCAGACCTGGGCAGCCAGGCAAGTTTTATCTGATTGGAGCAGGGTGGGTCTGGTTTATTTATTGTTTAATTAAGTGTAATATCCTTGACAAGGTGCCTTATTGACATTGCAGCAAATTAAAGACCTTATTATGCAACAAACACTGTCATCACTCGAGCAAAACTTAGTTCAGAGGTGAATTTTGCTGGAGAAAGGACGTCAGTGTTTGAAGTCACTATTTATCTGAATAATCTCCATGGCAGCATATAGAAAAGTATGCTGGGGTGGAAAGATGAGATTTGTCTCCATATTTTGCCTGTTGCCCCTCTGTTGAGACTGCCAACAGTGACTGTCCTTATGATGCAGACACCTATGTGAAAGAAAAATCTCCTCGTTTCTTCAAGGCCAGGTGTCCAGACATGGTACATGGCTGCATCTGTGTTTGAACCTGTGATATGTAAGATGGGGTGAAAGGTTCTGGCTATACAGTCAGTGGAGAATACTTATTTTTAAAAGAAAAAGCCCTCATTAAAATAAAGCAATGTTTCCATGCCATGAGATTATGGATCTTGCTCCTTTCCAAGAAAAGAAGGGGAAAAGGCCTTCTTAAAGCTTTTAAAAACAATAAAAACTGTTTGTTTAATAAGTGCTCTTTTGCATGCTTGCCAACAGCACAAACCATATTATCCAGAACAGTCATCTGTTTAGGGTTTCCAATGTTAAATAAAGCCTCAACCAAGCACAAATGTGAGAATAAGCTGAAAACACTACACTCACTGGCAGCTTATTCCCCAGCACACAGGGCTGGTGCTCAAGGATAGTTTTCTGTAAGACCTGGAAGGCCTCTATCAACCATCACTAGCATTCAGTGATGGGATTCATCACATTTCCTGCCTGTATGAGTGATCCATAAGTTTTTTTACATGACATATCAAAGATGAAGATAAAATGTACTGTTCCTACCCGAAGAATCTACCTATGCTATTCATAATCACTGCATTCCAGGTTTTGGGGGGTTGGCCAACTACTACAGGGTGGTTCTAGGGAAGATATGTGCTAGGCAGTGAGACAGTTCAAGCTCCCTAATTGCCCGTGGACCTGTAAAGTCACAAGTGGGTATAGCCATCTATCTCTGAGGAAAACTTTCTTGGCTCAGATCAGGTGCTTCTCATGCCACTCTAAAATATGGCCAGCTAGAGCTGAGACTGACTACCAGTGAGCATCTCCTGCTACTCCTGGTTTTGCATATTTTTGAAATTCAGGTAACAACTGCCTTTTAGATATCTTTGTCATTGCCCAGTGCAGATTATTTTAATTCATCCCCTGCATAGCAATGAAAACCAGAGGTGGTACTCTCTTTATCCTGATGAACTAGCCCCCCTCTCACAGTAGGCATATCGTCATGGCAGAGCAGCCCTCCCAAAGCACAGAAGGGCCCTCGCTCCTCAGTGCTGGCGTGCCTGCTCATGCATTATTTTCTTGCTGGGGTAGAAGGATGTTTTCCGTCTCCTGAGGCCCTCCTGCCTCTGCCAGCCCTACCTGGGCTTCATCACAGAACCCTTACTGGGGAGAGGCATACCACTCAGCTGGGGAGAAACACTATTAGGCTTTCATCCTCCTTGTATGCTAAGATATACTGAATAGGAAGGATTCTGCCCCTGACAGCATCTGACAGCCCTGATCAATAGCTATTGTTTAAAAAACATACTAATGAAATTATAACTTTCTTGTAACAATGCTTTCTCTTTAAAGCAAACCTAAAGAATAAGATCCTGTCTTGTAAAACAAAGCAAGAAGGGAGATTTGAATGCTTTGTATTCTTAGAGGACCAAATATCACACCACTCTGGGATAAGCAGTAAAAGCGGTGGTGTTTATTCACCCACAAAAGCCATTATTTTCCAAACAGAATGGCACATGTTAGGGCAATATATATGTCACTAGGAAGAAAGAAGTTTATTTACCTTTCTGAATATAGAATTGTTTCCAGTTTAATGGCTTTGTGTTAAAATGTTACTCACAATATATATTTTTTTTATTCTCTCCCATCAACCACATTACAGACTGATTTTTTTTTTCCGCTGGAGAGGGCAAAGGTGATGCAATGATCCACAATTTTCCCTCAAACATGCTATCCATATTTTATTAACCAAGTAAATTATTTAAACACGTCCACTAACACACATGCCTCCTCTTATGCACATGCCACACATTCCTGCCAGTGCAGCCTACCTAGATGTAATGAGATGCTCTTCTCTGGATCTTTTTGCCCAATCAGACTGTAATTAAGACTATGAAGATGCAGGTAAATGTGCAAGATGCCTGTTTAATTAAAACTGAAAATGAGGGTCTAAGTATCAATTTGTGTTCTATTCAATTACCTGCAAGATTCGTAAGGCAACTTTACCTTTCAGTACCTTTTAATTAAAAAAAAATAAAAAAAAAGAGAGAGAAAAGCAACACAAAACAGAAAGTAACCCTCCTTAAATTTGTATTTCCATATGGCATGGCTACTTCTACATACAGGAGAAACACAAAATCCCATGAAAAACAAAATGATTGCATCAATTCATAGAGGGGAAAGAAACCTAACCAAAACAAAATACATTGCTGTCAGAACACAGCAGACTGAGTCAATGTATAGCTTGCATATGGAAACAATGACATGATTGTTTACTCACTGGTTTAATGATATTCACTTTCTCCTAATGGCAATGTTGAAAATGTGAATGCCAGATGTTGAGCCTACAGCGCAGAAGCTATGAACACTGTAAAGTCTATAGAAAGGAATTCATCCTGACATTAAAATATAGTGTAACTCTTCAGTTTATTAATGCTGCTGAGTGGTTTTTTTTAAAATTTATAAAAAGAAATAGTTTCATATTTGCAGTTTAAATTTCCATATTTTATAACAGTTCAGCAACAAATTTACATATTTCCTGGAATCTGCAGATATAAAAGCGGTAAAACACTCCAGGCATTATTAGATAGTAGATTATAACCCATTACTATTGTTTCAATTAGCAATGTAAAAGTGACCTGCAGTGTTCAGATGACCCACTAATGGATTTAAATGCTTTCAAATATTAATGCAGGTTTTCTAAAGATGAATCCCAAACCCATTATTCCTGGAATAACCGTGAGCTGAAAAGCTGGCAATGATTGTGCATTATGTGGAAAGGCTCATGGTTAATTAAATGAATACCTAGCATTACACTGTTCACTTTAGTGCTACAAAATTATTTCTCATTGATTTTTACATTCTGAGCCTGTGATTCAATTTACTTCTGCAATTTGTGTTGTTGTGTCAATAAAACCGAACTGCTTGAAGATGGAAGCATTAGAGAGGGATACATACATTAAGACCCAATGAAAACTGTAGTTTTCCTATTTTTTTTCCCCATTGAAATATCATTTGTAGGCATCGCTTTGTTATGTATTATTAATACAATTTTTGTTTGTTTCCGTCTGCTCTTCATTTTTATATTCAGGAGGTGGAATGTTAGTGATTACTTAAGGGTGAGTAGCTAATTTTTCAGTAACAAGTTCTTCTACTATCAAGAACAAAAGCACCATCAACACAAGTCTGTTATTTCATGTTAAATGGACTAGAAGGACTCAATTCATCAAAGCAATCATGCTGTAGATTCAGGGAGTTTTTAATTTGGTAAATACATGAGATCGAATTTTTAATTTATTAAAATGGAGAATTCTGAGACGTGAATGCAGAATCAGGGTCACCCCGAATGTGTTTTGGGAAATGCTTGTTCTCTTTGATATACAAAACTGTCTGGAAGAAGGGGGTCAAAGTTTTTCCATGGAGATGCCCACTGAGGAAAACATGCTAGTAAGCTCTCTGGTGACTTGTAACAGTTTACTGCTGTTCTTATGGATACTTTTAATGTCTAAAGAGGTGCTTGTATGCTACTTCTGCATGTTTTCTGTGATTTAGTTGATAACTCTCTCAATAATCTTTGGACTTGGCCACCTCTGAGTGTTTGCAGAACACATGCATTTTATAGCATCTGAAAATATTTTAAATTAATCCCATTTATGCTTGTCTGATGCTATGCAAGGTGAATGCAGTAACATTTTCCTCACCTTTCTCTTGAGACTTTAAGTAAATTTGATCTCCATGGTCAGGAAGAATTAAAAATGAACACTGTATGTCAGACTCTAAGCCTTTGCAACATCAGTCAGACAGGGATCAGGCTCCACGAAGGGTTTGAATAATAGCAAGATCTTAGCAGAAATGCAGTTATATCTACTTTTGTTGCATCGTGCCTAAATGATTCATCATTCTTTCATGGTCATTATTATTATTATCATCAAGTTTTTTAAGTGGGTGTGCAAATCTCAATTTTCTTACATTAGGAAAAATGAAGAGTAATTCTGTTAGAGCCAATAGAACGGTAATGATGTAAAACCAGTGTAGGTGAGAAGATAATCAGACCCACAGTGTTCATTGTGTGACACAGTCCTGTAATCACTTACTTGCATGAGTAATGCTGTCTTCAGGAAGTTCACTGAGTTCAATTGAATTATTTGCACGAGTAAGTATTCCCTCATGTGTGTGCACCCTGTTTTCATATGTTTAATGCTTCCAAAAGGGAAAATAACTATAAACCTGCATTGTGAAGAAACATAAGATATAAACCACTTTAATAAACCTGTAAAAATTGAATTAAAATAGAAATATAAAAAAACCCACACAACAACCAAAGGGGACAAACTTGGTTTTGCTTCAGGGCACTGCTTTTCAGAAACCAGAAGGTGTGGCAGAAGATCCTACTCAAAGTTAGGATCATTATAATCTCAGATAATTAAATGGCTAGGGAGCTGTTTTGTGTTCACCAACTAGGACAATGCATTCAGAAATAAAATGCACTTATGTGTAGCCTCACTTAGAGCATTAACCATTACTTGAACCTTGACCATGAGCACTCAGTGTGACAGGAACCAGTTTTGCTTCTAGAGCCAGCTAAATAAGGATGTGTGTTTGTGATACGGATTAGAGACTTTTTATGATGGCTCAAAAAACCAGAAGGTTTGCAACTGGCTTAACTGGAAAAAGATCTGGCTTTCATTACCAAAGGTAAGCAGCCCTAAATATAATGAAAGATTTCCTGCAAAATGGGATCACTGTGTCGGGATTCTTACAAAGGAAGAATTTCATGCTGTGCTGTGATCTATAGGTAAATACTACTTATTTACTTTGTATTTTTAGTGGATGAAAATGTCATTTATTAATTAAAATATGAAAAAAATCTCCTAGCCACTATATTCCTGTAATGAATTAATTTTCATTTTATCACTCTCTGGAATGCTATTTCCTTGTCCTTCCACTTAGCAGAAAAAATGTAAATACGATTATTTCCCCCTTGATATGTTGTCCGTTATGCTATAAAATACAGTGAACAAGCTCTACTAGTTTGGCTTGTAGAGAGTTGCTTCCTGAACCTAAACTGAGGAAAGCCAGCTGTGCTGTAGTAGCACATCCCTCAGCTGTAAGAAGGTGGTGGTGAATGGGAGATGCTGTTTCAGGGACTTCCATAGCACAGAGACTGCCATCCCATCAGATAGGATCATACAGGCAAAAATCTCACTGTTACTAGTATCTGTTTTCCTTAAGTGAGAAAGAAGTACAGGACTTGAATTCAGCAAATTGGCATTGAGTGATCTGACCACAACTGATGAAAGTATCAAAAACCGTATCTGAGGGAGGATTTAGTGTCAACATGAAGCTTAGGAAGTATGTGATCAAGTCATCACGGTTTCCTGTCTTCCAGGCTGCTGAAGAACCCACCTTTATGCAAGTAAATGCTCTTACATAGTCATGGCCTGTCTTATCTGGTCCTTGTTCTGAGTAAGGTAAATTTTCAGTTCTTTCTATTCAGTGATTTAGCTTCAACAGAAAGCACCTCAAACCTAGGTTACCTGCTCCTCAAGATGGTAACTGAGCATCGGGCTCTCCTTCTGCAGTCCTCCTTTAGCCAACATTTATATAGGCAAAGCCTGTGCCACAGTCCACCTCTAAAGAGTGACTGACACCATTTTCCTGGAAGGGATTCTAGATCATTCATGCGAGTCTTACTTGCATATGTGAAAAAAGGACTGAAATGAAGCACCTGACTCCAAAAAGTGTGTGGGGTTTTAGATGTGTCTCTCTCTGCAGCATTTTCTTGTGTCTAAAATATTCTCCTCCCTGTTTACTGCATCCAGTGCTCCAAGTGGAAGCTGCTGCGTGGGGACCTCAGACCAGCACCCAGGTTCCTGGTTCTGGGCTTTACTGGTTACCACAAATCAGTACAGATCATGCGCATCCATTCCCCTCCAGCTGGGATGGGAAACAGGGAGTGAAGAGGATTTTTTCTGGCTGTGCACACAGAGGGGATGCCTTCCAACCTGCTTTCTTTGGCACGACTGTTAGCAGAGGGAGATGTGAACAAACTCCTGTGCAGGTTCATTTGCTCCTTCTTTGGAGATCCTGTAGTCCCTGTTCAGAGTTGGTACAACTTCATCTCACTCAATTGTCCATCTCTGAATTTCACAAAGTTAGAAAGACTGATATAACAATAAAAATGCAATATTGACCGTCTTCGATCGGTTTGTTTGGTTTTTTGTTTGATTTGGTTTTTGTTTTGGTTTGGTTTTGTTTGGTTTATTGTGGGTTTTTTTTGTTTGTTTGTTTAACAATAGACTTTGCTTCTGATATTCCTTCACAAAGTACTCATTGTTTCAAAAAAAAGCATTTTGCCAGGGCTAGACAACAGAATTTGGTCCCTTTTAGATACACATATGCCGTGATTACAAGTATTCAAGATTAAATTACATGAACAGAAAAAACAAATATCTTGTGTAGAAGCTCTTCTGTAAAAGCTATATAGGCTAATTAGAAAGACAGAAACAGAAATCATGATGGCAATAAAGAATTAGAACACAATAAAGAATATAGATTTTAGAAATTTATTGTAGACTACCAGCATCATATATGGATTATACAGCTGTGAGGAGGTAATTTGGAGAAATATTTACTTACCAATACATTAAGTGTAACTGTTTAAAGAAAAGAATATCCTTTAGAATTCTGTTTTTCTAATAAAAAATAAAGAGAAGTCTATTGTTTGGACAGAGGACATAGGGAATTTCTACAAATTAGGAAATTCAGATAGCAGTTACATGTTCAAGATTTATTATTAATTTGGAGAAATGTAACTGAATTTGGAAGAAATTCTGGAAAAAGGAAAGGTACAGGATGAAAGCTTTTTTTATACTAAGATAAAAAAATCTGAAACAGCATTTTGTACAAAGCTTGAAGAGAATTCAAATCCTTTGTTATGGTTCATGTATTTTCAGCTTCCCACATTTAATCATAACAGGCTCCTTGTGGTTTAATTATGATCAGAGTTCTGAAGATGATTCAACCACTTGCACTGAAAATTTGACTTGCATTGATCAGAAAAAAAAATAAAATCTCCAAGTCTCAATTAACCATTTAACTGAAAGCCATTCCTTTCCTGAGACACTGCCTTACTCTATGATAAACTAAAGCTGTGTAAACTCTGAATCATAACCTGGGAAATACGTATAATACCTGCTTAGACGCTGTAAATAAGATTGCAATTAAATATGTTAATATGAATTTAACCCCTTGGTACACAGGTTTTGCATGGGTTTCATTCAAGGCTGAACCAGATTTGGGGAAGAAGTATGAATATATTCTGCGTACATTTAGTAGACCTCAGATGTGGGTATTTGCTCTAGGGCAGTAGTCTCTACAAAAACAAGTGTGGGTTTTTCAGAAGTGCTCATGGTGCATTGAATTCCATGGGTCCAGAAGGAGGCAGATGCTGAATAATTGTGAAAATCCCTTTTCCCATGCATGAAACTTCTTGACTACAGCATCAGTGGGAATGCAAACCCTCTAGGTATTTTAATTTTTGCTCTCTTTATTTCAGCCTAAAATAAAGCAAGTCTTTCAGTTGAAGCAAATTTCGCAGTTATTAGAACAGATCCTGAGATTGCTTACGCCTCTTCTAGCTCAATGACCAGTTGTAGTGACTTGACAGAAACAGGTTTTGTCCTTGACAGAAAAAAAAACAAACAACTTCCCCCCCTATATAATATGAGGAGGCAAAATGATTGAATCTATTTCTAAGATCATCATTTGCATTAAAAACCCTTATCAAATAAATTACTTGAAAGATGAGGGTATGTTGCTATAAAATTTGACCAACAAACACATCCACACAACTCTTTCATTTGACAATTAAATTGTAGTACATGTGATAATTTTAGCTTTAAATCAGATGGAATTATGAGATAATAAAGACATACCTGCTTACTCACATCAGGAAATTCAGCAAATAAAAGCAAATAATTTACATAAACATACACATGCATTGACCCAAACTTCAGATTAAAGAGAACTGTAGATAGATGCACAATACAGAAGTATAAAATCGAAAAGTCTCTTATTTGCATGCTATGAGAATGAAGAATTTAACAAAGATTCCCACTTTCACCAGTCCCTAAACCTTAACAACACTGGAAGAGAATTTCTGCCTATGCTAAGATCTGTTTTACGTTAACTTTTAATTTCTTCAATTTTCAGTCTCATTAGAGATTGTCCAACAGAACTAACTCAGAGCACTTTGTACCCAGAAGGAGCTGCTGGACTTTATCACAAATTCTCACCTCAGTGGAACTCTCAAGGTGTCAAGTTGTAATGACTTAATCAAGTGCAGATCTTGAAATCTTAAAAGATCATACATGCCTTTGAAAGAAGGATTAAAAAGTGAATGTAAGGAGATGCAAAATTTGACACAATTCCAGAAAATATTTTTTCAAGTTAAAAATGAAATAAAAGTCAACTGAAAATTTGCATTGAAATTACTGTGCAGCAACCTTGTTTGAGATAAGATTAAACTGTTGCGATGCTGAAATTTGTTGTTGATAAGGAAGCTTAAATGTATTACACTATGCTGTGTTTTGCCTCCCTTTCACTCAGAAAGTGTATTCATTATAATAAATTCACACTTTGCTATGTAAAATTCATTCATATAGCCAGAAGCTTATAAAAAGAATATAGACTAAAGAGCAAGTTGCATAATGAGATCTAATCTATGTAAAATAAGTCCCAGCAGAAATGTCCTTTACTTTGATCATATCCCTTGAAACAAGATCTCCTGCTGGAAACCACAATAAAATGAGAGCTTGGGAAAACTCGCCTGGCAAGCAAGTTAGGTTTTTAAAAACAAAAGCTCGTCAAGCCCACCGACCTCATGATCCCAGGCAAAACGCAATTAAGGCTAATAAAATCTTTCAGACTCCCTGAGGCTTAATGGGAGAATAAAGATTTTGGGGTGCTCCTGAGCTCTCCTCTCTGACTCTGTGCAGCTGAAACCCTCAGTGTGCTGCCATATGCAGGAAAAGACTCAAGGTCCATCCAGAGGCAGCTGGCCATGTGGAGATCCCTACTCAGCATGCACACATGTGCACAGACACACACGTACACACACACCCCGTCAGAGGACTTAGCAGACCTTGTGGGTTCCAGAGTGTTTCAGTGCTGGCTGGTGTCTCTCTTGCACAGGGGCAATTTCCAAGTTTTCTTTGCTGCCAGCGTGGTGGGTGAATCATCACTGCTGGGAGATCATAACATTAAATTAATTTTTTAAAGTGCTTTGCTCTTGCAGGATGGAAGGTGTTATGCAAATATAAAATGTCCTTATCGTGAACTGAGAGCTTAGAAGGGCACATTGTAGTGGCCATCAGTTTAAATTGCCAGCAAATAACACCCTGTGTCTGAAGGGGAAATGTAAAGAAAACCACTAATTTCTTTAGCAACCGTGTTTCCTTTATATTGTTCTTCAGTCCTTAATACCATGAATCATTTTAGTCATAAAAACCCCCCCAAAACACATAAATCATCACTCATCAGGGAAATGCTAACATCTTAAAAAAGAAATTAAATCTTTTAAAAAAAATTTCATTATTTTCTTCCTGATGTGGCAAGCAGTCTGAGACATTATAGAAACACTACTTGAGCACCCCTCAGTGTAACACCTCCAAGGTAGTCACAGATGCTGGGTGTGCAGCAAGACAAGAGGCTGAAGGTGGGGGGTCTCTACACCCCAGAAGTAAAGCTGTTGGAAACAAAGGACTCACTTTCCTGCACATAGAGAAGAGTGCAATCAAATTATTTTGTTTTGTGTAGAAATGGCAAGCTGAACTACTGTCTTGTCACCTGCCTGCTGTGGCATGCACTCAGGACAGAGCTGAAGGGAGTGATGTGTCCTGCTGTCCTGATTAGGCTGAACTGGTCAAATTTCCTGCAGTGCCCCAGCATGCTTGGATAAATCAGTTTCAGATGCTGAGTTCAGCAGTGGTTTTACTCTGT
The DNA here is from genome assembly GCA_013396755.1 of Sclerurus mexicanus. Classification (NCBI taxonomy): domain Eukaryota; kingdom Metazoa; phylum Chordata; class Aves; order Passeriformes; family Furnariidae; genus Sclerurus; species Sclerurus mexicanus. Next base: position 1,113,453 of record VWZF01006730.1, on the reverse strand, counting down.
CTCTCTTCTTCCTCTGACCATCAGGAGCTCCAGGTGAGGAGGAGGTGTTTTCCAGCAGTGAGTTGACCATTGCCTGAGCCCACAGTGAAGCCCTGCACTTCCTGCTGTTTCAGTGAACCAGTGCTGGTGCTGCCCAAAATGTGCCGCTGCCACAAGACCTGAGGACACCAGGACTGGCACCGGCTTTTGGACACAGCTGGAGTCAGGGAGTGCAGGAGTTGTTGGAAAGCTGGGGAAAGCAGCTTGGCCCTGAAAACTTTCACAACAGATACTATTGGCCCTTCATTTTGGTCTATTTTGGGGCAGCTGCTCTCTGGTCAGCAGCTGATCATCCACTGAAAGCGCTTGTGGTGTTGAAAGGGGATGGGCAGCACCTCCTGCCTCTGTTGGGATGAGCACCAGAGTACAGGGTGCAGGGGTGAAAGAAAAGACCTGGCTCCAGCACTCCCCGCCCTTCCCCAGAATGACTCCCCACTGCCCCAAAAGGAACCTGTGACACATACCAACCCCTCAATAAGCCAACCTGGTCCCACCTTTCCCTGCCCTTTCCCTTATCCCCTTGGTGTAGAGGAGGAACTGGGTTGCCATAAAGTAACTGTGAAAAGGTCTTTGCTGTCTCTCTGTTCCCAGTACACAGGGGCAACGTATTCTGTCCATTTGTGTTGAGATGATGAAAAGTAATAATTGCTTCAGTATTTCTCTAATAGCTCTTTTCCCCATTTGGCTTCATTTCACATATACACAAACCAGTTTACAAATATTACTGTCAAGGTTGAGTTATGAAAAGTTTATCTAATGTATGACTTGCTTTAAAGACTGTTAGAAGAATGACTTCTGCATAATAAAACCTCAGGAATACACAAGTGATCTTAGGAAATACAGTATGACTGCTGTGTGGTTTTACATTACCTTTGTAGTTTCTAAGACACTATAACATTATTTAATTAGCTAAAATTTCCTCTCTCTTGAGGATGGAAACTCAATGAAATGTCAACAATGCTGTCAGTCTGCTTCAGGCTAAACTCATTACACAAAGGCTCACGATAAAAATAGTCCAAGACAGATTATTTTGTTGCAAAACATAGGCCCACACAATTTATGCCTCAGAAACCAGATGTGAGATCCACGCAAGTGCTGCATTTTGAGGGTTAATGGGACTGTTAAGTTCTACCAGGCAATTACAGATGCTTTGTGCTTTCACTGTTCTATATTTGACTAGCAAAAAAAGGAAAAAGAAAAAGACTATTAAATCCTGTCAGTGATTTCTCACTGACTGTTGAGGGATATTCTTGCATCAGTCAAAGGCTGATATGAAATCTATATATTTTCTTTAAAAATTCAGCTTTTCCCCATCACTGAAAGAGTGAGCAGAGATTGCATTTTAGAAAAAACCTGGTGAGGAGCAAAGAAAAAAATTGTTTCACTTAATCTGAATTATAATTGATATTTCAGAATGCATATGCTCATTACTAAGCATAATAAAATTTGGCATTTTCTGTTGTCAGAGAGTTTATAAAGGCTAAATTTCTTGATTTATTTAAATAGACAGATAGGAAAGAGCAAACTACAAAAACAAGTGCTATATACTGAAGGCATGTGAATTACCTCCTTCCCAAGGATAATGCAAATTAGAAGTATGTAAAGCTTTGTCTGCACCTGGGATCTTTAATGAGGATAAAGAAAAATCAGACGGAGATTCTCCTGGGAAAAGAGAGGATCGTTATTTGAATAACCTGCAGTGAATTCTAATCAATGCAACGTGACTTTGAAAATGAATATGGTCTTTCAACCCGCTGTACATGAGCCATAATATTAATCATAACTTCATGGTACAGTAAAGCCCATGACAAATGGTTATTCACTAGACTAACAAAAAGACCATTCATAGTGGGAGGAAGGTAAGGGCTGTATATACAGTAATTTATTTCTCTTTTGTTTGCAAAATCATGTATCTAAATATACATAATCATAAAAGCATATACGTGAACATACATGTGTGTGTGCACACAGGTATGCCCATATGTGTGTGCCCCCAGTTTATAAAATAAGCATAAAATAGGTTCATTTTCCTCCAGGAGTAGCATGAACAATCATCACCTTATCTTGTTATTCTTCAAAGAACATTATTTAGAATTACACTAGTTAACACAAAGCTTGAGACCATTTTTTTTGAAAAAAAAGATTTTCTGGATGTATTAGTCATGTGTCTTCCAGTGTCTGAACCCTCTACTGCACCTTGAAAAGGCTGGAGGTAATTTGTGTCTTCTCTCCACTACTAAGCTTTGTTCACATTCCTGTATTTGTAGGAAGAGTTTAACATAAAGCATGGTTCACTGGCTGCAATGTAGAAACGCAATGCTCATTTATTTACTGAGAACACAAAACAGAACTTTTACATATTTTTTTCCATCTCAAGAATTAAGATCAATAAACTTTTTGACATTTTCACTGTTAGCATGTTTATATCAGTGAAACAAGCTGTGTCACAAAACCAGTCTTTCAAAGGAGCCCTTCTGAAGGAAGTCAGAGGCATTTTGCAATGTATTTTAAAGGGTGAGTGCATATTTTAGCCAGAGGGCTATTTTTGTTGGATGCAGGGAAGTAAATATATCTTGTTTTGTTGATGTGATGTGGTGATGATGCTCATATATAAGCAGAAAAATGTGACAAGTTATGCCATAAAATTCTATGCACCAACACGTGTGATGAGATTTTTTTTTCCTTCCCTTCTTGATCTATCTCTCACTTGCAAGTGGCATTTGCCACCTTTGCCCATGAGTGGATATTTACTCTGGAATTCTGGCCAGGAAGGGACCTCCAGTGGGATGACCCAGCGAGCACCATGGAGAGGTTGGGGTTGAACTGTATGGAGATGGTGACAGAATCTGTACAACACAGGTATAACCACATTAATAGATTCACATATATACTAAAGTACAACTGCTGCCTGCAGCAGCCCTTAGGCAAAAGCTCAAGAAGAGCGTAAGGGCCTTGAAGGTTAGGCTCAAGATCTGTCAGTCTGGGGTAAGAAGGAGACTGAAGAGCTAAAGGCCTTCCACTTGCAATACTTTACCACCTGACCCTGGACACTTAAACTGATAGCAGACCTATCATGTATCAGTGATTTGGGGGAAGACAGGTTGTCTTTCCTATACCTGAAAAATCAGTAGTACAAAAAAAATAAGAGCAGATTTGCAAAAGGGAGAGTCACTGTGGCTAGCTTGCTAAGCATGTGCTCAGAGTGTGAAAAACAAACAAAATTCCTGGGTATTAATACTATGGGATATCTAGCAGGTGAAGCATCATAAAGTTTATCTTTGCAGTACTATTTCTTTTGTCAATTCTTGTTAAAATAAAAACAACAAACCAAACCAAAACAACACAACAAAGAAAGAAAGAGTCACAAGGTAATTTGGATCTGTTGGAGGGAAGTGATGGTTTCAGAAAAGCTCAACCTGGCTAACTTCCCAAAGCAAAGGGTAAAGGGGCGATTTGATCAGAGTGTGTAAACCTGTTTTGGGGCAGGAGATTACCTGAAGAACAAGGATATTTAACTTAGGAATCATCAAGAAAAGAGCTGAATTTCTACTGCTTCAAATTTTGAAAAGAAGACCGGATAGCTTTCTAGAGAAGATGTCATTGCTCCTTTGAATGGTGTAGGCATGATGTAAGAAATGTTTGGTGAAATTTTATGGTCTATGTTAATGCAACCAGTCAAAACTATTCACAGGTTTGTTTAGGATTGCTTCTGCCTTTCACTATTAATACTGGGCAGCTTGATGCATATTCTGTTTTAAGAGATACCATGGTGGCCCCATAGTTGAAGAGTTGCCGGTTTGGATCTGAGTTGGTCCACTGACTCTAAAATCTATGAGATGTAGTATAAATCAGCAGATTAAATAACAGTAACAGCATCCACATCAGCCTAACATTTTTGTTTTGTTGTTTCAAGAAAACAAATGCCCCCTCGATCTACTCTCAAGGACACATAATTAGGCACATATCTTTCTTAGAAGAAAATATGAGTTTTAAAAAACAGGCTTTCCTGAAGATTTCTGATGAAGGAAGATGAAGCATGAGAGTAAGTCATTGAGTTGTTGCAAAGAGGCACCACCATCACAATCTCCCAGTAGTTGTCTTGCCATGATCCTTGGTCTTATCTCTTTTGAGCCTAAAGTTAGGCTGTTACGGCTGCCTGCAGCATCTGGGAAGACAAAACAGTGTTGCTGTGCTTTATTTTACAAAGTTGCCTGATTTAGTTGCATTTTGTCCCATGAACTTAAGCTGTCGGTTTTCTGTCGCTTATTTTTTCTTGTGGAAGACTATCTGTGAGAGGAGAATAAATAGCTGAAGTGGTGGAATATGCAGCTCTCACATGCCTTGTGCAGCAACTTGGAGAAGCAGTAAGTCAGACTGTCTTGTTATGAACATAGACCTAAATCACTACTTCTAAGCTAGCCAGATCTGAAACCTGAAATCACTAGGACAAAAAATTCACCAGCTGGGGCTCAAACTGACTGTTCCATTTTCATGTTCTTTATCATGGGAAGAAAAGTTTGGATGAAATAACTATACTAAGTATAATAGCTAATACCATTAGAAAGATCCTAAGGTGTTAGAACTAGACTGCTCACAAATTTGGCTTCTATCTAAGCCTGAGTAACTGGAAGGTTGTTCTAAATGTTTGTTTGATTTTTGTTTTAACTATGCCATAGCTTTGAATGCTTATGGTACATATAAAAGAAGTCTGATCTTGGTCATACATGTCTTCAAACATATAACCATATAATTGAAACATGCAACTAAATTTGTCTTGTTTCTTACTGTTTTACTCAAACTGTTCTGGAAAATTTCATTGGAAATTAGATTTGGATTGTAGGAAGCTACCTTATGCTTTTTAAAAAAGAGATATGTATCTCCATCAATCTATATACTCTTTGTCTGTGCTACTGGATTTATCTTTAATAAACTGCGGAGTTTGATGCAAGACTTTTATTTTCAAAGCACTTCTAAATGCATCAGGTTAGGAGTGATCCTACATATATGTGCTTCCTGCATATCTGCTCATGTCCGTCTTATAAGCAAGAATTAACATTAGATGAAAATTCATTCATTCAATGAAGTATAAAAATTTGAGTCCCAGTGAAGTCACAAAGAGTTTAGCCGCTGAATTTGGTGTGCAGTCAGCATCACCCAGGAGTTTCAGTTGCATTTTCATACTATTTGAATGTCACTGGAGGTGCTGAAATTTCACAAAAAGAAGAAATACAACCTCTTTCACCTAACAGAGGGGTCAGAGAAGAAAGTTCACTCCCATCCATCAGAGGAGAGATATGTACTTTAAACTCCTTCTTTGGCTTCTATTTCATAGTTGATTAAAATATGTAAAGACTTTTTAAATCCCCTTGAACAGGTGCAGTTACAGATTCACAGAGTAACAGAATGACAGGATTGTTGAGTTTGTAAGGAACCTCTGGAGGTCACCTGCTCCAGTCCTCAAGCAGAATCACCTAGAACCGGTTGCTCAAACCATGTATTCAGCCCTTACTGGATTCACTAGTGTTCAGCCTAGATAACAACAACCCTTGACTCAGAGAAAAAAAATCCTGAACAGTTTTATTATGCAGAGCTGATCCAGTGACTGTTCCATCCACAATACATTCTAACTTTGTTATTTCCTTGGACTCATTTCAGATGCTCTTCCTTCTTCTTCCACCATTGTGACAGACCAGCAGCTTTTGTTTCTGGTACTCAGATCTGTACCAGAAAACCAGAGTATCAGTACAGTAGAAATAGCAGTTAAAGTTCTACTTAGCCCTGCTACTGTTCTTTGCTATTGCTTTTAAATGTGTCCATTTTAAGATGCTGTTGTATATGAGAGCTTCAGAAAACTTACATAAAAGTGGAAGAAAATGGTGATACCCATGTTCCTGCTTTCTCCACTATGGGTTACTGTTGGTTTAGGCACAGAAGCAAAAATAGAGACAATTATGGGGAAGGGATGTCACGTGGAAGTAGGCTGATATTCTATATCCTGGTAAAATGAGAGCGCCAACGGTGTCCCCAGTTTCTCCTTCTATTAAAAGAAATGGCCTCTTGTAAACATTGTTCAGATAGCTTGATAATTGCAGCATGAAATGAAAAACAGACTGCCATTGATAACAGATATGATCCTGTTCCTGTTGACGGCAGAAAAATGGCAGGATCAGACCCAAAAGAAACAGTAATACAAAGATCATATGTCTGATTTCAGTCACATAGAAGGATTATTGATTTATCCAAGGGTTACTGAAATGAAGATCTGGCTCATGGTTCAGGTGAGGATGGGAGGAAAATGATTACTACTTTATTACAGTCCTTCCCTGTAGATATGGGGCATGGAAATAATCAGGGCTGATCTTACAGGGAGTGCAGCAGATGCACAGCATCTGGTCTCTGGTCTCCAAGGCTACATCTATACTAGTAAACTAAACAGGCTTAGGACATGTTTAAATACTGCTCCACGAGATCTATACAGTTTAACCCTTACCACTGTCTCTGGAGTTTAGCCCTTGCCAAACAGCTCTATGCAGGTGCACAGGTCAGCAACTGCACCCCAAAGACAGTGGGGATGAATCCCCCATGTCCTAGGGGAGAAGAGAGGGAGCCAGGAGTGGTGTGAGCTGTGCCGATCAATACCGGGCTCAAGGTCAGATGATGGGCCATCATTCATTTCATTTATTTCAGTAGACATAGGCAGAAAGAGTCCCCTGATGACTGTTTTCTAACCATGCTTAAGGCATCTCTTCACTTTCACTTGAAATAAAACACATAACCAAAGTATTTTTCCCAAAGAAAGAAACACATACTTAAACAACTTTCTACTGTCCTTCTAATTATGTGAATGAGGACCAATTTTCATCCCGGCTCTCATCTCTATACATAGAAGAAAACTCTTGTCTACAGGTAAAGTCCTACAGCCACAAGGAAAATTCATACAAGTCTGGTCTTTGACCAGCCGATGCCAAATTTCCCTGCTCTACCTCCAGTGCCCAACTTGGACTTACCCACCATTTGTTCCCTAAAACACAGAACACAGTGCTGGGGCAATACGAGTTTTCCTCTGATATGTGTATCAAATTCCTGCTCTGATTTCAATGAGCCAGACCTGACCACTGGCCTCCTGGAATTCAAAATTACAACTGTGGGGATGGGTTTAGCTTTTTATTACTATATCTTAGAATTAGGTTTCGTTATATTTCACCGTAGTCTTCAAGCATCTCCCATGTAGAAAGGATGGGTAAAAGGGAAGTCCCTGGTGGGTTTCCCAGATTTTTTTTGGCTCTTCTCCTTTTGGGGGTTAATTTAATCAATTTTTTTAAAAGAGATAATTAGATTTTTACAACTTTTTTTTTTACAGAGGCACAATTTTAAACCTATTTCTACATTGAAGAATTTGGAAGGTACCCAAGATTTCCTTTCAAAGTAACATCATCAAATAATTTTCTTGTGTGTCTGAGATTTAACATTTCAGATTCTGTCCCCTGCACCTTTTATTGTTCCTATTTACAGTGCACCTGAAACACATTGTGTAATTGGCAGAGAGCCCAGATTTTCCATTTAAGAACAGTTTGATGATTTCACTTTTCCTTTCTCTCTTTTTTTTTTTTTTGAAAACAGCAGGTGCTGTACATTGTAAACAATGCCAGTTGCTATAATATTATTAGCTTTTGCATTTTTATTACATTTTTGCCTCCCTACATATTTTAAACTTCATTGCAAGGCATTTTTGGCACCAACTCAGAGAGCTTCTTATTTCATAAGGAAGATGGATACCAGTGAACATAGTGCTTTGTTGTCATTTATAATTAGAAAGTGTAAGATTTACTTAATCATTAAACCACCCAATATTTGTGGGTTTGTTTCTCATTTTCTGTGTGATACATCCGCAGCTGTCCCATGCAGCACATTAATTCTCTCTTTTGTAAGATGGGTTTTTCAAACATTTAACCCTTCTCTTTGTATGACATCAAAATAATCTTTTATAACATTGCTTTTCTCCTCCTTGTCACCTTGCCTAAGATTCTGTAAACTGCATTTCAGATTTTTCTCAGTTTGATGGGTCAATAGCAAGAACTGACATAGCACAGTGGTTCTGCAATTACTCTTGTTGTGTACTGAGAGTTTATATTCCGTTGGTTATTAAAAATATGTGCAAACAAATGGAGTTGAAGAAAAACAAATCACAAATTCACTTTAAAGAAATCTTGAAAAAAAATCAGCACAAGAAAGAGCAGATGAATACTCAAGAAATGCAAATAATGCAAGACAATTATCTTTGTGTGCAGGTTTTTTTAATGTGTGTGTTTACATGATTTCTAGATAGAGGATATACCACTTGAAAACAGATTTAGGCAAATGTCATGTGCAATATATATTTATTGTTAGAATTATTTGTGGTTTCAATGAGATCTTCATTAGCAAACAAAGGAAAAAAAGTCAAGCTATTTTCATGTTTATACAGCAAGGATGTCTTTTGCTAAACTGCATTTTGAGTTACATTTTTTTTTTCCAGATCAATTCAATAAGTGAAAGCCCAACAGAGAACAGATGCAATATAAGAGCAATAAAGGGAAGTAAAAAAAATTAAAAATCCTTTGTTCTCCCTGCAGTACATCCGTAAATCTATTAGTGTTATTTTCCTTTCTTCTCTTTTTTGCATCCCAAGCCAGATCTCAAGTTCTCTGAAGCAATCCTTAATCAAGCTCCCCAAAGGCCTACGACTGCATGCAGCAATTTCTCCCCTGCTCTCAGCACAGATGTTTCGAGCACATTCCATTACACCTACATGCCATTACAGCTAATGGCTTATTCTGATGAAGAAAGCTGCTTTCTGCTCAGTGCAGCAAAGGGGAAAATAGCCTCCTGTACAGTTCATACACTGCAACAATGAAATGTGGGGGCAGGTGGTACAACAGAACTCTCTAATGTTAATTACATACTGTATTACCCCCAAATTTGGCTGGTCATTAATTATGCTAATTTACCTTCCTGAAAATTAGCACCATTCATGTGAACATTTCAGCAGTTTTTAGCAAAATGAACTATGGCATAGTGGTTTGTAAACTTAAACCTTTCGAACCACCCAAATACAGGATCACAGTGGCTACCAGATGTGGTATGGAAGGGGGACCAGGCTGGCAGGCAAGGGATTGGCAGCGATAGTGGCCCTGTCACACTCTCCTCTATGACCTTGGACAGGTTGTGCCTACCTGCTCTGTGCCTACCTGCTCTGTGCCTCAGTTTGTGTCTCTGGAAAATTAAACCTGTCTCGTATAGGCTAAACCTCCTTGTGTTTGGAGAGAAGCATTTGATTCACGAGTACCTAAAAGATGATGATAATTTCTGCTGCAGAAAATTCAGCATCAGATTTTTGGGAAAGCTGATGTCCAGATAAATGATCAAAATATTTTGCTTGCGCAAAGAACATTTATCCATTTTTAGTGAAAAAAACCCCAAACTAGTTAAAATCTTCCTTTGGAATAAAGAGGGAAAATGAAACAGGTAAAGATTTCTCTGCTCTATAGTTAATGTAGATAGATTCCAGATTTGCTAGAGAGGATGATGTTGAAAATACAAAGCTTAAGAAGGAAAAATCTCTTCCAACTCCTTAAAACCATCCAGACAACTCTGTAATGATTTTTTTATATATTTAGATTACATTAGGTCTCTACAAACAGGGATATAGTAGCTTCAAATGTGCCTATAGCTATAAATTGATTTTGTTTTATTTAACTGTTCATAAAAAATTAATCTCTATCTTCTTCCAACAAAATCTAAAATTTTACTGTATTGATTATGGACCTAACAAAGTAAGGTATCAGATTCAGATTTAATTTGTTTTCCTATGAATTAAATACATTAAATCACTTTTTACTCATGTTGAAATTGATTGAGTTTCAGAGTTAAACAAAATATCTTCTCTATGTTGTGAACTGTCTCCATTTCTTCCTCAAGGCTGCTGTTTTCTTCTATCCATCTCCAAGAAGCCATCATCATATTAACATAGATGACAATCTGGCAAGGAGGTGCTGATCAAAGATAAATTTCACACTCGCACTTCGCATTTTCTAATTACACCATCTGTGTCAGACTCTTTCGTGGCAGTTCTGCCCAATCTGTCAAATGCTGCATGCCTATGGGAATGCAGAGGAGCTGAGAAAATCGCCTCCATTTCCCCCACCAGCCGATCCATCACCCCAATCGGAGCTGGGTGGATATATTAGTCTAATTGGTACTGGAATGAAGGTTCCAGACTGCATATGAGATGAGGTGTTTGGGGGATGCAAGACATGAGATTTACAATTTGAATCATATTACAAGTCTTGCCCCAGCTTGTTTCATAGCAAGCTGAGAGCAAGCCATGCATGCAATATCAGTATGTGGAGGTAGAAAAAAAAGAAGGAAGAAAGAAATGAGAAGTATTTGAAAACAATGAATGGTGACTCCTTTCATTACTCCTGGCTTCTTCCAGACATACTAAATGTAAATGATTACCAATAAGTTCAGACGAAATGAACTTATCTTTCCATTAGAATGTAAGAAAAATAAAGTATTATATGCCCTGAACTACCAGAGATGTATTCTAGATGTGTTCTAATCAAGTCCTGATCTACTAAATCCAGCAGCTCTATCAAAATAGGGATGGCCCTTTCACAGTAAAAGTGTATTGCTTCCTATCCACAATACATGAGATTAAGTTACAGAAGATGAAAAGTTGCAGCTCTTCCAGCTGACATTTAAAATTATCTCTTTATGGATGAACTTTTTTTCTGGGAAATTAATCTGAACTGTGAACCTGTGTGTAAAATATTGCAGATTGCTGTTGCTGGGTGCAATCAAATCTGGTGTAGTATCTCTGTGTCCCTATGCAATCACAATTAAGAGTAAAATTGAGTTGCACTTATGGGTGCATGAAGAGTGGTGTGCTTGTTTACTCTGGGGTCTACACACCCCCAAAAATGCAAGTGCACAAAAATGGTGCAACAAAAGGAAATCTGATTGTGCAGCAATGCAAGCTACATGAAAAAACTGTGAACCACATCGAGGATACTTGTTCTTTCATGACATCTTAGTACATTTGTACACACACTATTGACTAAAAAGTTCACACTTCTTTTTTTTCCAGACAAAACACACATGGTGGAGACATACTCAAGTTCATCTCACACATCTGTGATGGAGTCTGGGTTTGAACTCAGGTTCCCATCCTTTTTGAGTGTTGCCTCCACCATAAAACTGTTCACCTAAGGGTTATATAATGCTTTTATATTTAAAAAGGGAGAGAGAGCAAAACATTATGGCTCAATTAAGGAACTCTATTTTCAGATCTGAATTTCTGTAGGACATAAGAAGCAGGATGCAATCACATTATTTTGTGCTCCTACCTTTGGTTTATTTAGTACAGCACCAAAGGCGTCACTGATGCAAGAACGTTGTTGGTCTGCAGCCTCCGCAAAGTAACGCTACTGAAGTGCGATACTTTTAACACCCTTTTCTGCATTCAGAGTGGGCTGGGGAAAGAGCTGTTCAAATATTCATAAAGGACAGAAGACAAATATTTGGCAACTCCCAACATTTCAGTGCTAAATCATTTAGTAAACACAGGCTAACAGCATTAACACAAGATCAGACAAAACTGCCCAGCACCACTCAGGGCTAGGTCATCTGAAAGTAACCTTAATGCTGTAAATCAAGATTTTACTGCCACATATTTGACTGAACTTGTGTCTTTACTTGAACTTTTGAATTTTTCTCTTTCAAAGAAATGTATAAGACAGCCTCAAGGTGGAATATGCCAGAATGACTCCACTTCAGAGGCACAATCAATGAACAGCAATTATCTCAGATATATTTGAGCTTTTTATAGACAAAGACCTTTGTCTGGGTGGGTGCCGTGTAACATAATGTGTCTGTACAGGCTACTTCTTTTTCCTCTTTACATTTTAATTANCCCCCCCAACAGCTATGAACAGAATTTCAATTACACTTATTCATGAGTGTGCAATGCTCTCCCCTGCTTCTGTGAGCCTTGCATACAGGCTTTGTAAAGGAGACTAGGAGCTGCTGAGGAGCAGGCTGGTGGTGCTGGGGACAGCTCACGGACCTGCTGCTGCTCTTGAGTTAGAGAAAGGTCTGCAGCCTCCATGGGCACACTTTGCAAGGGGTTTGCAGCCAGTCAAGGCTGCCTGATGATGTGTCACGTCCCTTCCACGGAGGTCTCTGTGGGGCCGGCCCCAGGCTGCAGAACAGAATAGTCTTCACTTCATGCCCACCATGGGACCCTGCGCATGGGCTTCTGGTGGAGGGGTGACTACTGTGCTGAGGAGCAGCCATTGTCTGCCAGGTCTTATCATTATGTGAAAAGAAAAGGACTGCCTAGTAGTAGTAAAAAAACCTAAGTGGGTACCTGAAAGTATCATGATCAGAATTCAGCCACTATTGCCCTGCATTACAGTAAGTCTATTCCTCCATGTTCCTCCAGAGATCTCTGCACAACTCTAGAATAACAGACTTCTAGAATCATTAGAAGACCTTCAAGATCACTGAGTCCAACTTTTGACTGAATACCACCTTGTCAACTAAACCATAACACTAAGTGCCACATCCGGTTATTTCTTGAACACTTCCAGGGATGGTGACTCCACCAGGCTTTTCCAATGCTTAACAACTCTCTCAGTGAAGAAATTATTCCTGAGGTTCAACTTAAACCTCCCCTGGTGCAGCTTGAGGCCATTTCCTCTTGTCCTGTCATTAATTGCCCAGGAGAAGAGATCAACTCATACCTTGCTACAACCTCCTCTCATGTAGTTGTAGACACCAATAAGACGTCCAGTAAGCCTCCTTCTCTCCAGGCTAAACTACCCCAGATCCCTCAGCTACTCCTCATGTGACTTACTCTCTAGACCCTTCATCAGCTCCATTGCCCTTCTCTGAACACTCTCCAGCAGTTCCATGTCTTTCTTGTAGGGAGAGGCCCAGAACTGGACACAACACTTGAGGTGTGGACTCACTAGTGCTGAGTACAGGGGGACGATCACTGCCCTGGTCCTGCTGGCCACACTATTTTTGATACAGGCCAGGATGCCACTGGCCTTCTTGGCCACCTGGACACACTGCTGGCTCATGTTCAGCCAGCTGTTGACCAGCACCCCCTGATCTTTTTCTGCTGGGTCACTTTCTAACCACACTTCCCCCAGCCTGTAGTGCTGCATAGGGTTGTTGTGACTTAGCTTTGTTGAATCTCATACACTTGGCCTCAGCCTGTTCATCCAGTCTGTCCAGATCCCTCTGCAGAGCCTTCCTACTCTCCAGCAGATCAACACTCCCACCTAACTTAGTGTTTCCTGCAAACTTACTGGTGCTGAACTTGATTCCCTCATCCAGATCATCAATAAAGATATTAAACAGAACTGTTCCTAATACTGTGCCATGGGGAATCACACTATGACTGGCTGTCAACTGGATGTAGCACCATTCACCACCACTCTTTGGTCCTGGCTATCCAGCCAGTTTTTAAGTCAGCAAAGAATACACCTGTCCAAGCCATATGTTGCCAGCTTCTCCTAATATCACCTTGTTCCCCAGGGCTGAGCCTATGCCACATGCTGTCACCCATCCCTGGCACTGAGTGCACAGACCTATGGCCAGGCAGAAGAGGTATGGCCTGTGCTGACTCTGCAGCCTTTCCTCTCTGCAGGGTCCTGTTCAAATTTCACTTCTTTCCCTGCCACCAAGTTTTAGAGAATATGTGGGTGTTTCTCACTTTTGAGACAGACATTGCTATCTTGGGTTACACTTGGTCAGTGATTCAACAATTATTGATGGTCAGGCAGGCAAAGTCAGTTCAGTTCTGAAATGATGGGGGAAAAGCACCTACAGAGAAATTCAGATTAAAACCCCTCTTGCTGGAGAACTGTGTGACAGTATTGACAAGGTGAGAGTACATCAGAAAAACTGGTAAGAATATAACCATCATAAACAGCACCAGTTAAACACCGCAGGGTGAAGCTGCGACAGTGCGCATACATAAGGAGCAACTGTTTGTGAAGTGGGAGAAACTGCAAACGCCTTTTGTATGAAAGGTATTTCTGCAGCCAAGGACATATTGACATGCCTGGAAAATCCCTCTCTTTTGCTGCAAGGAAGCCCAGGCACAAACTGTCTGCAGTAGGAACGCCAATGAACCTTCAGGCAAGTGTTTCAAAACTAAACAAACACAAAAGAAGAGATTTGCTTGGCTGCTCTTTTTTTTTTTTTTTTTTTTTTCCTCCCCGTTGCAAAGCCTGTACCTGTTTTTTTAAACAAAATCTGGAGGGAAGGCCCTGGTGTCATCAGAGTGCTAATACCTCTTCACTGACACCCTTCCCCAAATATATGTGATGATGGTATATGGGAGGTATCCTCGTTTCCTGAAAATACATGATGTTCTTCTCCAGAGAAGGAAAAGCAGATTTATTCCTTCTGTGAACTTGGAACAGTCTGCTCAGACAAGTGACAGAAAAAGCCATTTCTACTGTTTTCTCTTGCTACTCAGGCTGAAGGCTCAGTCGTTCATGCATTTTCTAAAGGATCACTAGCAGTCCTCATTGCTTCCAACTGCCTAAGCACAGGGGAGTCCATGGTTTTGCACAGGTGTCACTATGGACCTTCTCTGGAAATAATGGGCTATGAATCAACTGAGCTTAAGAAGACTTTGCTGCAGGTGATGATGACAGGTAAGAGAGAACAAGAACTTGCAATTAGAGAAATCACTCTACATTTGTAAATCAAAGACATATGATTTGAAAATTACTGGTGCAAGGGACCTGGCTCTGTGCTATATAGCTCTTGCAGGCTCCTTTCAGTGCAGGGCTGTGCTTTCAGCAGACAGACAGATTTTTAGTGTTCATACAGCTTCAGCCAGTAAGTGTATGCATCACTGTGGTTGAATAAATAAATATCCACTAAAGGAACCTGGTTCAGGAGAGTAAAATAATTAAGAAACATGGAAAACATTACTGCCCATATTCAATTAACAGCTGAAGTATTGTTAGAAAGATGGATCAAGCTGGAATGATCTGACTAAAAGCAACAGTTTAGATAACTTGTCTGATAATGGCATGTGCATATCCCATAAATGCCCACCAATCCTACATCATTAAGCCTTCAAGGACAAGCCTGATTGATGGCAATGTACCTGCAGGAAACAGCTCAGATGGAAAAACTCCGATGTGTGCCAGTAAAGTAATTACCTGTGATGGTGACTATGATCTGTGGTCAGATAGGAACAGGGCAGATAATGCAGTGCTATGAGCACTGCCCTGGTTCCTTCTACTGAGAGGCAGCTCCATGTACCAGCAACTGAGGCAGAGGTGGTTCTTTGCTTGCCCCTCTTCTTTACCTATTCTACTGAGTGTTCAAGGTGCCTGTCTCTATCTCATTTCAGTAAATCTGCACTACCTTTATGTGGCAAGGAAGTGCTGTGCTTGTCTTTATGCTTTGTGTACCGCAGTATGAATGTTCTAAATACAAACAAATTCAAGATGCACCAGAAATTCAAAAGCAAAGGGATGCCATCTCCTATGTGCAGAAACATGAGTTGTTTAGCAGTTAACATTCACCAGCAATGAATCTTATCCTCCTTATTTATTTTTTTTAAAATCTCTGTCTCCTTTAACCATTCAGCACAAAGACTAAAAATAAGTATGTCACAATCATGTGACCAAATCCAAGTAATCAAGCACTCCTATTTCAGTAATGCTCTTTATGTATAAATATTTCAAGAATAAAGATGATTTTTGAGCTCTCGAGTGCTGGAATGTAATATTTACACTGACAAAAGTAATCCTTGGGACAAGAATTCAGTGAATCATCCTCCTCAGCTTCCCAACACATGGAAGTCCTTTGCCTCCATGAGAAGAACACAGTAGCAGGAGGGCAGGGGTCTAAGGGTACAGAAATATGAACAACGGACAGATCTTTGTCTTGGTGGTGCCCAGTTCCAAAGCACAAAAACTGTGCTGCCCTCACCAAGAACCAGCTCCAGTGAGTGCAGTTTCCAGTAAAGTATATAAAAACAGGGGTACAAATTGCGAAGACCTATACAGGACTTACACTGAACTTTTGAAAGATCAGGGCTTTTCCTTTCAGTTATGCCTCTGTCCCTTGACTACCAGAATACTTCTTGGTCAGATCCAAGTGTAGTTCAGAACTACACCCCAAGTCTGGAAATGGGTTCAGTGAGATTCATCTAGAGGTTCCCAGTATCACTGAGATTGTTTAGACCAGAGTTCAAGAAAGAAGACGCCTCTTTTATGGTCCTTTGGCAGAGGTTACCCTGTTCCAGAAGCTTATAAATTTGCCTTAAGTCCAAGCTTCAAAGCAAAAGCAGGTCTTTTCCTATCGTGTGTCTTTTACATGCAAAACTCAAAGAGAAATAGAAGGCCCTGCCTTGATCTAAGCCATTTTACTTGTTTTTAATTTCATTACCTCTTAGTCTTTTCAAACACAATGTTTTCATGTAAGTTGTTGACAAAATCACCTCCCGCTGGTTTTACTGGAAGTGGGATCTGTCTCAAGGAAGACATCAATACACTTGTACTTTGTGGGCTGCCTACATGTCTTTTTAACAAACTGTGATGGAAAGTGAAAGCTGACCGCATTCAAGAAGCTGATTTTGTGTCTTGGACCCATATTAAAAAATTAGCACACAGATTGAATAAGCAAATTAAGAACCAGTAATTATTATTGTTATTATTTACAGCACACAGCATACACTGATGTGAATGTTCCGCTTGAGAAGATTATTTTGCAGGGAGAATAATACATATATTTTGCTCTTAGTTATGACAAAACTAAAATTTAGCAAAGTAATTCTAAGCTTGCTTAAGCAAATTCAGACAACTGTGACAATTATGTCCTGAGCCATCTGATATTCTACATTTGCAGGTCACAAATGACAACCAGTAACTACCATGCCAGGCTGACAAGAAAAGCTAAGGCTCCGTTTTGGACTTTGTTGGTCCATGCAGTTCCTGCACAGGGTGGCTTGAGCAGAAGACTGGAATTTCAGAAATCATTTAATGAAAAGAATGAGGGACAGTTACCTTTTGCTTTCAAGGGATGAGTTTCACATGCAGAGAGACAATATTGAAAGAGCCAGATGTCATGTGAGGAATTAATATTGAATGTGAAAGACATGGTGAGTAGGGTATAGTATTTTGCATCAGATTTATACAACTCAAGGGCATTTCAATGCTCCAAGATAATTCAACAAATATAGCATGCCATAAAGAAGTATAAATTAAGTTCTGCCTCCTTTAAAAGCCATAGCAAAATGGGGCAAGATTGACTGAAACTGGTGTCCATCATATCCACAGAGACCTCATGTAAGACCCTGCATACAAGTACTGTGTTGATTTCCGCTATACTGTAGATGCTGCCCACTTCAGGAAAAGGCTGATCATTGTCTGAGTGAACATACAAATTCCAGTCCACAACAGGTACAGTGCTTTCCACTGAGGTATATCAGGTTATCTTGAGTTAGTCAGAGCAGTGCCTAGCAGTATTAATAGCAGTATCTATTTAGTCACACTAGGAAAAGTAAGCAATTGAAACACAGAGTGTTTTTGCAAGTGAATTTTAATGGCAAAAATGTTACAGAAAATGTTCACATATCTGTTTCGGTGTTTTCATTTGTCAGTGTTTGTAATCCTACTTCTTCACCTTTAGTTTTCAGTGGTAAAATAGAGTGTGTAAAAGAAAAGGCAGAATGTACTGCTCTGAAAGGTATTGTATAAAAACGAGTTTACAGTGTTTTATTTTTCCTTTTTCCACCATCTATATTTCACAGATTCCCCTTGATTGGCTTGACATTTATTAAAGAAATTATGCCACTGTTATTTATTGTTCCATCAAGGGTAAAAAAAAACACCCTTCCAACTCCAGAGGCCATAAATTAATAGTCTACAGAAAAAACCTGGAGTTCAATGTGAACTTCTATACAGAGTTTTTTTCTTTTTTTACATTTAAAAGAACCACAAATGCTCATAAAATCTGAAAATATGGAAAGGTGATGGTATCTTTTTTCCATGTCTGAAGGGAAATTGTAAAGCTAGTTTTGATAGTTCTCTAGTAACATTTTTGACACTGACATTTGGCTCTTCATTCCTGTGAATTGTTTACATTTTCCATGTTAAAGATCCTTAATCCTTCAAGCCAATGGTTCAAGATAATATTAAATTAAAAATAATGCAGTTTGTTATAGTGGAAAAGAACATTCAAGGAAGCATCTCATTTGTAGTATTTGAAGGAGAGGAGCCACCTGTTCAACACCTTGGTACTGATAACAGCGGGACAAACAAATTCCATGGAACAGTTCACATGAGCAGTTACTTGTGTGCTTAAAAGTTTTTTGGGATGGGCCTCTAGAACATGACTGGATTTCACTGCTCTAAAATCATCAGAAATAATAAAATATTTCAGTAGTGATGTCAAGACAATGACCGTAACACTGAAAGTGTTTGCCATGTTATTCTCATTATTTTTCCTTGTGACAGATTTTATTAAGGCTATTTATTGTTAACACATGGGTTCATGAGTTATTAATATTGCATATATATATAAATATATATATATATATGATTCTTGTGTTATTGCCCAACATATCTGAGATTTCAGTGGAAAGACAGACTTGGAATTTTAAATATCAAATTCCAGATGTCTTTTCAGTAGACCTTTACTATGCAAAGATGCATTATGCATTTACAGTTTACTACCTGGAGAGAAAAGAATTAATATAGGAGTTGAACATGTCCAGCCTCTATGTCAAGCTCAGCTGAGGAAATCAGTTCATACCACAGCTGGTCCAAAATCTATCACACTTTTACATTTTTGGCAGGATGTCACCTTAGGCACTGTAAATGGTGTATGTGTGCTATATAATTATATTGTCCATGGAGTTATGCACCTGTGTTGCATATTTTGTTACATTTTCTTGGCCTGCTTATTAGGGCTACGTATTACATTTCTAATAATACAATTCAAATTCTACCAAATATGAAACACTGACTTTCAAACAGAGCTAAATGAAGCTTAAGTAATTTAACATGAACCAATGGAAGACAAATGAATTACTTCACTCATAGGCAAGGTCACAAGCTTCCTCTTTCTGCTCTTCTACCTACATTTCCTTTCTTTCTATTCATAAAAATATTTGAGCCAGAGAGATGTAATTTTAATTCATTTATTTGCTGACAATACAACAGAAAGCTCATTCCTGCTTTTGGAAATAAAGTATTAATGGTACATTTACAGGAAATCACAATGAGCTTAGAATCTTTTGTGGAATCAAATCAGAGTTCATACAACAAATATCACGTGTATTTTGTTGTTTCTAAACATCAATTGGCCATATAAAAAGTGTAATAGAAAAATTAAAAATTTGTGATTACAATGACACAGAGCGCGTGCCAACAACTCTGTGGATGGCTTTTTATCTCATTCCCTTAGTGAAAACAGTTAACTAGGCACTGGTGAGATATTCTGTAAGTGCGCAACAAAAAGCTGGCACAACTGCCAAGTGTGGCGTGCCAGATGTGTGAATACATTCTGGAGAGCAGTATCAGCAGCTCCAACAGAAAGCCATAGCCATTAATCTAGAGACCTCTGGGAGTTCAGGATCGTGCTGTAAAACCTAGACCCTGCCAAGACTGCATCAGATAAAGCCATCAATGCATTGTAAAAAAGACACAAAACCTATTTCATGGGCTGCACTGATCAAGCAATTACAATCATTGACTACATTAAGCAAAGAAACAGCGGGGTGCCCTATAAAATTGACTGCCAACTTGAATAATCAATAGACTCCATGTAGAGTAAATTAAATAACTGAAAAACTATTTGGAAAAGCTGAAGTTAAAAAGCCAATCTGTAATCCCTCATCCATGGAAAAACAATCCTGCATCCAAAAGATTCTTTAGCTTGCTTTCATTGTTGTCACTGGGAAATACAGTAACAGCAAACTAAGACATTCTTTAACTCTCTCATTCACTAGTTAATAATTGTTCATTTAACCTGGGCATTCATGATCAATGCATGCATTAGTATCATACCTCCCAATCTGCCAGGCTTTAAACACAGGCCTAAATTGCAGGGCTAATACTCAGAACAAGGGAAACCAGAGAAACTGTATGTACTCTGTGAGGCTTAAAATGATACAGAGCAGTTTCCCTATTACAAGGCATACTCAATTTGGCTTGACTTCCCCAATTATTTCCAATGCAAACCATTTATAGCAATAGCCATAATTTTGCAATTGATAGTAGAATGGGCTGGAAATGTTACAACAGAGGGTTTTTTTTGTTTGTTTGGTTGGTTTTTTTAACAAAAGATGCTGATTCATCAGAGACAAAGGTCATGGAAACAGAATGCATTGACTAAACAGTTTTTTTAGTCCGGTGCAGAAGGGCAGTTGAGAGAGAGAGCTTCCCCTTCTCTCCCTGCTGCAAACATGCAGGTGGAAATAATATACTCCCAACACCATAGCTGCCCATCAAGGCAGCAGCTGGAGCATGTGCTGGTCTTACAGCACTTCACCAGAAGAGAAATCTGAACCTAAGTGCTGAGCAAGGAACGCCATTCTGAATTTTCTCCCTTTGGGACCTCTGGTGCTTTTCCGAGAAATATTAACAGCTTTTAGGTTTTGAATATAAAGGAGTCTGTTTTGCTTTGTTTTCCAAAATGTTTCAAAATTTGGAGGAGTTTTAGGGCTTGCCTAAATGGCTGTACAGGAGCAGACTACAATGGTGCTACTGAGCAGTTTCTGTAGATTTGCAGTCCACCTGCAAATTGCTGGAGTCAGGTAGGAGCTGCCTTTTACTGACTGCATTGCAATGGGGCTAATCCAGGCAATGCTTTGGACAAGGATCATCGACTGCAGGACCATGGGTGTTTCTTTCAAGGCTAATATTTTCCCTGTAGCATAGGAACAGCTAGGAGTATACTGCAAAAGCACACTCAAGTTACCATGCTCAGAAAGGTACCATTCAAGTTGTTAGGACTTCCAGGGCACATGTGCCTTTTCTTTGCTTGCAGTAAGCTGAGCCAGCTATTGGCATTTGAAGACTATCACTATCTAAGAGTGTTCATTACTTCATGTCTCATTACCAATCTGAGCAAAAGCAGCACATCAGATTTTAACTCCTGTCTGAACTGGCCCAAGGACAATTTCACATGTTCACAGGTTTGACCATATAACCTGAATTTGGTTCAACACTTGGCAAGAAACACGTTGTAGCAAAGACATACCCCAAAAGAGCAGTTCAATAGTATTACATTTCTCCATATGTCAAGAAGGAAGGAAAACCTGCAAAAAGCTCAGTTAATGGCAAATATTCTGATTTTATATCTAAGAGAAAAGGAGTACCTTTTAATTACTGTAGCAAAACCAATAGATACCCCTTTTAAAAAAACTGCAGATTTTTATGCCTATGCAAATTTTCTCAGTTTTAATTTCCTTGTTTTGAAAGAAAAGTCCCTTTTTGCTGTGAAAATATATTCTTTCTTGGGGAAAAAAAAAAAAGCCTTCTGTTTTCATTCTACCAAACTAAGAAATATCAAAGGCAAAGCTGCAACATATTTTGCTTTTCAGAAAATCTGGAGAAATGTGATTTAGCAGTTTTTCCAGTGGTGCAAATATTTTTTACTCACCTCACACTAACATGGAATTTTTTTGTGTGGATAAATTAACACGTAAGCAAGGGTGTTAGGCTCTGTACCTATGGTAATAGCATGAGCTGGGCTCTTCACTGACAAATGTTTTCTTATTTTTTAAGCTGAAACATAATGTAGAATTTAGTATTCATTCACTCTGGTCTGCAGATTAAAAGAAAGCAGATGAAGAATTAACTCTTCATTATACAGTTATTCCATTGGGTTAAAAAAGTACTTCTAGAATTTACTCAATATATAATTAGAATAAATCCTGGAGCAGTTATCATTACTAAAAAGGGTTTTATAAATTAAGGCATCTGGGAAATCTAAAGGGCATTAATCCATTATTTGTGGAATTTTTGTGCAAGCATTTTTCTTTCTTGGTACACAATAAATAAGTTGACAATACACAGATTGGCATCACACTACACTCTTTTTCACCTGTTTAAAAAATTGTGAACCAATCCTCTGAAAATGAGCATTATAAGCAAACTCACAGTAACTACATATCAAACAAAAAGAAATATGATGAACTAGAAGTGATTATGTGTCACAATAACATTTTCCAACTTGTCTGCTGATTAGATGGTAATTCTGCCCATAAAAACGAGGGAGGGGGGAAGCACTGCAGAGAACCTGATAAAACATCCTACTGAAATCTATTGTATTTACTACTTATTAGATTCTGAACTCAAATAGATCCTGATTGTTGAGAGCTTGGGTATTTAAAAGCCTTAAGATCACCAATTACATTACTCATAATTTCCACATCTCCCTGTTCCCCAGTAATTCAAGAAAGAAAGAGATAGCTGTTATGAGTCTTTCTGCAACTTGATTACTATGAGTCTCTGTTACAATGTGCATTTGAAATTTCTTTAAGGATTTGAACTTAAGTGTAATTTGTAGCTTTATGGAACTCCTATGTGGATCATTTTTTGGTGATAGTGAAAAATCAAACGAGTGGAGTTGGTCCAAATGACCTGGAAGAAAAGCAGGTTCTTATCTGCTCCAAGGAATCCCTACAAGCCTGCCAAAAGCACAATAAATGCACCCTTCTTTCCTGCATCATCCAAAAAGTGAATATGTACTTCAAATTAAACAGAAACCCTGATGAGCATGGTTATCATGGATCTAAGCAGCAAGAAGACTATGTTTGAGAAGACATTTACAGGATACAGACAATATTTCTTCCCTATTGTGCCATTCTTCTCAAAATGAATACTTTCTTAACAAAACCATTGTTTTTTTTCAAATCACTGGCATCCTGATCCTACTTTCCATTAAAGTCAATGGAGAACTACCCATTATCTCTTATGGGAGTTGGATCACACTAATGGAGTTCACTTCTCTCATTCACAAGCATCCAAACAGTACAAGGTGTTCTTACACCAAGAACAACCTGACTCTAGTAACAGAAATATGCTTTTCAATAACTACACCAGCTGCTCCTTCATGTGCTGTAGAAAGTGGCTGGCATGTGCAAAATGGATCAATCAAATAAAGCACTGCCATAGAAATAATGTGGAGGCACTCATAGAGATTGCAGAGAAATAAATACATAAAAGATTTTCCAGAAATCATTCTTGCAAAGGAGAAGTGTAGAATATGCAGCTTCCTTAGTTGCCAGTTTCAGCATAACTTCTCAAAGAGAGAAAAATGCTCTCACTGCCACTTCACAGAATGTCTCTTTTGTGAAATTCATAGAACTTTGGTAAAAATAATTTGTTTTTTATTTATAGAACAATGTTTTTTGTTATAGAACATCCATTACTAACACCTAATTTGATGTTCATGAGAGAGAGGAGTCTTGGTTTAAAGTTTCCCTCCCTGTATCTATCCTTCATTAAACAGACTCCTGAGGATTTCCATACTAAAGTCTAAATGCTGGAGTTAAGACTCCAGACATTCAGAGATGGGCAACTTGGAATCAGAAATGAGTTTTCCAAGGAAGAAAGGATGAAAGAAAGCTAAGGGGAAGGCAGTGCAAATGAAAGCACATGTATGATAGAGGAAGTTATAAAGCCACAAAGATAGCGTATAAAGGTGATGGAAGGGACCATAGCAGAAGGAAGATGAAAAGGAAATGCACTAAGAGTGCTAAGTAAGAGAAGGTATGTCCAGGAAGAATAGCAGTTCTTAAGAAACATTATCAGCAAACTTTGATAAATGCAAGCAAGAATGCTGAAGCTAAAAGAATGATAACTATCAGTCTCTATTCTGAATTATGGTTCAAAAAACGACTTTGCAAAATCCTACAAACCAGTATGTTGATGACATGACTAACAACTGCCTCATCCAAGGCACCTGCAGCATTGTACAACATGGAAATGTCAATTCTCTCTAGGTTGCAGGACAACGAGGGATTTCATCTCATGGCACTAGACACATTTATTATTTATACTGGTGAATATGAAAAGTGAGGGAGAGTTTCTTCCTAGGGTTTAATTATATTTCCTTATACAAGAAGACTGAAACCGCCCCTATCCCTCCTTCCCTTCTTCTTAAGGAAGAAAAAAGACAGCATTTTGCATCTTTCAGTACCATAATTGATGTTGCTTCTTTTGGTCATGTATGTGAATTTGATATGCTACCTCTCAATGGTTCTCCATTGATCTATATACATAAATGGACAAAACAGTTACTATTAACACCAGTACAACAACTTAGACCTTCTTAGACGAAGTATAGCTAGTGGTGAATGCTTTCTACTGGATACACCACTACTACATCGTTTTTGTGGGCTTTTCCAAGTGCTATTTATAAATAACTGTATTTATATTCTGCTTCTTCCTATGAACAGCTCTTGCTGCAGATTTAGACATCAACTTTTTGGGAAGCTTAAAAGCATGGAAACATATGTTTTCCTTCTAACAATGGAAGTTTTGGAAAGATGGAAAATTGAATTGTACACTGAAGCTACGTAATACTTTCTCCTGTAACTTAGAACATAAAACCCCACTATTAAATGCATTTAGAAAGTAAATATGACATGAATAACAGCATATTGCAAAAATACTTTGGATTAGAGGTGAAGCTGTACTATGTATTAATGGAGTGAATAATGTTTTGTCTACATTACAAAATGAAAGAAATATTAAAATGCTGAAAATAGAAATAATTAAAATTTTTCTCTTGTAAGCAAAACCCGAAATGGATGTAAACAGATACTTAGAATGGGATTTATCTTTCTTCATCTCACTCACCTAAACATTAAGACACAAATTTAGGTCAATTATCTGGGGTGTCTTTGTACTTCATAGACAGAAAGAATCCAGAAACTGGATCACCTTATGCCTAGAACCCATCTCAAACGAATGAAATTAATCACCCATCAGAGGCATTTATTCTTTTCATCAGCCACATCAAATGTCCTGGACAAAAAACATCTAAATTTCCAAAGCTTGAACTTAGGTGCAATTCTTGTTAGATGAACAGAATAGACTTGCATTCCTTAGTGTAGAGGAAAAAAACACTTTGAAATAAGTGTGATCATCCCTATATGTAGCTGCGATACTATAGTTCAGTTTACTAAACACAAGATTAAGGACCAACAATAAATATGGCCCATAATGTACACAGAATTCATTCAGAATCAGACATTTCAATAGCCCATCACTAAACACACTTAATCTGAAATGTTTGTGGGAAGATTGGTCTTCTTACTCTAAGAGAAAATACCATACTAAAATTTTCTTTTGTTTTTTGGTGTGTTAGAACATAGATTTTCTTCTAGTGTGATTTTTGTTGTGCTTCTTAAAAGTATGGTGGGTTGTTTTCCTGATCTTTTTCATGAACACATCTCTTCTCAGATCCTTTATTATTTAGAACAAATTTTAACAGATCTGGCTATTCTTGCATGTTTTATGTAATTTTTTGTCGTGGTCCCTTAACAATCAGAACAAAACCTTCCCAGTCACTCAGTTTGCATAATATAAAGCCTTTTCAACTGCAAAGAATATGTAGATACATACAGACCACAGGAATTCCTTACATTAACTCTGATTCAAAAGAAAATATATCTTTTGAACAAGTATAACAATTTTTTTGCAAATCCACTGATTTCTTATCATTCTTGCAACAGCATTGCAAGAAAAAGTTCTTGAGAAAGTGATTGATACAGGTCTGGACAATAAAATAAAATCCCAGTTACACAACGAAATATAAAAGACTTCAGTCAAGCATGTCTCTTACTGTATGCTGAAAATGCGTGCCTAGAAAATTCAAAATATAGCACCAGACCTAAATATCCATGTCAGACAAACCTTTGCTAACATTATGGCAATAGGAAAATTAATTGCTCAATTAAAAAAAAAAACAAACCAAACCCCAAAACAATATTCACAGAACCTAGAAGGCAATAATCAGTAGAAAATTGTGTGCTACAATGCACAAAGAACCATCCAAATGGATATTAAAGGAAGGCAGAAAGCTGATCTTTGGAGCTAGGCTGCTGGATAGGTGGATGTCAGCATGGGCTGTTATGGAATCAGCATATTTTGTCGTATTTTCTATCTGCCATGCTGACCAAATAATTAATCTGTCTGATGAATCTGGTCTAAATTGATTCAGTGATTAAAAGAAACAGAGTTAGTTAGGGATCCTGGGGATTAGTTGGCAGGATAGATTTTGGACCAATTCACATTCATGTCCAGGTAAATGCCTGAAGATGGATTAACACAATACTGACAACGGGCAGTGAGATAGACAGAGCCTAGAAGAAAGAAACAAATACCATGAAAAAAATAATCTCTTTTGTTTTCATTCACTCACTTCATCCTCTTTTTCAATCAGCTGCACAATAGAGTCATTATCACACTCCATGTATGATCAAAGGATATTTTTAAGCCTATCATTGTTTGGAAAACTTTGTTTAGAATCCATGGCTTACATGAAGTTATCAGTTTCTTGCCCTCCAAATCTCTTGAATGACAGTCCTGAGAGATGCTGAGCAAGCTCCATTGGACCAAAGCACCACAGGCACTACGACAAGCCCTTCTGAACCTGAACCACAGCTTCTACAGTTCAAGAATGGTCTGTATTTATATATATAAGTTGTTTAAATATCACTAATCCTGAAAAAGAAGTGCATTTTGCAAAGGAGAAGTTGCCCCCATATCTGAATCTTTGTCAAAACTTGGGAAAAAAGTAGTTATATATCCACCTTTATGCAGAGTTTGGATTCTGATAAAATCATTTTTCCAAGTAAATAACTCAGACCTGTTATGCAAAGATGTACAAAACAGTGACAAGGCATGGTGCCATCCCAGTAACTATGAAATGACCACTGATACCTACTATTTCATAGCTGTACCCACTGTCATAGAAACAATTATAAACAAGGGAAAGTAAGTAAATTTTGTAGAAAGCCTTGTGTCTTATTTTGCTGAGTTAAAGAAACACCAGTTCTGTTTCTTATTTAGGGAAGTCAGCTATGCTGCATGAGCAGGTGCCTCTCTGTCATCAGCCTTGTGGGTCACGGTTCTAAGAGGACTAAGCTACAGACCTTATCAAATCAAGTGTAAACAAGCTCTTTCAGTATCATCTAGATGTTATGTTGAGATTAAGTAGCCAGATTAAATATTCATTAAGGTCTTATGGTCAAAATATTAATTGAAATTTCAAGGATATTGTTTTTAAAAAAGGAAGAGAATTAAATAGAGTACAAGGCACTTATACAGCAATATTCAAAAGCATATCAATGTAAGGCAACATTAAAGAAGAATTTTTAATTGATAGGCACATAGTCTCAGTGCTCTGAAAGAAATCATGCACCCAGCATGAAACATATGAGTTTTACAAACATAATTTCAATTTTTTTTATTACCTATGAGCATTAGGATATACTTCCTTGACTCTATAATAATTGCTTGCAGTTAATTACAAATGAAACAGAAGTGCTGGTAATATTAGACTTGCACCCTGCATAAAGCTAGAAATTACTGCTATTACTCTTATTTGCTAAGAATATTGGGTCATAGATGCTAATTAGCAGTTCACAGCCCCCTACAGGAAAAAACTCATTATTATGAAAATCTGTCTTGGTAGCCAAAGCCACCACTCATGTCACTGTGAACGTTTTTGTCAGAGCAATTATAAGGTATGACAAAACTTAAGATTTACTTTCGTATCAAGAAAATTATGAAGGTTAAAAATACAACATGCTAATCTAAAAATTGATTGCAATATGAAGAAAAATGTTTCTGAACTATTTTGTCTTAATAAAATCTGAATGTATATTGGGTAGAATGACAGCAAATTTTTATTATGTATGTACACAAACACCATTTCTTTCAAACATATATAAAATGCAAGAGAAGTCTCTCCATAACCAAGTAAAAAAGTGAAGTAAAATGAGACTTAAGCAGCTAAGGGAAATTAATTTTGCAAGGTCATACACCTAGAGCAAGGAAAGAGGATTTATTAATCATCAGTAATTTGGAGGGAATATTCCATTTTCCTGTAAACAAACACCCGATTCAGGGAACAGGAAAAAAAAAAAGTAAAGCCTTGTTTACCCAAGTTTTCTGTGGAGTTTGTTTGAAAAATATGAAGGAGAAAACATTGTTTTGTGTGATTTACTAAACCTCTCTCTCCATAGCAAGAAATCAGCTTTGAATTCTTGATGGGAAGGTGAATGAAAAAGCAGCTAATTGTTATGCCAGCTGAATTCTGCTTGTTTACTGGAAAAAGGAAAATGGAGATGCCACATTAGGATAAAGCAGTGGTTTGAGAGTGGTTCTAAGTCACATAAGCAGAAGGGGACTGTTGTTGCTCCTAATTTTATCCATGTAAAAGCTGCTAGTGAGTATAAAATGCCTGGACTCCCCATGTTGGCTAAAACAGAGGGAGTTATACCAGCCTAGAGCAACTTCCAGAGCCTCCCTCTGATGGCTACAGAGTGTTCCTAAAACATGAGCATAGGTGAGAAGTCAAGGTTTCCACAGCTGCAGGTGGGAAATAAGGATCTCAACTCTAAACAGCCTAAAGGTACAAATCCATATAAAGTTGGATACATTCAGCTGCTTGTTGTTACACTGAGTACAGCAAAATGATGAAGGAAAAGAAGGAATTTCAATGACACATAAAGGCTGTTTTCAGATAAGGAGGAAGACCATATGAATTATGCTGTGTTTTAATGAAAAATAATTTTTCAAAATCATAATCTGCCTTGTTTGTATTAGGCTGAACTTCACTTTCAGCATCACTAACTGGATTTCCATCAGTGTAAAGGAAAACCAGACTTGACTACTAATGCAACCACACTGCTCACCTACTAATGACAATGAGTTTTCTTTCATCAGAGGGGATTATATTAGTTAAAATTAGAACAAAGCATTATTTGAAGACCTCTAATAGCACCTAGAAAAAGAAAAAACATCCCTGTCTTAGAACTCGGAAATGAAACCAATCATGCAACATACTGTTAGAGAATTTACTATTTGTATATGCTGGCACCTGAAACTGTGGTATGAAACCTGAAACTGAATAAAATCAATCCAACTCCATCTTACCCATACATTGCAGGCCTTGTTTCAAAAATAGGAGATCTGTGTAAGCAGAGAAGGGGATTGATGTATTTAGGAATGCATAAAACACTACACGAGGACTGCATTAGAAAGAGATATGTTTTTTCAGAGATTTAAGAAAATGCAACCAGACATGGTAGGTCTCTTACCCTGGCCACCCAAAGCTGTCCTGCTACACAGAATACTCTGTTCTACCACTGCACTTTAGCTACCTCTTTCTGGACACACGTTTGATGCTATTACTTAGATAATGCAGCACGACAATGAATTAACAAGATAAATTGCGAGGTGCAGCTTAGCAGGCCTCTGGGAAACAATTAAACTCTAGAGACAAGTGGATTCTTTACATTACTGTATCATAGAGGACCAAACCCGTAAATCTTCACTCATACAATCAGCCTTCATTTGGTTGAGTGGCAATTTGGCAAAATTAGGTCCTAAACTATTGCTAGCAGTGGGTTTTTTGTTTCTGACAGCCAAGGTCAAATGTCACTGCAATTCAGGCAAAGCAAAACCAAGGTATGGGTGTAGGTATAACCAGCAGTCACAACACTGACTGAATTATGGAGTGTTGTTTGGTGTCCCAAAATGAGAAGGCAGTGGAAATCCTGCATACATCCAGCCATCTTATGCGAAGCCAAGCTTTTTCAGGAATCATTTGGGCAGTGTCAAGACTGGGGCTGGTTGCTAACCCTCAGTGGAAAGTTTGGGGGAGATCATCAGTGGCCTACCCCACTGTTCATGAAGACATAGACTGTGCGCTGTGAAGTACAGCTCTCCACACACCCTCATCGTGCACCAGGGATGAAGCATGAGTGTAAGCCCTCACTGTGTTTACGGCACATCACTCTTTGTTCTTCGAATCCAGATAATGCCCTGGACTGGCCAGCTGAAGTGGGTGATTCTAAGAAAGGGTTTATTTCGTCCTGCAAGATACCAGTGTCACAGCTTGATTCCAGAAACAAGAATCTTTATGTTTCTACATTAAAATAGGAAAAATTATATAACTTAATATTGTAGCATAACAAAATAGAAACTAACAATGCATGATCTAACACTGTGTTACAGGTAGAAACCAAATATATCCCAAAATTCTATAATAAAATCCATCCTGATAAGTATTGTTTTTACTGCAATAACATCCAAATAAGAATTGCTTTCAGATCTCTGGGCTAGGCCTTATGGACATTATTAAAAGCATCTCTGCTGAATCCTTGAAGACATTCAGCTAAGAATTGGTTCTACTCATTGTAAAGTAAAGCTATTAACATGTTTCTTGCTTTCACCTGTAGATCTCTTTATAAAGATATGTACATGTCATTATCACCTTTTTATAAATCCCATAGCTAAAATCAAATTACATTAGTATGCATGCTAACGTTTCTCGCCTAGTGCATGCAATATGGTTCTAATACATTGGAGATTAGAGTTCTGCTCTGATTTAGGTCCCCCAAATTTCTTACAGATTCATCAATATTAGAGTTCTTAACCCAAGTTAATTGATTTTCATGTAATTCATGTTAGGTAGGAAATCTGTGAGGGCCAATGTTGGTACTTCACAAATGCTGGTTGCTCCATGAATTCATCTTATATTTCTATGCAATTATCTCAGAGCTTCCCTTTGTCCTTGGATACACAGAATGGGTCACAGTTGAGGCTGCATGGATTTTTGGAGCTAAAGAACTTGGAAGGTCATTTGGAGAGAAGAAAATAAGGGGTTTGTCTTCATTTTTTCTATGTATTTTTGTGAATAATTATGACAGATACATATGAAGGCCTTGAAAATTTTCCTAAACCAAAACACATCCTTAACAAATCAAGTGAATGGTGGTTTTCACCACTTTTAAAGGGGTTTAATGTTAAAAATCCATGTCTTGTCTACCCTGGAGGACTGCATGTTAACTGCAGAACTAGTCAGATAGTAACATCCCAAGAGAATGAAGAAATTTGAGCAACTCAGAAAACAGATGTTTTTAGCTGTATTCTCTAGATTCTTTACTTTTCTTAACACTCATTTAACTCCAGTAACAAATGAACACTGAAGAGAAATGATGTCTTTGTTAAAGATTCAATACCCCTTGAGAGCTCCAAATAAGCATCTGAAATTCCCCAAGAAAGTTCTTCCACAAACAAAAGGTTAATTACATTTTAGTGGGTATCTCCGGGTGAAGGCTATTTTCCTGCCATGCATTTACAATAAGAGTAAATTGAAGGTTTTCAGAGTTTCAGGGGTTTGATTGATGTGTTCATTAATTCACCTTTTCAAACTGAGGAAGAATCAAGTTTTAAATATTTTATTAATAATTTGCATTTTTCTTGATGTCATTTTTCTATTGTTACTTTGTCTGATTGACTGGTACCTGATGCCTTGAGATACCAAAGTCCTTTTTTGTCCTGGTTTTCTAAACAAATGAGGTTTGAATATTCACACAGTTGGAATTAATTTCTTATTACTTGTAGTTTTTGAACTGCTTGGCCATTTTCAAACAAATTAGGCAGAGTTGTATTTCAAGCAAGTTGTTTTCCAACAGATTCCAGAAAATTAGGTGTCCAGGTAGGAAAGAGACACCCTATTTATAGCCCACTGCAGAAGGGGCTGCAGGATGAGCTCTTTCTTTTTCACACAGAGAATTCACACCAAGTTCACACAGAAAACACAGACGAGGAGCTGCCAAAAGCAATTTCTGATTAGACAACAGAGACCAGTCTGAGAGATGTACACGAAGCTCTGCTAGTTCTGATGCACATCAACCTGTTTGTTTTGGGGAAAAAAAATCTCACATTGCATGGCCAATGACACAGCAGGTTTTATGCTCATCATTGACACAGCTCAGGCTTATTTAAAAGCTGCTTCTCAGAGTCATGTAGCTCCCACCTTAGACTTCCCATCCAACAACTCTGGCCAGGATAAAGAGCATCTTTTAAAAGAGCTGATGGTTGCACAGTATATGAAGTTTCCACATGGTAACCCATGTCTATAGGTGAAGTTTCCACTTAGATCTGGAATAATGCCAAGTACCAACACCCCTGCCACAGCTGGAGGTTTAGTTTGTGGTCAGGGTTTCACTTGGGCTCTCACTGTAGCCTGATGACAGTCTTCAGGTTAACATATCATTATAGTGACCTGGCAGTTCCCCTTTTAATCTCACCTGCTGATTGCTCTAACATTAGGTACAAAACAAAGAGAAAGAATTCATTTACACTCCAAGAAACATCTGAGTTTTATACATTCATGCAAGAATTTGCTCCTGCTGCCCGTGTTTATAGAGAGAAGCATGTCTGCCTTCTTCAGTCACTGTAAAGCAGTAAAAGCACAGGTCCTCACTTTCCAAACATTTCCTTCCCAACCCCTCCTCAAGCAATTGCCTATGTATCCAGAGGGATGAAGGATGCTTGTGTGCAGGTAGCTGCAGAAAAGCCACTCAGAAGGAGAAGTGACTGCCCAGGAATGGTGCAGGTGGTGAGTTTGAGCGAAGGAATAGAAGCAAAGGGGTGATGATAATCAGGAATATTAGAGCAACATCAATAACTATAGGAATCAGAGCCCTGATGTGCAGCAAATGGTACAAATTTATGGGAGGAAAAATCTCTATCCTCATTCATCCTCATTTAAATGCAAAAGTTATTACTTAGGTAATAGTCATGACAACTACCTGTTCTGCACCAATTTATTGACCCTCTTAATTGGGTGCCTCAGGAATGTTTGGCATTTGACTGGAGCATCTTCAAAGCTAGACCCAGAAACTGCCAACTGAGGACATTCAGGAGTGGACTCTTCTCAGACCACTCAGCATACATTTTCTGCCATTTTCTAAGAAAGTGGCTTGGAGGAGGTCTCATGCTTGTGCCTGAGCAGCTTACTGAGTATCAGGAGGAGGAGAGGCCAAGTAAAAATCATGCCTGTTTTCCAGACCACAGGCTCTGATTGAGAGAAATGCTTAAATGTGTGTTTTCAGTAAAACAGAGAAAGATAATGTACAGTGATATTCTGTCCTGCATGGCAGGAGCGTAGTTCAGCTGTGGTGGAGCTCTCTGAGGTAAGGGATACGTTGCCTAAAGGGAACTTCTTTTTGTTCCCTGAAAGCTGAGAATTGAGGGGAAGAGAAGAGTTGGAAAAGGAGAAGAGAAGCTACTGGCTCTCCTTTTGAAGATGTTAATAAGATCATGCTTTGATGTTCCATTTTGAAATAAGAGGATTCCTTTTTTCACTCTAAAAATGTGCCATAAAAATGACACCTCTATTTATTGCATAGTGTTAACAAAGATTTTATATCTGTTGTTTAACAAGTGAAAGTATTATCTGTCATCTACCAATTTCTCAGTGGTATTATGCTGAAACTGAAATCTATGGTTGTCCTCTACCAGTTTAAGCCCACATGCTTCATTTTCCTAAGGATCATGGAAAAAAACTAAAGGCACTAGTGTAAAATACTTTATCAGATGCTGACCTTCTGGCAGGAAGTCAGAATCATCTTGTGGGAAAATGAATAACTCCTAGCTCTCACTCTCATTTTTCCTGGTGCTGTACATAACCTTGTCCTACCTTCATGCTCCTGCTATGGTTTTATTTCACACAGGACTTGCAGAGGATATCAGGCGTCCGTTGCATTTATTCTCTTATGTTTTTACAGATACATGTATAAATATACATACATAAACCCTCAAATCTAATAATTAGTCCTCCTTATGGCAGCTTGAGGACTTGTTCCAACTCAGTCTGCTGAAATAATTAAAAAAGTCTCTCTGCCAAGTGAAGTCATGTTTAGTCAAAAACTTTTCCTAATATATCTAAAACAAAACATACACAAAAAGTACTTAAGCTTGAATGAAGTCTCCAAATGCTGAAAGAGAAGAATAATCCAGAAGAAAACAAGTTTTGGATTCTATTTTATCAAGATGCATAATCTTTATCCTTGGCATATGAAAGTCTCATCAGAGACTCAAATCAGATTTATGGGTTTCCCACAACTGTAAAAGCAAGTGAGCAACACTAAAACAGACTCTGTCTAGCTCAGGACAGCAATTACATTGCTATTCCTCTACAACTGTAGACGAATAGGAGCTTAGTGTAAAGTCATTATCAGACATATTACAAATTCAATGTGTTGCACATAAAATATGTATGATTTCTTCTTACTGTATATCATGTACCAAAATATAATGTGTTTCTGAGGCACGGATGAATTTAAAATTAAATATTTTATTGAAAAAAACCACAATTTTCCTGATATAGGTAAGTGGAATTTAAAACTGAAAATGTTTCATAACCATCCATTAAAGCATACTTTGAAATATTCTTAGAAACCAGATTTCCTGCCAGGGAAATGAAGTAGAGTTAAATATCCCAGGCAGGAATCTTGCCTGATAGACACTATCTACTACTAATAATTTTTATGACATGAAAAGATGATACTTTGCAAGGTAAACACTCACAACCTCACATCTGAAAGAGTGTAGATAGCATACAAAAAGCTGTGAATATACTTTTTTTTTTTTTTGGCATGGAAATACAAGTTTGTAAGAGAGAGGATGATGGGAAGTGAAAAGGACACAGAATGGGAAGAGTTTAATCAACCTTTTGTGATAGTGATGGTTTCCTTTTGTTTTTAAAAATGAAACTTTATTGAGGGTTGATCTCTTTTTGTTCTGCTTCATACTCCAGCAGCGTCTGGGAGTGGGGAGAGCAGTTATTCAAGCCATGTGCAGGATTAGTGGATGCCCATCTCATGCTATACCTTCAGGGAAGAAATCATATTGGAAGCTGGGCTGCAGGGAGCTGACAGAGTCATGAGTAAGCACAGGGTAATGCCTCAGCTGCTGTATTTTATCCTGAGGGCTACGCTGGCACTCAGTATAAACAGATTCAAGTACTGCAGAGGGAGATCTGTGCCTCTCGTAAAGCTGGAATACAAAATCTAAGCTAGACCCTCTTACAGAGAAGCTGCCCTAGTAAAATCCTTACCCCAAAGGCAGATATGGTCTGAAAGATATTTCCTATGAGAAGGCTCTACCCTCCATTCAGGAGAAGTATGCATCAAAAAAATAAATAAAAATCAGAAACTTGCCAAAGACAAGTAGAAACAGGAATAATTGAAGTAATCACAAGTGAAGAGCAGAAACTAGGAATAGAAAAGTGCATTTTCTCATATCTGCCCCTTCCAGTCACAGAACCACGGAGTATCTCAACTTGGAAGGGACCTATCAATATGGATCATCAAATCCAACTCTCTGATCCTCACAAGATTACCTAAAACTAAACCATATGGCTAAGACTATCATCCAGATGCTCCTTGAACTGTGAAAAAAAAAGGTTGAACCATGCCTTATATCAGATATTTTCACCAAGTTCTTCCAGACATGAAACATTTACTGCAGCAATCCTGCAGCTGTGTTCTCCCAGTCCGCAGTGGAGGTGTATTGCTGGGGCTACCTGTGAGTCTGGGTCCCCCTCAATGCTGTCTTAGATGGCTAAGCACACAGCCACTTGCTTGCCCCATCTTTGGGTGAACTCCTAGATGATGGAGCCATAACTCAAGCACATTTGTCCTCTATCAGTTTGAGTAAACATTTGAGTATCATATTTTGTGAAATGCATCA
The DNA here is from genome assembly GCA_013396755.1 of Sclerurus mexicanus. Classification (NCBI taxonomy): domain Eukaryota; kingdom Metazoa; phylum Chordata; class Aves; order Passeriformes; family Furnariidae; genus Sclerurus; species Sclerurus mexicanus. The sequence continues at coordinate 1,077,598 of VWZF01006730.1, read as the reverse complement.
GGACTTGTGTCTGCTTAAAGAAGAGTGCTGCCTAAGTGCAGAGAAAGTTAATTAAGCACAGAATAATTAATAGCAATTTTCTTAGTGCATCTATATACTTACTTGCAGAAATAGGAACTGCACTTGAAGTGTTCCAATTGGTTTGAGAGTGCTCGCTTTAACCAGTGCTCTTCCCTTCCTGGGCTGTCAATCCAGGGGAGATTTTGCAGACAGGAATCTTCTCAGATTGAAAAAATATGGTCACTGAGCAGTATTTGCCTCCATTGACTTGTAGGTGAAGATTTATGAGTCAATTGTGTTTTAATAATAAACACATAGGTTTATGTTACTTGATAGAAGTCAGGCAGACTCTGCACTGCAGGGAGCCCAGCAGTGTTTGCTTGGCCAAATTCTGAGAGAAAGTCTTTCTAGGTAAAAGCAGGAAAACCCCCAGTTGTTGCCTTACCATCACCAGTTCAAAAGTTAACAATTAGTCTTTCTTAACACTTCTTAAACCAATCTCCAAAATGTACTCAGGAAACCTCAGACTGCTGTTCTTCAGGGCCTTTGCAGAAATTATCAAACCCATCATATGGCTTTTATTAAAATAAGAATATCAGAAACAATCTGAGTTATAGCACGGATGTGAGGCTGGGCAAGAGCGTATAGATGTCACAACGGGCAATAATCATATCATTTTGTCCTGAAGACTGGGACACATAGCTGATAAAAAGATACGAGACTAAACATTTTCCATGAGAAGGGACTCCCCTCACCTTGGAAATACATTTGAAGGGAGAAGTGAATGTGCACTCATTTACAGTGTCAGCGGCCTGATTTTCTCTGCAGATCCACCTTAAAATGCTTTTGTTTTTTTATTCCCTTAAAGCTGCACATCCCAGCTGGCATATTCCAGTCCTATAAATGTCTCAATATAATACACCATCATTGTCTGATGTATAGGCTTCCATTTGGTGTACCATGTCCAAAGAATATTTCTTCATGCTTGAGCGACTCATGTATGAGGAGATTAAACTCTCTGGGGGACAAATTGGTGTCTCTCCTATGGAAGCAAGTTGCTATGTGCACATTAGCTGCCGATCTCACTCGTGTTCTTAATATTCAGGGTAGAGCTTCTATCTGCCATAAAAATCCTTTTGTCTTTCCACAACTTGCTGTCCCACTCCAGCCGTACTTGCAAAGCAAAATGGAAAATTTGCAATTAATCATTAAAACAGTACAGTGAAATAACACACTATTCATTTTTAACTTGTAATCCCATTTGCCATTCTTTCTAGGTGCCAGGTAGTCCTACACTTCTCTTTAGATTGCAGCTCTTAGCAAGAGGATACAAATAGCTGGCTTCATTAAGTGAAGAGGGCATCTGTTTTGATTTAGATCACATTCCCAGATTCTCAAGGAGACAAGGTTTAAGCCTATACCATTTTGATTGCTGGCAAGACAATATTTAACAAGCAGCTTCTGTCTTTGAGAAAAATGAAAGCACAACATGCATGTACCACTCAATGTACATTATCACTTTCTTGTTGGCTAGGAACTAAAATTTATGTTCCAAATGTTTTCATCAATATGAAAACTTCTTGTGAGCTTTCTTATTCCTCATTTGTTTCAAACCCCACTTTTGCATCCAGTGAGAAAGAGTAGAAAGCAATAAAGACAGTGGTATTATAAGTAAATTTGCAGATACATCAATTCAAATTGTAAACTGCATTTTGAAAGATCAAGCAGCATGTCTCCCCAAAAAGGAGACCTTATCTAAGCAACTACATTTATAGTCACAGATTTAGTTTTATTCATCTTTGTCTTTTATTGAAACCTATCAAAAACCTGAGGCTGTCTCAGCCAGTGCCAGTAAACAATCTAGAACTATTAATTAGTACACCCATGTTTTTGCCACAACAAACATTTTAATTTGTCCTCTAAACAGTGTCCATGATATTAGTCCGTTGCTCCTGTTTTATTTTTGTCTATGTGATATACATTACACATGAGAGAGTCCCACGTCCATATGTCCACAAATTGCAGTGGACATATGGCAGTATACAGAAAAGCGGTCTTTTACATTTTGCATACTATTATCATGGAGGCATTACAGCATCCCTTTATGTCATGTTGCTATTTAGTCAAGTTTGTGTCATGTATTTGAACCTTCTCAGCTGACTTGATTTATTCTAATTGTAAGCATTGGGTTAGTCTATTTGTAACAAGCATTGTGTGGAAATTGCCCTAGTAATAACTCCTGCAACAAATGTAATTTTTTTAGTTGATTACAAAGAAATGTTGGTCATACTTGCAGAAAAGGACAATAAAATGTTTTCTCTTTAGACATTTATTGAATGCAATTTGTCATTACTTCTGTAGCTAATGAAAGGATATATGGGCAAAGGTTTGCCAAAGACAATGGTAAAAACAGCCCACAGGAAGGACTTATGTCTTATTTTGAATTCCAGAAAGTGAAGTCCCCTCAGAAAAAATCTATAGAAAAAATTACGGCCATTAGAAAAGCAGGTCAGTTTAAAATATCTAGCTTTTGCAATATAAACTTCAGGCATTCCAAGTAAACAAGGTGTATTGTAAGAGGGGATATGAGTAGATGATCTCTTTCAGACAGATTAAAAAAAAAAATCTCATGGAAAATGAGTGAACTTTTCCTTTCCAGCCAGCTCAAAGCAGCCGCCACTGTTTGGAATATCACTAATGGATGCTGACAGGCCAAGCTTAGAAGAGATACCTGTACAAGAATTGCTGGATGTATATCCACAGAATCTCCTGTCTAGGCCCTATGGTCTCACTCTCAATATTTTCCATGCTTTTTTTCTCATTTTTTTTCTCCAAATATTCTAAAGAAAAGACACTGGTAAAGAATCAAAACAGGAGAAGATGTTATAACTGCTCTGGACATATCTTGTGTTGAGATAAGCACTAAGAGCTCACCTCAGTCCAGGTGTCTAAATGCATGGCCCATCCACTCCAGTCCATTGAATGGTCTCTCTTTCAGAATTCTAATCCATTCTAAGGAATCAATTATTGCTGGAGGTGTCTGTGTCTCTCCAATGTCTATAGAAAGGGTGTAAATAGAAGACAGATTAGGTAGCCACATGGCTAACACTGTCATTTTACTTCACTGATATTAGGCAAGAATAACTACATTCTTAGGCTGAAGTTTCCTCCAGAGAACAAACATACTGCAGAAGAAAATGGAGCCATAAAGCTTTATACAAGTACTCTTATGTAATGTTTTAAGGAGCATAGGCCATACTGCCTTTCCATCCCACTGAAACAGGTTCTCCTTCATGGGATGTTCTGCAGACACAGCTGACGACAGGCTTTGTGTTGCTCCAAATGTACTGGCTGCCAGCAGTTCCCACAGCCAGCAGCAGATGACAGTGCTCAGAGTTCCTTGTACCATGAGCTGGCTCTCCCACTGTCTGCCTGACATAATTTGTGCAGTACAAAATTGAGCATGAAGAGGGAAAGGGAACAGATCAATTGGGCACAAAATAAGCAAAGTCTTAAAGGTATAAAATCTGCTTCCACCAGTCTAAATCAGCTTCTTCTGACAACATGGTAGAGCTCTTACAGATGCTGGCAAGAGTGGACCCTTCTCTTGCTATTCGGATGATTACTGTCATGTGCAAAAAGACATCTGCAGTCATAAATAATAGTAAAGCAATATCTGGGCTCAAGCAGCACCAAGAATTTCTCTTTAAAGAACTTACTTATACACACCCATTTGGGAGAGAAAGAGCCAAAGGCCAAACCTCTTTTTCTATTGCCCTGAGTAAAGCTCAGTCCTTCTGCTTTTTTCTGGTGCTGGGGGAAGGAGAAAGTAGCATCACCACATACCTCCTTCATGCTGCTGTGCCAAGGTGGTGTGGGGGGAAAGATCTGAGAGCTTTAATAGTGCTAGAGCCCAATGCAGACAGACAGACTGACGACAGCTGTGTACCTCCCACATTGCGGCTACCTACTTGTAGAGGGTATAAACAATCTGGTTGCCTCAGGTTAAGCAATAGAGGTTCTGAATATAAAGGTTAAGTAATAAATACAAAGCAGAGGGAAAGTATTCCCTCAGTTCTTGAATAAAACATTCCAAGAAAGTGCAGTGCTAATGGATCTGAAAAAATAAGCACAAAGTGGCAATGTAGCACCATGTCTCCGCAAGTGCACAGAACATCATGCACACTGACTGGTTTAAATTTTATGCAGCTTCCCCCCACATATTCCAGATAAAAGCAGTAATGCACCCTTCAGTACTCCATTTCCTCGCACGCAACAGGTACAAGGGACTGCTCTTTTCCCTGTGTTCATTAAGCACCTTCCAAGCAGATGACAAGAACAGTAGCCAAATAAACTAAGTGTGGATTAAAACTGCTTTTCATGTGCCCAGCTACAACAGTTACTTGGCAACAAGTATTACTTTTCTTTCTCTTCCCAAACTGGTAGTGTAGCAAAAATGTGAACACTAAATTGATTTCTATTTACGTATAAAATTCCTTCCAGGGTGGATTTCTTGGATGGGATGGAGATGCAGCTTCCCCAACTCCAGTCAATTCCACAAAGACTACACTGGCACCAAAGGTTGGTCATTGCTTCTCCCAAGCTCTAAGTCTACAGTATAGGAGGAAAAAAAGCAACTAGAAGGCAGAGGAATAAGTGATCAGGAACAAACATGAGGTCTTGTTAACCCAGAGAACCAATTCAGGACCTTTAGTCCTCAACAAACTAATCCCAGCATGTGACAGTGTGTTCTGTCCCTTCTTCCTGGTAGACTGGACTTTATCTTGTTGGAATGGGTTCTTACAGGTCCACTAAATTTGAAAAGCACACAGTTCCACCTGTGTTATCCCACTAATAGGCAGGCCCCCCAGGAAGGTCATAGCTCCATTGGATCTGACATGACAACACACCTCATTGAGGAGCTGTCCCAAAGTACCTGCCTGGTTTCTCCAGGCAATCCACGTGCTTTAATCAAGAGAGATTATAGGTCTGTTTATGTTTTAAAACCTAACATGACTTTAGCTGCCAGCTTCTAAAATGTGAGAAATACCATGGTGCAAAACAGCCAGAACAGCAAAAAGAGATCTAAGGTTAAGGGCAGAATGGGAAGGTCTGCTAAATCTGATGTACTTGTTTCTGAAAAATAACTAAAAAATGAAAAATCCTTCCTGTAGCAGACTGTACACAGCATATATGCCAGAAGGATCTTTAATGCTTTGGGAATATGGGACAAAACAGGCTGTCTTCTCTGCTGTCACATCATAGAATTGCATTTGTGCAGTTTTAAGTACAGACATACAAATATGAACAGCAACAAGCAGCACATTCTTAGGTCCAAGCTTATTCCTCTTTTTGCACAAGCCCACAGCTCCCATTGCAAGTCCCAAAACACTTGAATCAGGAGCCTGGTTTTGTTGCAGCGTTACCTTTACAGATGAAGAGGGAGACAGACAAGGGAGATTTGGGGCAGGAGGGTTAAGGGCTTGCTTGTCACCAGTTGCGTACTCAGTCGTTTCCCATTGACAGGTGTTTAGATGATTCTTTATGAACTCCAGCTTGGACCAGTGAAAGTTTTCCTTACTTAGGTCTGTGCCTGTAGCCCACTCCTCTTTTAATCAAATAATTGTTAAAATCACTGAGGTTTCAAGTTTTATTTCCTTTTCTCCCCACTACAAATCAGCAGAACATTCCTTGTCTTGGTCTCCTACAGGAATTCCAGTTTCTGTAGTTTTGTATGTCATCTTTTCATCTCATCTTCTGCTGACTCCTCTTGCATTCCCACCCACTCTCATTGGTGAGATTCCTTTCCCAGCTGCTACCCTCAGCTCACAGACAGGCACTGATGGGATGTATGGACAAACCCATTGCACAAGCAGGTGAGAACAAGTTGCCAACAGGCCTGGTTCTTATCCCCGTCCTGACATCTCAACAGAAGCATGCTTAACATCAGAAAATGCTTAACATCCTGAAGCCCAAATGCCTCCAGCATGGAAGGCAGGGCAACGCTTTCCCAGACTCTGCAGAGGGCAAGGGGAAAGGCAGTGCTGCAGTGTAACCAGAGGGCAGCGACCTCACAGCTGCAAACTGTAACCTTTTAGAAAGTGTTTAATGCAGTCTTTATGGCAGCCATTATTTTTACAGTGTTTTCACTCTGAGAAAGAAAACAGAGTAAATGTTTACAACAGCTTAACTAAATAAGTTCAACAGGTGAGGTGTGGCCCTCACCTGGGCCAGTCCAGCCCACCCAGCAGCTCACAACCCCAGACGGCTGGAAATCAAAGGGGTGGTTGGAAAAGGACCTTCACTCAGAAAGGAAAAAGTTTCTTTCCCTGCTTCAGTTTTTGTTTGTTTCTTTAAGTAACAGACTGTTTCAGAAAAATAAACACACAGAAGGGCTCAGGGCAAAGATACATTTTGTATACAGCTTTAATGAAAACATGTTTTTCTTGTTAACACCTTGTTATATCCTAAAATCACAATACAGAAAAAACTGTGAATAAGGCTGTGTGCATAGACATCTCAGATTTTTAATGAAATTCAGAAACCAACATAGCTTCTCCCACATGCTCGCCGCTACTACAGCATGAGCAGCTCTCAGTGTGCATGAACCTGGCTGAGCGCTACCTGTGCACTCTCCCTGCACTCAGTGTGCTGCAAGGACTGCTCAAATACAGGTTTGCAATGCTAAACTTCTCACCAGGCTGAAAAGTGCACAGGAATGAGATACAACTGTCAAAGCCACAGGCTGAGAGTACTATTTTTCATTAGAAATCACTTTTTGCAGTCCAACAGACAGTCTGCTTTCAGGAAAGCCAAAAGCATTGGTCTATAGACTGGCCTAAATATTAGAGGAATTACTCTGCACAGCCTCTCAGAGTTTGGGGTGGATTTTTGCTTCACATTATAAATAATACCTTGCCAAACACACAATCAGAAGCTTTTATCTGAGCAGCTTCATAAGGCCCTTCAGGACTTGACATAGTGTGTTCCACCAAGGAGATAACATTTCTGTTTCAAAAGACTTCAGCAGCTTCTATGCAACAAAATTTCATAATTTAATTCCCATGTCAGCTGAGACTGCTGGATTGCAGAAGTTAGACAGGATTCAAAAGAAAACAGCTGCCACATAGAGCTGGAGAGAATATGACATTTATTAAAAAAAAAAAAAAAAGGTGATACTTTTCTCTGATAATGACCCCAAAGTGACTCTGTTCCATGGTAATGATCCAGAGCCCCATGTTTCTGCGATCTGCTGGGCCACCATGAAAGAGCAGCACATTGCTGTAATGAGTGATGGCAGTCAGAGAAAGGATCTCAGGACAATGCTGATGCTGGAAAGTGGGCACTGGTTGTTCTATAGGTAATGAAACCCTCCTTGTAACAAGGAGACAAGAAAAGATGGTACTGGAAATTGTCAGTGTTTGAACTCTAAAACTCAGTGGGAGGGAAAAGAGATACAGTTTTTGTGAAATACCTTGTTCTTCAGTGATTCAGAGAAAAATCCATGCTTTGGGGCACCTGAATGCTCAGTCATATCAACTCTTAAAGAAGAAGCTTGAATTCCCTCATATATTTAGTGGCAAGAGGGGGCCTTAAAGCAGGATTTAGACCCACTTTATACCACATTATTAATATCAAGAAGTCATAAAAGACCTTTACTGTTATTGCAAATCTGACTTTGAATCCCAACAGAGTACAAAAACTGAGGCCTCACTAAAATATCAAACCCAGACTTCGGCAAACTTCAGAAATGAATCTCCCTTTAAAACTGTTACTGAGTTTAGAAAATAGATCAGTCATCTGATATGTGAGCTGCAATTCCCATTAGCTTTGGGGAAATTCTCCTATTGATCTGGACTCCTAGCACAACTTAACTCCTGCATAATAATTACTGCCCTTGGAACATTGCTACTTTATTATTTGTAAGGACAAAAGAAAACTACTGCAGATTTTATAGGAATAAAGTGTTTTGTTTCTCAAAAGGATACAGGTCTATGAAACCTGAGAGAGAGAGTAGCCTCCAGTGCAGATGGATAGGTATGATATACCCACTCAATCCTCAGTGCAGATACAGTAGCATTATTTTTAGCAGAGCAGGTGTAGAAAAGGGCGGTTTTGAATGAAAGAAAACAAAACAAAAAAACAACAAAATTTAAATTATTTATGCAAGTTAAATCAAAATATGCTCCATATAAATGTTTAATCAGGTTTTCACTAACTTCTCTCCATATGCTCTGCCTTGCTCAATAGCAGATTTCTAATGGAATCGTTAAATATATTTTAATAGCTTTGTATTATGCAATTCAACTTCTGTTTACAGAGTTTTTTTCATTCAAAGCAGGTACAGTAAGATAAAAACTAAAGTCTCTCAGAGGTAATATTTAAAGAAAAGAAGTAGCAAAAACTTTTGAGGGACTTCCTTTCTGCAGCCTATTTGTCACAGGCAAGTATTATAAGGCTTGAGGTCATGTGATATATACAAGTACAATCATTGTGCCAATGCACATTGGGGCAGATGAATGCCTTTGTCACATTTGAGAAATACAAGTTACATTTGTTAGACAACTTGCTGGAACAGCCAAAAGAGAGGTCACTGGCTCTTACTTTGGCACTGGAAGGTACCAAAAGCTTCCACTGCTCTTTTTCCATCTTTCAAAGGCATTCAAATGAAATCAGAGCCAATCTGGGGCTTATTACAGCCAGTTTGCTCGGTTACCAGCTTTTGCCCCACAGCACCAGCTTTTTAGGATTGCCTGAGAACTAAAAGCCAGTATCCTGGGTGGGCTGTCAATCACCACCAGCAATAGCAGCTCCTCAACCAAACCAAAATACCTACAGAGCTCTTCTTCCTTTTTCAGCACACCAAAAGACTGATACAAGAGTGCTCGCTCCCCCTTTCCTGAACTTAGCAATTCAATACCCTCAGCTTTCCCTCAGCACTAGCCACTCTGTTTCTTGTCTTCCTTTTTATACAAAGCAGCCGGTGGCTGAAGATTAACAGAGCCCAGCTGGTCTCCAGCCACTTAACCCCTTCTAAGCTGGTTCCTCAACACAGCAAAAGAAAACAGGATTGTCAGCTTTCCAGGAGTCTCCAAGGGTTTGCAATAAGAGCATCCCTACCAACAAAGACAGTATAGGTTTTAATCTGGGGAGGAAAGCTTGCCGTGGTCTGAAAAGCTTTTATTTTGTATAGTAAGCCTAAGTCATTATAGAGCTTAGAGACAAGGGTGTGAGAGAATTAAGTAGACCTGAAAACAATAATATCATACAAAATTGTATCAAAGATTTATGGGCGTTATTTATAACTTGTTCAGTTTGATGTGGAATGATCTCTGCCATATAACCACCTTAATTATTTTGTTTTTGTCACTCTTTAAGTATGTTGTGTAGTGGTTAAAATGTATCTAAACAGATTGTGCACCTGCATGAAGTTCATCACAGCTTTCCAGAGGGGCCCAGAGTCTGTATTCACAACGGTTTATTCTTAGGGCTTGTGAAATTCTCAGAAATATGAGGTCAATATTATAAAGGTATTTGTGATGGCTGCAGTATTTATTAGCTGCTGGAGAAAATCAGAAAAATTAAACAAGAATAGTTATGCTGAAAATGTCTATATATGAATTTAGCTATGTATGGAGTAAGAATATATTAAAAAAATTTACACTGACTACTTTTTTCCCACCAATATTAACTTCTGAATAAACATTTGAAATTAGGAGTAAAGGTGTCTGAATAAAGTGTATGTGAAGAGAGGGCTTTCCTCTTTCAAAATAAAGTGCTTTTTGATATCTCTAAGTGCAGATCAACTACTGATAGCTTGGGAAGATGAAAAAAAGATGATAGAGTTTAAAGAACTAAGAACTTCAGAATTTACTACAATTACAGATCCAGTAACCTGTTGTCTCTCATTTCCTCAGGTTCATTTCAATTGATGAAGCTATTTCTCCACCACTGTATCCTTCAGCTCCCGTTCCCACCAACGAATTTCCACACTGGAAGACTATTGCAGCCTTTCCTGGCAATTCTGGTGTAAGACAGCAATCTGCTTAATATTAGTTATATTATCTTCCAAATGAGACATCTAAAGGACACTCAGGACTCATGTAACTTCAACTAGTTCCCTGCATAGGCACCCCGACAAGTCTGGACGCCACCACATTATGACATTATCCAGATATTATGTAGTTCAACTTTTGCTTTGATGGAAACCCTTCACTCTGCATTTGCATCTTCTTTCTCCATCCATGTGAGGAACTGAGGCTGTCCAAAAGAAAGAAGCAACTGCTCACAGTTTAGCCCAGCCATTAAGACTTTCTGAAGGTGTAGAGCAGTGACCCACCATTTTATTCCACCTCAAACACGTCCAGTGGGCTTTCTTACCTTTGGCTGCAATTTAACAGCTCCTTTTTGTGGGACCCCATCAGGTTGGCTTGTATCCTCTGGACCAGAATGTTTCTTCTACGCTTATATGAGCCAATATTTTTTCCACATGAGATTCATTAAATTCATTGCTTCATGATGTGCTTCTGATCCTGGAAAGTCCCAGAGCTACAAGAGATGGAGACAGCTGTTAGTCTAGCAGAAACTGCCAGGTTTGCGAAGACCTTGCGAGGAACCCAGAACGTCAGCAGAAGTAAAGGGCCCTCAGGGAAGAGCAGACCTTACCTCAAGTTAGACCAAAAGGAGAGCAAAAGAGGAAACAGGCAGGAAGAAGACTTAGACTGAGAACAGCTAAAAAGTCTGATTCTGAGCCAAGAAGATCAGCTGGAGAGCTGCTTGTTTGTACAGGGTGATAGCTGACAGGGACTAGGGCTGGACTAAAGCAAATGTAAAGCAGAAGAGTATGGATCTGGTCAGGCTGGGAAGGAAAGGGTTGAATATAGGCATGTATAAAGTAAGAAGGTAGTACAGAACCTAAACGTTAGAAACTAACCCAAAAATTCTTAGAAATGGAATATTAATTGTCATTGTGAGTTTCTCCTTTCTGTGCTGTTTATAAGTAAACTAACAGACTAATATATGATATCTCAGGTGCAGGGACTGTGTTCTTTCAAAGGGAAAAGAGGAGGAATTAAGCATGAAGGATCTAAAAAATCCCAGTCGGAGCGCTCTACTTTTATTTCTGAGCAGAAAATCAAAATAATGCAGAGCCAGTGCAGTCTCCATACACCAATCCCCTGCAAAACAACTGCTGCAAAGCAGGAGCTGGTTAAAACCAAGGTAGGTTTTAGTGGCTAAGACATCCTGCAACTTGCTTCAAAGCCTAAAACAAAACTGCCCACCACTTCCTATACCCTCTAATCAATCAAGTCCTGGTCTCCGGTCATTTTTCATCCCGTAATATTCAGATCAAAGCATTCTTGCCATACCCTCCCTTTCCAGAGTGTTATGTAAAAGGGTTAATAGTTGAAGGTCACCAGTCCCCGTCTCTCACCACCTTGCCTCTGCCCTGCCCAGTACGGTGCAGCTGGTGTGGGGCTGGGGCTCAGCCCGCCTCCCCCTTGCCCAGCGAGCAGATGTGCCGGGCGTGCTGCCGCCATCGGGGTGCACCTGTTGGCCTGCCACCATCTGCTCACCAAAATGGTAACGAGCCACACCCAGCACCGGCTGGCTGGCTGGGGACAGCCTAATCTCCTCCTCACAGGCTTCAAACCGGCAGCCACAGCCCGGGCCACACAAAGACGCACCCGCATAAAGGTGCCAACCGGCTCAACTCAGCCCTGGGGGGCACCTAATTTCTGGTCATGGCAAGGGGCTGCTGCCTATGCTCTCTAAATAGATCCAGAGAGCTATTGCCTGTCAAGAAAGCATCCTATAAACTGCCCCCCTCCCCTTTTTTTTTTCCTTAAAGAATGAAAGGTATTAAGTTAACATGGATACTAATATTAAGTAAATTAAGCCACAGTGGTATTTTTGCAGACTATTTAGTGATGTGTAAGCATTGTAAAGACACCTCTAGCACTAATGGGGATGAGTTGTGAGCTGTGTAGACTGAATGCTTGCTTTGGAAACTGGAGACTCAATTCAGCACATGCCACAGCCGTTTCCTATAAAGTATTACCCGACATGCTGGTGTGAGTCCCAGCAGCCGGTGTCAGCACTCCTCCAAAAACACACTCTATCTGGAACCTGTCACCAAAGTGCTTAAATATGCCTTTTTATCAAGTTTATAAGAAAGCGAGAAATACATGGATCATGATGAAACACAGACAGGATTCAGTCAAAAAATAAAGGTTATTTCAGAAACTCCCCATTCCAATCTGTAAGCTAGCCACAATGAAATACGGCAGAAATTAGACCATAAAATTGCAGGACCTATTCAGGCTCTGTTTCAGTGTTAATTTTTGACATTTTTTCCATTTAACAGTGAGGCAATAAAAGGGATGAAAAGACAACCTGCCAACACTGAATCCTTGTGCCTTTCTTTCAGAGCACCTTCATTCTCATTGGGCAGCAGCATCGACACCTAATATCTTGGCTTCTTTATCAGGCATGTCTGAGCTTTTTCTGAGTGTTTCTCCCAATAAATGTAGAAAGTCAGCACCTTACTCTTTCTTAGGCTACCCCCTAGTTCCACAGTATTCTAGGACTTAATTCTGTAATAGCCCAAACTTGCTGATCTTCCCTGCTTCTAACACACTGGCTCACACTGTGTTGGACAGGATCACTCATCCAGATCAGCATAGATGATGCTGGAAACTGAGGGTAAGGCTGGTTTTCACCCAATCTCCCTCCTTTCAGGCAGCAAGAAAGCACGATCCCCCTGTATCTGAGACCTTGTGCACAGCTACTTAGTTGCATCACCACTCTGTACTGTTTGTTTGCTTTTTTGTCCACCTGTGTATTTATGCCCGAGGGCTACACAGTCAGCTCTCAGAGACAGAGACTTATCTTTGTTATGGGTCACTGCACTACAGTGGGGCTCCAATTACTTTTTTTTTGTCTTCCTCATCAGATACATTAATAGAAACATAGCAAAGTAAAATAATAATGACAATATTGTAAGAGCTGCTCATCACCCTTAGGCTATGGAGCCAGGGAGAATTATTTTGGTATTGTATATATTTAAGGAAAATACTGGAAGTTTCATCACTTGAAATGTTTTAATTTAGAATTGATAAAGCAGTGAAGAATGGGGTAATGATTTTACAACCAGAGGGATTAGGACTTCTCTATCTCTAAATTTGCAGCAGTTATCTGAAGGCAAACATTGAATATAAATGTATTAAATTACTGTGAGCAATCCAATTTTTTTAAGAAAGTTAAATATTAAAATATATAAATAAATTACAAGTTTTCCCCTTAAAATATGCACGAGGTAATTCAGAGCAAATGTTAGAACAAGTCTGTCTGCTAAATTAGTTGCAAGGTACTAGTGGCTACTTTTCCATTTACGCTAATGGTGAAAAATGTAAAAGGCCAGCTTCATAATTCAGGGTGTTCATTTTGAGAGGTTCCAAGAGCACTTATGCTAAATGTGTCTGTCTAGCTAATCAGCCAGTTTCTTCTTTCCTTTATACACTGAAACACAATTACAGAACCTGTAGTTGCAATCTTTTCTTTTCACCCACCCTGTACTAATATATATTTTAATGTAAGGAAAGCTGGAGGATGATAGAGTTGAATTAACACCCTTAAACTAAGCATATTGCATTCTCTTAAATCAATGGTTTCACTTGTGCCCTCAAGCAATATGCGATTTGTAAATTTGAGACACGCTACCTTTAGGCAGTAAGCAATCTCTTTAAAAACACTAAAGTAGGCAACATATGGTGGCACTGTGCAATATGAAATTGTTCTAAAGATACAAGTTTCCAGCCTCAGTGGTACAAGCCCAATTTTAAATAAAACATAGTATCATATGGTTCCTGCTTAAACACTGCAGTAAAAAAACCCGGCTATATGGTCATCCTCTAAACGACAGAGGGAACAGTTTACACATGTACACTTGGAAACCCACTGTCTATAAACATGCAGTCACCCACTACCTTTCAATACTTGTAAATACTGAAATATGACAGCTTGCATATTTGCAGAGCCTTATAAGCTCATGGATTTCTTTCTTCTTATTTTTATTTTTAGTTGAATCACACAAACAAATCCATGGGTATTTTTGTTGTCAACTCATATGCGTATCTCATAAACCACACATTCTATGTTCACATTTTTCTACCACAGAGACCAGCTGGGTCACATTAGTCATGTCAAAGCATGTCAAGGACTATAACATGTAATTCAGTCCAATGTTACGGTGAAGGTGAATCTATTCCATTACCCACGCAGAGAGGGGATAGTGGTATTTTAGCTCGGGGACATGACTTTTTACTTAAGCCTGCTCTTATTGTCAAATGTACGTATGAATTCCCAAAACATAGCTTAACTTTTTTTCCATTGGTCACAAGGATACAAAAGAAATCAGAGGAGGGAAATATGTTTTACTGTTAGTCATCAATGATCTGACCTAGTAGCTTAACAATTGATTTGCAAAGGCATAGTACCAGATTTGGAAAAGAGAAATTATTACTGAGTTGGTATGTACATGGCCAGAGCCCAACTTGTATTCCTATTTTTGGCATTACAAAAACTATACACTTACTTTGGTCTGTAATTTAACCTAGCATATGTTGCACTTCACTGTTCCTCTCTGGAAAATGGAATAGTCTTCCTCGGGGAATAATTTTCTTCTAAAATAGAGATAAAGAAGGTTATATAAAGGCTTTGTACAACTTATGTGTTGGCTCTGTAGCCACTGCACATTCTCTTTCCCACAGGTGGACTTCAATAAGAGAAGTCTGAATGTTCTGCCCACTGACAGCTCTGATCAGTCATTAATTATATAAGGCCTCTTGCCTTCATTGTGTTGTCTCAGGCTCAGAGTCCTACAGTGGACTTTTATAGCAGTCTATGGTAGTGGAAGCAGCTGCACTGTATGTTGGTAAGAAAGCAATGAAAGAGTCATGAAAGAGCCACTGGGAGTCTGGATTTCTCCTAGACATGAATTTTACAAAGTGTATGCCACACTATTGATGGTGCCAAATTTGTCAGTTGTCCTCAGCCATAGACACTGGAAAGTAGTGTTATGTGCCTTTGGGGAGCATGGAATTGGATTAATCAAAACCTCTCAGTAGTTTCATCAGCTTAGTCCTGTGGCAATCATATTCTTTACAGACAATTGACCTATAGGCTAGTTCTTTGAAACCATGTATTTAAAAGTATTTAGACATTTAATGCTCATTGACTTCAATGAATTTAGACACATTTCTTTAAAATTATGACTTTTATCCTTGTGACTATGAAAGGGTTAGGGCATGCCTTGCTCATCTGGTCTCCACCCCCATTTCATCATTTCCTCAGGGATTCAACAATGACAAATGATAGATAAGAACAATGAGAAGTCACAGATGAACTAGAAATGTTTAGTTAATTCAGGGAAGTTTTCTTTTTCTCCTAGTGAAAAGCTCTGACTCCTGCTCCACTGGGTATTTTTCAGTGACCCCAAGAGAGCAGAACATCACTGCACATTAGGATACCTTTTCTATTGCAGGAGGACTTCCTCAGGGCAGGCCAGTAATGCAGAGCACTCGTCTTGTCTAAGAGCGTTGTGCCACTTGGAATACTTAGGGCAATTATACCAGTTCTGTAGGTGGTATGCAATCTGACCGTAAAATAAATCTATTGGTATTATTTAAACTTCTTTTCTTTGGCACTGTCTACATTCAAATCTACCTTCAGATATGCCTTGATGAATACTGCAACCCCTTCCTTTGTAGATTCTATGTCAAGCATGAAAAGCAAAACTGTCTTTTCTGTGACAGGCTTGTATGTGGGTCTCTCTACTGTGCATCTTCCCTATTTTGAATATTTCCACAAGATGTATTTGAGTTAACTTGTTCTACAATGGCTAATCTTATTACAAGATTTCTTACCCAGGGTTTTTCATCTACTACTTCTACCTACTTTCACCTCTCAGTTGCTGTGTAAATGTATTGTGTAATCAATGTACTTGTAACTTCTAACTGGATTTTTGGAAAGACAGATGGACTCCTTTTGCACAACATGATATAGCCGTGCTGAAGTGAAATGAGCTGGGAGCTTTTACAGGAGATATTGATCTTACTCCAGCTTTTTACTTTTTATGGCACTAATTGTCTCAGGGTTGTTACCTGATAAACAGAAGAATGAGATTACACATGTGGACTGCAGTCAAAGTAATGATGCCAGGTAAATATTTTGTCACTACTATTAATAATAGTAATTATGGAGTTCACTTGAGCAGGACCAAACACATGTAAGTCCTTATGGAAGACATATTTGCAACTTGAAAAATTCAAGACCAAGAGCAAGTTAGACCTCATATTGCAGATGAGTCAGCAAACCACAATGTGATGTGACTTTTCTACATGAATTTGCATCAACATTGAAATGTTTCTCTTCATGGTATGCACTGAAATGCTGTGTGGTGGGACAAACAGAGAAATACAAGGTAATTAAAGGACCTATGTTATGAACCTTACTAAAACTGGATAGCTTCTTACTGTGCTTTGACTTTCCTTTCCAAATAATGTCTTTTTATAGCCCCTGCTAACATAACAGTGCTCAGTGATAAAAGAGAGTCAAGTTTCAGTTTTAGTTTACAGGGCATTTTTTGCAAAAGTTGAAATCCAAAAGGAGTTTTTGTTAACTTGCAAACCTTGGACTGTAAGTCTGTTCATTTTTCGCTTAATTAGTGATTCACTCTACACAGCCAATCTAGTATTTAGGTACATGTCTTTGGAAAAGTTCCAAAAAGTGACACTCGCTTACAAGGGTTACACCTACAAGAGTATCAAGTCCACCCGTAAACAGCCAACCACAAGCTTAACTGGTCACCTGTGTATACAAATGCTGTGACCTGTGAACACAATGCAGCATAATGATGCACAAAAACTATATTTGCTGTGAATAAAATTAGATGAAAGAATGCACACAGGGTTACAATAATCCTGGTCATACTGTCAGACAGCGGGCATTTGTGACAGTCCTCTTCTTGCTCCTTCTCCTTTCTGCTCGCGCCCATTGAAACTGGGTAGAATTTGTTAGCTATTGGATTGTGTTCAAAGTAAGTGAGATGTTTGATTAGATTCTCAAAACTTCAGAGCAGATCAGCCTGTACTTACGTTTTCATAACAGTACCACACAATAGTCGTGGTATTTCTTGGCAGCAGCTAAGACCCAGGTGAAACATGGCAATTTTGATTAAATTTTATCAGAGCACTGGGGCTGTTCAAATGGTAAAATCAAACAAAAGAGAGATGTTTTTAACACTGCAATATATACGTATAAAATTTGTACGCACTTTTATTTCAAAGTGGTTTTAACAGAAATACTTTTCAGTACAGAAAATATTCCTATTCCTGCATAGAACTGCCCCAAGCATCCAAGGTAAGCATATCTCTGTATGGAAAATACGCTGCAAAGAAGAGGTGGCAGATTTGGCAAGTCTCTCTTTTTTGTCTCTGCCTAACACAAACAAGATCCCACATGTGATCTTTTTTTCAGACCTCTCATAAATACAAAACAGAGGAAATGTTCTCATGAACCCCTGCAAAGAGAAACCATCAGATTTCACCTCAGAGCTGTAAAACAGTTTCATATGCAATTTACAATCCCACTTGAAAACATCCTTGTACTGTCTGAATTTCATAAATCAGATTGCAGAACAACAGAAATATGATGTAGAAGAAGTCTGATAAACTGTCCAGTTCACCTCATTTCCACTGCCACATGTTTTCAACTGTTTTGTCAGCCCTTGTTTCAAATGGTCCAAGCAGTGAGGCCTCAACAATATTATTTTATCCCTTACAATTTTATTCCATTGTTTAATACATCTCATTGTCTGGGAATTTCCTTCTCCTGTACAGCTTGAAGTTTGTCTGCTTTAATTTCAGCCAATCATTTCTTGCAATATCCCCTCTGTACTAGGCATAAATATTTAATCTATCACTTGAGGTTTGAATCATTTCAACAACAGTCAAAAGGAATTGAGCATTTACATGAATAACAGAAATATCTCGTATCATTATAGCTAAGGACAATGTGGATTTTGGAAAGGAGGTAAAAACTGCGTTTGAGAATTTTGACCATCTTTCTACTACCATAAATTATAAAATTACCTTCCTGAGTGCAGACTGTGTCTTGTCTGACTGCTGATGTCCTTCAGGGCTCTTTGTTCCCAGCACCTGCTACAGGCCACCCCCAGAGATGCAGTGCTCGGAGTATTCTGTGAATTTGGGGTTCACAAGTACTTCAAAGCCTGCTACTGCCTCATAATCCCTCACAGAATCACAGAATATGCTGAGTTGAAAGGGACCCACAAAGGATTATTGAGTCCAACTCCTGGCCCTGCACAAGACCATCTCCAAGAGTCACACCATGTGCCCGAGAGTATCATCCAAATGCTTCTTCAACTCTGGCAGTCTTGGTGCTATGACCACTTCCCTGGGGAGCCTGTTACAGTGCCCAGCAACTCTTTGGGTGCAAAATCTTTTTCTAATATCCAACCTAAACCTCCTCTGACACAACTTCAGGCCATTTCCTTGGGTCCTGTCACTGGTCACCACAGGTCAGTGCCTGTCTCTCTGCTTTCTCTCGTGAGGAACTTGTAGACTGCCATGAGGTCTCCCCATAGTCTGCTCTTCTCCAGGATGAACAGACCAAGTGCCCTCAGCCACTCCTCATACAGCTTCCCCTTCACCATGTTTGTTGTTCTCCTTTGAACACTCTTTAATAGCTGAATATCATTCTTATATTGCGGTGCCCAAAACTGCCCACAATATCCAAGGTGAGGCCGCCCCAGTGCAGAGCAGAGCTGGACAGTCCCCTCCCTCGATTGGCTGATGATGCTTTGCCGATGCCCCCCAGGACACAGTTGGCCCTCCTGGCTGCCAGGGCACTGCTGACTCATATTCAGCTTGCTGTTGACCAGGACCCCCATGTGAATTTCACAGCAGTAGGAAATGTAGATCTTCTAAGTTTTTCAGTGGTCACCAGTAACCCTTAGTTGTTCCTGGATTCACAGGAAATAAAGGAGGGAAAAGCTTTTAAAGACCATTCTACCTTTCTATAATAATTTTCTCCACTTAAAAACATGAACATTTTCTACTATTCCTCTTCATTTTTTAAAGGTCTGCACTAACATCTTAATTTCAATCTAGTGTCAGGTGATGCCAGAAGCATCACATGTACGTGCTCACTAGTCTGAGCGCTAAAAACTTGTGGTGTCTTACCACACTTGAAATTCTTCCCCACTCTCCACAGTCCCTAATAATATCCTGGACATGTACCTTCATCTTTATTCATGAGAGTGCAGATGCAGCCAAATTAGTGGCAGCAAAGCACATTTTACACTGTAGAAAATACAATCTGTCTTCTTTTGAAATTTTTTTTTAATTAAAAAAAAAGTTTTATTTAAAAAAAAATCAGACAGTAAGATTTAAATTCAGCACCACCCGTTGCAAGAGTCTGTTTAAAAATGCACAGCTGGCTTGATGATGAGTGACAAATCAAAAGTCAGAGTGAAACTTCCCAATCATCTGAGCCCTTGCCACCCGATTAGCAGAAGAAAAACAGGGCAGATGGAGGGAGACGCAGCAGTTCGGAGGGAACAGATGGCCACTACGAACTTGATATATGAAATTAATAACACTTTCTCAAATACAATTAGTAGCAGGAATACATTACCTGGATTTTCATAACTGTGAGCAAGCTGACATTAAATGAGGTTTTTCAGATTAACAGTCAATATAGCGCTGATATTTGGAGAGAAATAAAAAATTATATGGAAAGTAATAAGAACCTTCCTGCTTTTTGTGTTTTAACTGATTATGAGTGCCCAGCTGTACAAAGCCTGCATGATTCTATAGTTTGAAACTCCCCAGATATGTGTTTTTGTGATTAACTCATTTATTTCTTACACCAAAGACAGGCAACATGAGGTTTCATACAGATCCTGACTGTGTTGTGAGAATCCGTATTATGGGGAAGGTTTCTTCTGTCCCTGTGGGCAAGGCCTTATAAAAATCTGTAATACAACTTTCAGAAGTGAAGATTGGTTTTGAAAATCTAAACCAAGATGTCTTAATATGTCCCGACTTTCTATGTTTCAACACCTTCTGAAAATTAGGTCCATTTAATTTGTCTTTAATTCTGCAATTAAAAAAATTAGTCTGCTTTGAGAACGCTGATTCCTTCTTTTATAAATAGTCTGTACAGAGGGGACAGGATTCAGATCAAGAAGAAGGGAAAATATGTAATGCATTTGAAAGCCCAGCTCATGGCTTGGGAAGAAAAATTACAACGCTGCCTATAAGCCAGCTCAGTGGATTGCACTGACATACTGCGCCTGGGTGGGTGGATGACAAAGATCTTGCTTGAATCCCTACAAGTGCTGGCATACCTAGAAGGATGATTTAGTAGGTGTTTCTTTAATCATATGTGCTGACACTTTTTCATAAACCAGTGGTGGCAGAATCAACTGAGAGGTCATTTTCTCAGCTAAGAAGAAAGTGTTACAGTGACTAATAAAAACAAATAGTGACAATCTCCTAAGGAAACAGAAGTAAAAACTATCGTTTTCAAGTTAAAACTGGCTTTTCTAAAGTGTGAGCATATATGTGCATATACACCCCAAAAAAAGTCGTTTATTTTTCTTCATAAACTATTTTTTTACTGCAATGCAACAGTTGTCTCCAGTGAACCTTAACTTTGGGGCTAGATCCTTCTATCGTTCATACGGGCTTTTCAAGATGAAATTCAGATATATAAAAAAGGCATTCTGGAAAAGACAAGATGGGATTGGAACTCCAAAAGTTACTGTATAAACATGTTCCTGAGATGGTCTGAAATAAGCAATGGCATTTTTAGTCTACAGGAATTAAATAGATTTTTTCTGCATAGAAGTCTCTTGAAAGTTCTAAGGGAACCTTTTAAGCCCCTGCTACCTGCTACCTGGAATGATAAAGAAATGTAGTTGAGTTTCTTCCGTTCACTGTCACACCATAGTCACTTTTTTCTCCCATTCCTCTCTGTTTTGTTATTTTCTTTATTGTTGCTTCCCAGCCATAGTCGACAGATGCAAATGTAATTTGTTTATGAATCACAGCACATATTTATGTGAATATACCATATGAATATGCTTGCAGTATGATTTCAGCTGGGTGAATACTGCAAAAGATGATTTGCAAACACTGCTATGAATAAAGGGCATGATACAAAGCTCATTGCAATCCATGGGATGACTCCTGTTGGCTTCCAGGAATCTGGTTCAAGCTCCAAGCCAAGACTTTGCTTTCAAATGAATACTTGCTTGCTGATTGTCTGTTGTTCATGTTTATCCAGGCAGCACTTTGTTTGTGCAAATACTGGGGTGAAGCTTCTACTTGGGGTACTGCACATTTCTGCACAAATACATGATTTTTTTCTATGACTACATATGGTCATATGGAAGTGTTATCAACCCAAGAATCTATGAGTAATTGTTTTTAGTAATGATTTCAATGGTCTGTGGAGAGTTCAAAAGTCATAGATGCATCCATTTTACCTACTTTTTAAACTAAAAATCCTGCTGTCCCAAATAGAACTGTCAGTCCTAGATTAGGACACATTAGTACAGTGTCTGTAGCAAACAGGTATAGCTTGGCCTCGTGCTGCCTGAAGTCAATAGCACATTTCTCACTGGCTTCAATAAAGGCAGAATCAAGATTGCTCTCAGCACTGTAATGTCACAAAAATGCTGAAAACAGAAATGAACTTGGGCTTTAGATTTCAGAGTTTTTAAGTATTTCCTTATTCCTTTAACTTTCAGTTCTGCAAAGTGTCATTTCAATGGATGTTAAGTTCACAGGACCTTATAGAATAGGGACTGGGCCACTGCCAAAGGGCATAGCTGTTTTTATTCAGTCTTGTATTCATGGACAATGTCTATTGTTTTTACTCAGATAAGCAGGATTTGTCCAGAAGTACCATTTCTCACACCAGACACACAACAACTTGATTGGCATGAATCTCTAATGAACAGTAATGACAAAAAGTGTTCCAACAACAGAATGAAAATACCTTTTGGTGTGAATGTAAAAGCATCTCTTTTTGAATTCCAACTGCCAACATTTAAGCTGCAGAATTTAGTAATGTTTATTCTTCAATTCTAGGAACTCTTTACAACTGCCTCCAGTCTTGTCTTTTTTACTTCCTTGCATGGCAGAAAATATCTTCAGATGACAATACAAACTGGCACGAAACAAAATCTTTCTACGTATTTGAACTTTTGCTGTTCGCTTGACTCAGTGACCCAGCGGTATTGTCCAGAATTGCATTAACCAGTTCCAGGCAGTGGAGACAAAAATTCCTTTCATTCATCAACAGATAAGGGGTTTTGACAACTATCCCTTGGGAGCAAGAGAGGAAAAAAAGAAGCTGGAGATTACAATGTAATAATGTAAAAAGCACAGTCAAGGAGTCAAAGAAAGGCTGAAGGAAGCTGTAGGTCTGCCTGGGCAGACAGGGAGACTACTATCAGAATTGAACAAGAGAAAATCCAGATCCCCCTTACACTCCTCTACCTGCTTCTTCTCAATGTCACTATCAGTGCACACAGTGATATAAAACAGGTCCAACAAGTATTCCAGTAACTCCTCGGGACCACCAGGGCAAAACCAAAAACATTCAGGGGCTTGACACTTAACCAAGGCAACATGCCAAGCTTATCACATGTGAAAAAGCCTTGTAGAAGAAAATAATCATCTTCATGTTCACAAGGTCTGGGTGTTAACTCTCCAAAGACTCTCCTGTATTTTCCACTCTTTTGACTATTGCAGCTGAGGGGATTATTTGAATGGAAATTCAAACCTCTGAACAGATTTCTGTTAACAACAGAGCATGGGAAGGATTCAGAGATTTCTCTTTTGCATCATAGCACTGATTAAAGACAGGGCACTTTATTTTTACTGCAGAGGCTTGCATGGCAAGATGGCCCAAAACATGGTCAGCTTTCTGTGAGATTTAGAAACCACTCAAGGAGCTGAGTAAGGGACATCAGTTCCATTTTCTCACAGCCTTCAGGTTTTATTTTCTTTTCCTCAGTTGAACATGGTGAGGAAAAACAAACTTTTCAAGAACGCAAAAATGGCCTGTGTCAACAAGTTGGAGTGACCCCAAACCAGAAATGGGGCCCATAACCAGCAGACTGTTTCATGTCTTTCTCCACCTCTGCCTCTGGGTCCAATGCCAACACATTTCACAGCGACACCTCCACTGAAAATGTTCTTTTCGGCTCCTACCTGGGAGGAAGTAGAGGAGTAGTTTTCTACTAGCCATGAAGAAGGAAGACCTAAATTCAAGTTCCTGTTCTGCCAGATTCAGAGTAGGAAAGATGGGACATTACTCTTGCATGTAGGACTTCTCTTTGTTTCCCTCTCCTCAGTCACCCAGAGCAATGATGCATACACAGAGTTCTATTTTAACTCAGTGTTGCTCCACTGATTACTGCTGATGATAAAAGAACAAAGCTTGTTGCCAAGCTTCTTCTAGGAATAAATCAGGGCAAACTTTTAGTTTAGCACCTGATATTTGAAAGAAGCATTCAGTTCATTTGCACCTGAAGATGCATGGTCCCATGTGATGCTGAAGGTCTCAGATACTCAACCCTTAATCACAAGTAAGTGTTAGGCATTAATCAATGCTAATTACAAATATCATACACATACACATGCAGCCATTCAAGAAAATATCACTAATTTTAATTGGATGCTTCCAAACATATTAAAATTGTGGCTTCTTTTCTTTCATTGAACACTACTTTATTTCTCCTCATTAGATTCCTGCCACCTGTATCTTAAGTTCCCCTCCAATGTAATTCAGAATTCCCTTTGCATTTACTCTCTTTTGAGTGAGGACTTGAATCTCTGAAATGCTGCATATGTGCTAAGCACTTACTGAATACTCAGCCCTTCACAACTCAGTGATGCTCAGCTCCACAGAGTATAGAAAATTATGGTATTTGGGAAATCATGGTAATTAGGGAGAGAACTCAGAAAAATAGTTTAAGGCACAATTTTTTACACCTTTTTATGCATTGTGGCTGAGAAGTGGATGAGGTGGAGGTAAAGATGAGCAGACTGTTTGCATATTCTGAAAAAACTTCCTGAGGCTCCTCTCTGAGGGGATATGGGAGTTGCATACATTATTTCTACCTGATGCTGGAGGGACATTGAAATATTCATTTAATCAACATCTAACATCAGTGGATTTCAGAGCATAAACTTCAATTTCTTGCTGGAATCAAATGGAATGATGCTGACAACTACAAATAAAAGAGATACAGATTCACAAGCTGCCCTTGCTAAAAACATCAATTGCATCAAAGTAATTCTTGGTATTGTCAGTTAAAAATAAATAAATTAAAAGAGAAACCCTACACTCTTTTTAATGAGGATGTTTATGAGCAATGGGAATGTCAACAAGCATCTGAGGATCAGAACTTAGTAGAATTAGTGCTGAAGAAACATGATTTGGTTTACTATGTATAGGATCTCCATTACATTGGTGACATGCATCTGTGAAATGTTATTTTTCCTGCAGGAAAAACAACATTACTTAGGAAACACTTACTTAGACTGTTATTTTCCTTACCAATCTATTAGAGAGGCTGCAAATGCTGAGGGCACTCTGATGGCTTTGTAGAGATCATCTTGGTCTCTTACACACATCATGGAACCTCTAAGCTAAAGTGTCACAGCTGGAGACGGGAAATAGCTATATTTTTCCTGTGTCTTACACTATGGGTTTGCAATGATGTATTATGTAGGTAAATAAATACTATGGTCCTTACAGGTAAGTCAACAAACTGAAACCAATGGTTCTGCAGGTGAGAAGCAAAAGGCACTAAATTCTTTTTGTTGCCTTCTGACTAGTGTCCTTTTTGCCTAATTGATCTTTCTAGGGTTCCCATCAATGGTAAGGTACCTACTTGTGTAGCAGTTCTTTGCGTGGAGCTAGGCTGGGGATTTCTCTTCTGACCTTACTCTTTCTCTCCTTGTCTCTCAGAAGAACTTACTTTCCTGTGTTCCAGTTTTCTGGCCCATCTGCTGCCCTCCCACACGTGGCAGAGGGCAACAGATGGGTGATAATCATGCGGAAAAAGGCAAATGGAGGCCATGCGGAGGGGAAATGCAGCTCTGTGGCATCATGCCCTGGCAACACAAAGCCACCACTAGTCATCTACTGCATACACACTGAGAATCCGCCAGTGACAAGTAAGGCGTGTGGCTGGTTGGAGTACAAACAATTTGGGACAGTGCCAGTGCTGGGTGGCTGGTTTCCACTGGTAAACATTGTCACTTACGGTACAGCACTTCTCAGGAGTAAGTGAAGCGCACCTTGTCCACCTCTTCAAGAAAGGCTCATTTCCACTTTTTATGTGACACCAGAGATGATATTTCATGGTGTCTAATTTAGCGCTCCTTTAGTTAAGTGTTGGGTAAGACCAGTGAGCTCTGATGCTGGAGGAGGGAGGCATGCACATATAGCAATAACCAACATGTTTGCACAGGTTTGAATCCACAGCAGCTCATCTGCTTCTGACAACAGCTTGCTAGGACATGTAAAGTCACCAGCAGGTGATGACAGAAGAGATGGACTTGGCAGTGTCAGTCAGTCACAGGATGACTATGACCTATCAATATGACACTGAAGAAAAACAACAGCAAAAAAGTGGAGGTAAATATGGCATGTGGACATTATCATGTTTTCAGCAAGGGAAATATTAATCTATATATTCGGGAAAGATCTCTCTGGTATGTTGGTGCATGGCTACCTTAGGAAGACAAATAAGAAGAATACAAAGAAGACCTGTTAAAATGGAAGATACCCAGAGTCACAGAATATTCTGAGTTGGAAGGGATCCACAAGGATCATTAAGTGAATGGCCTGTACAGGGATCAAACCCACGACCTTGGCATTATCAACACCATACTCTAACCAACTGAGTTAATCTCAGGTCAGTTAGTGTATTGCAACATGAAGACTGTGGACTTAATAGCCTTAAGGTTTCTTTCCAGTGCAACATAACTCGCATCTCTAGGAAATACATACAAAATCTTGTTAGTGAAGAGTTGCTTTCCCAAATAGATGAAGTTACAGCTCCATCAAACATAGAGTCTTAAACTTTTTAAAATGTTTGAGTTGCTTACAGAGCTGTAGAACCCTACAGCAGATACAGAAATACTAACAGGCTGAACCTTAACATTGTGCACAAAATTCTTTAACAATTGTAACTTTTCCATTATGCTATGAAATGGTATGTAGTTGTGGAGGTTTGAGTTGGCTCCCTGACAAATCCCAACGTCAGCCACACGGCTTCCCCCCCCCACTAAACCACCACAGTAGTATATCCCATTTGTTAGCTAGCAAGTTGGAATACAATATGCAGATGGGGTAAATATGCTGTGCAGTTGTACATGTTGTATTACCATATGTTTGAAAAGCCAAATGAACAGAGTAGCTCCGAATTGGTCCCTTCCAGCATCAAAACACTCAGGGAATAATGTCAATACCGCGAGATTAGATATATATATCATCTGGAAAATTGCAAATAAAAACTCTCAACTGTTAGGGTAGTGCACACAACTTCAAAAACTTTCCTTGTTCTTAAACAGTATTTTTTACTATTCTTGTTTCCTATCCTAAGGACCAGAACTTGCTCATATGTCTACCATATTCATACATATACACAGTATTTGAAGAGTTCATTTTTTCATTGGTTCTTCCTTCATACTTTCTCATATTTACTGTTCAGTTACCAATCTTTTAATATCAGGATTTGAACAGTAAAGGAGATATTTCAAGAGGATTTTAGGAAAATAGCATAAAAATTATGCTCTCCAAGGTTTCAGATCTGCAGCACAGAAGTAATGGTTTCTAGTTAGTTTCTACCACCAGTGAGATGCTCTAAAGTGATGAAATAAAAATTATATAAAATGAGATAGTGGAAAGAAAATACACATAGAGGCTAATGACAATCACATGATTTGTTAAGGGGTAATTATGAGCTAGTTCTAAAGATCTGCTTGTTCTGCAAGGTCATTTTATAATAGCCAATAGTAGTTGGATTTTACCACTGTCTTGCATGCACAGAACTTAAAGAAGGATGAGCAGTACCAATATGTAATGATTTTGATGGTTTGACACAGTAAAACCAATTTTATTTTTGCTATCCAGTTTCCCTGCCAGTCATTTCTTGTCCAAAAAGTAAACCCTTTGCATTCCATATTATTTTCCAAGAATAACAGCTTTAGATATTTAGTTTGGCTCAATTAGACAAGTTGGCCACCTGTGTGTAGAAAAACAAGACATTCTTGCAGATGGAAGTTCTGAGCTATGACAATGAGTTCTAAAAGAAATCTTGTTGGGTGCAGAGAATGAAGTAGGCAAAACACAGACACAAAAAAATTCTCTGTGGACATTTTTGAGTACAGGGTAGATGAAACAGAATAAAAATCTATACATTTTCTCATCTCCAGTTTCATAATAAATAGCAAAAGCATCATATCTAGAATTCTGCAGAAATGTACAGGACACTATTGATTACCCTAAAAGGAACAGCCCTGTGCTAGCAAAGAGATGGATGAGATTCTTTATAAGCTATTGAAGAGGAGAGTCCTATAAAACTGGAAATTTGCAGTGTGTATATGGTACTTCTCATATACAAAATGGTCTTTCAGCAAATGAATTATGATGTGTCAAAATGACTCATAGGAACTTTGCCACAGGGCAGTGTATTTGAGAAAATTGCTGCCACAGAGTAAATATTTTTTTGTGTTGATTAACAGTAACACAGCTGGCCCCTGATTTTGCAAATCTAATGGTAATTTCAGGGTTAATGAAGGAAACTAATCCTCCCTTGCTCTCTCCTTGTCTTACTTTCTCACACATGCACAAATGTACACCAAGTTTGTGCAAAAAAATTCCAGTTATGGTGATGCTAATGAGAAACTTCCAAACAGATCAACATTCCCTCAGTACACAGGTACCAAAGAAAAGCACAAAAGATTTGAGACTCATTCCTCCTGTAAAAACATATCCTAATAAACTGTATTGCCTTATCACAATTAAAAATCAGCCTTATCACTACTAAAAATTGTGTATGACAATAAAAAAAATGCAAATGAGTGAAAGAGGCACTGGGGGGAAAATTTATTTCAAAGACAAAAAAAAAAAAAAATCAACAAATCAGAAATGTTCTTGAGCTCTACAACCCTGTACCTGAGAGGGGAGCAAGGACCTTGGTTAGGTGTGTGGCCTTAATATCTCTGCTCATAGAAAAATTTTACGTGAAATCTTTCAAAGGCCAAACTTCTTTTGGAGGTGTCTGAGTCCTCTTTTTGTCAGCCAGGCTGGAAATGTCACACTTTATGTGATGATTTTCATTGCCTTTCCCTCACTGCCCTTGAGCTTATGCTCCTGTGCAAATGGCCAGGTTGGGCAGGGCTCCTGAAACTGCTCTTTCCCTCTGCTGCAGCTGCCAGATTCATCACCTTGAAGTGTACATATTCTGCCATAAAGGGGACTTAATCCCATGGGGGATCATTCCAAGGTCCTCAAACACTTTCATTGCAAACAGCTTTGGAAGATGAAGACACATTTAGTGGCTCTGCAGTTTTTGGTAGAGATATAAAGTATCATCCTGCTTGGCAAGGAATTCCCAGGGGGTGGGGCATGGATGGTGTGTGTCATTTCCAACTCTGATGTCTGTGATCCCTTCATGCTGCCCAAGTTCATTAAGACATCTGAAGAAAATTGTGTACTTCCAGAGGCAATGTAATAAAGAGTCTACCTGCTGGAGCCATTGAGAAAATACAGCAGGTGAGTGCTTACAAAAGCAAAAAGAAATTTTACAAAAGGCAAAACACAAATAAATACATGCTTAGAGGAATAAAACAGCACACTTCTTTTCTGAGACACCAGGCTAGAACACAACCCTTGCAGCATGATTTAGTCTGCTGGGCATTAATCAAGGTGTTTCCTATTCTTCTCTTTTTTCCCTCTGTCTCCACCTCCCCACGCTTTTATTTCCCTTAGAACAATTCTATAATGGCCATTTTCTTTAACTTCCAGAAAAAACATTTATACAATGTAGAGAAATTTGATTAGTAAATTCAATCAATTCTATATCCAGGAAAAATAGTTAATAATGATTGTACAGCCAACAGATATCATTGATATACTGCAGTTAATCCATTCTAATAATGCTGATCTCTTGCCAGATCAAAGGAAAGTTTGCATAATTACATTTTTTCCATTCATACAATTATATTTGGCTTGCAAACTTCTTGAGGGTCAGTTTGCAAGGGCTTCAGAGGCAGTTCTGTGTGCCTTCCTTGCCCACTGTTTCTGAGACAACATTAAGTGAACTGTCCACATGATGAGATTATGATGGCTTTTATGTAATTTTCATGCAGAAGTCCCAGGAACACTCTGTGCATTTGGTATGCCTGTGCCTGAACTCTATAAATCTCATCTTTGATGGTGGAGCAGGCTCAAGTTCTTTCAACACTGGCATGGCACAAACTTGAGAATGATCGGGGTACTCCTGTCACAGGAAGAATGATTCAAAGGAGACAAACTGGAATGGAGACCAGCATCAGAGAGTTGGGCTGCCTGGGCCCTTCTACTGCCGAGATCACAGCAGGGGCAGCTGATGACTCCACAAGGAGCCAAAACTGGATGCACCCCAACTCTTCCTTCTCTGGCAGCAGCAGCAAATCTGACTGTGAAATTGGCTACAGGACAGTTAAAGATAGATTGCTCTCCTGAATAGGAATGTCCTGGGCATTCTTCTGAATCCATAATGTCATGAAAGCCCACTGGCAGAGACCTAATCTGAGGGTCTAAGGTTTGAATTATGAATGAAAAGTTATATATGAAAGCACATATGAAATGAAAAGGAAAAAAACCCAGTAGCACTGTCCTATAAATAGGGCAAAAAAAAAGTACAATCTATTATGATATAGTGGTCTCCATTTGTCTGGAGATATCACTTCTACTCCTACTTATTATAGTTTATATAGACATCTATATTTAGTTCTATCCAAGGAAAAAAATGACACTTCAAATAAAGGAAGGGTATAAATAGCCTAGTTGGATTTACTGAAGTGGGATATTACTCTAGTAGGACTACTGTAGAGTAAAGCCTTGCCTTTCATATGAAGTGTAAACTCAAGTTCTCTGAATGTAGCTTTACAACCCCAGGCTCTGAATCTGTTTCAGTGATTTTACTTCTGTGTCAAACCCACAATGATTTCCCAAATTCATTTCAAATGTGAATGAAATCTCCTAGAAATATGGTTCATAAAACCTGATGGTACCTTTATGATTCTTTTAGCTCACAGAAAAAGCCTGATTTCTGTTGAATCCCAGCCCTTACTCAATCTTGAACCCAAAGCCAATTTCTAGGTAAGTCAATCATAGCATTTTTTCTTGTTTTGGTCATCGTGGCACAAAGAAGACAACAAGCTGTCCAGGAAATCCTACTGCTGAACAGAGGAGAAGACTATGAAAACTCATAGATGCATCTTAAACCCCTTGTCATTAGAAAATTTAACTCTTGCAGAATTGTTTCTAAGGGTGTGAGTTTGATCCATAAGAAACACTTGTGTCCATCCTCACCACAGCACGGATGATTTGTACACAAAAATCCCACCTCTGCTAGTAGAAGAATTTCACATTATCTCTCTTGGACATACACAAATCAAATCAGTATACTCCACATCTTCCCTCCCAAGAGCAGAAGACAATATTCATCTCTTTGCAGGGGGAAATGTTTGTCTCTGCTTATTTAGGTGCTTCTCTGCCTTTCTGGATACAAAATTGGAACTGATTGAGTACACTGTACTTCAGAATTTTTTTCTTTTTCCTTTCAGTCCATTCCTCTTCTAAACTTACAAAATAAAAAATAATTATCCCAGGAGACTGTTATGTCTGTGTAATTTTTTTCCCACTGTATCGATAATTACTGTATTTCACATGCCCCTTTTAATTACATAATGTCTGAAATTAAAATTCAACAGCCTCTCTCAAAGAGAAAGTGCTTTAATATCTGAAGTGCTGCTCCTGTAAATTGGCATCTGAAAGATAGGCTAAAAAAGGGGCATAAATACTAACATTCCCATCCTTCCTAACTGACTGCAATACCAATGAGCTGCACCGACTCTACACAGACCTCCCACATTCTTGATAGGATGTTTTCTAGCAGAGTGATCCACAAATATTATCATTCAATGACAATACAGTTTTATCAAGGTACGTCTCAATCCACAGGACACGAGCCCCACACAACAGACGGAAAATTTGGCGCAGCGATGTGCACACTGCGTGTGTTACTTACTGGTTATTGCAGTGGTCATACCGAGTCCCGTATGGCGTTACATTAACGAATGGCATGCAAGCACCTTCTGTTGAAACATCTGCGACAGGGAAATTTCAGGCATTTTTCCAGATATTTTTTGTGCTCTCGACCAAATTTTCATTAGGGCTATAAAACCTGGCAGGCAGCATTGTTGTGTATGATTTTTTAATAAACTGGGACATGCCTTTGTTAGAGGAGTGAAGAAAAGGGCTCTTTAGAGACTTCTTCCTATTACAAAAAGTTCAGAAAACATATGACAGCTCACCAAACAGTGTCTCCTAACTTTTTTTTTCTGTCTCCTCCAAGACTAAGATTTCCCACTTCTTTAGATGTATACAGTGATTTACAGGCTTTGAAATGAAACCAAAAATGTAGATTTTTTTTTTCATCTATCAGATTAAATGACTCCAACAGTGGCATTACTTGAGAATGTGTTCAAAGAAAGAGCACACAGCTAACATAGACTTTTAGCATCTTTTTGAAGCCTGCTGCCAGGAATCTCAGAAAGGATTTTCACTTACTTAACAGACAAGGTCCCTCAGGAAAAGAAAAAAAAAAAAAGAAAATAAAAAAGGAAAGGGAAAAAAAAAAGAAGAAAGAAAAGCAAATGGGCATGTGCAGATCTGATCTTATACACAATGCAAGCCTAGCACACAGCTTCAGTCCTTTTTCTTTTCCAGAAACACACATTTGCCTGCTCTCCCTTCTCTGCTCCTCTGCAAGGCAACAGCCACCAGACACATATCGAAGTTCCATTTTGCAATTCTCCCTGCCATGCTATGAACACTAATGCAGAACAAACATTCTTGGCAGTAAATATGTACATTATCATTATGTAAATAGGTATGTTATCATTATAGCAAAATGATGATGTTCTTTGCTAAGTCTATATTCCCCTTCCAAGAATATTATGTAGTTTGAAGTATAATTTCCATTATTCTACTGGGGCTAGAAAAACACTTCTGTTCAACAATAATTAGTATACTGTATATAACAAAATGTTTACCATGGATAAAGATGATGTGCAATCCTAAATCTTTTTAGACAAACAAACAAACGTAATTTTACATGGTAGCGTTCAGCCTCAGTAACCAACAGAAGCAGTCTCAGACTAATATCCATTCCTATATCCAAGCTGAGCATCATATTATGACATTTTAGACCAACAACTGCATGAGCTGCAATAGCATTTTAAATTGTATGAGGTGAATGATCTACTGTTAGCATGAAGGCTACTTCATTTCTGAGCCATAAAAGAACTAGAAATGACTGCATGTCGCAAGCTGTTGGCACTGTTAACAGTGCTTACATGAAGTCCATTGCTCAAGCGTAGTTAAGTGTATCAGAACTGCAAAACTGAAATTCTTAGGTTTTAATAGTGCAAAAAGTTCTCATGATCAAAGAGCAATGCAAGGCCAACTCCCTAAGTCAAGAAGCTGTAAACTGTAAGCTGCTTGTACATACCTAGATACCCCATGCTATTACCTGCAAATTTGAGATATGTGTGTCCTAGACAGAGGTAAAAAAAGTGCTGACTTCTTGCTGGAAAAAACAGAACTGCTGGCTTAATTGGATGAAAGTGTTAATATTTTCACAGTTTCTTTTGAGGTAAGTAAATGTAAATACTTCTCTCTCATTTTCTCTGAAAAAGTGGATTAGTTCTTTAGAAGTATGTAAATGCATTCAAAATGTCTTCAGTTTCTTAATTTTCCTTTGAATGCTGCTTTGAACTGAAAAATCAATTTTCAGAAAGGAAGATATGCTAATTAGAATTAAAAAAAAAAGAAAAAAGGAAACAAATTAATTTATAAACTATAAAATACACAATGGTCACATTCGCACTGTTTTGCTGCCCACTTCTATCACAGGTTCATGTATCACACTGGAAATGTGAAAATATTATAGGCAAATATGTATATGAGTCTCAGCATCTCTCACCGTGCACCAGCTCTCTTCAGATAGTCTGGTCTGAGCAAAATGAAATAAGTGACACAACCCTTGAACACTCTCACAGAGATTCTGTTTGGTGATTCCTCCTTTCCCAGTGCCAATAATTACATAATTGATTTGCATTCACAGGCAAATATTGTTCAAACATAGCAACTACACACTACTTTTCTCTGGCATTTCTATTCCTTTGTTACCTCAAAGCTCATGGCACACTTGTGGTCACCGCACACATGCTAAAACGTTTCTGCACAGCCTGCAACCACACGTGCCTCTCTGACATCTGAAAAGTAGTCTGCTGATGGGCTGCCCAGTGTCTGAGGGCAGCTGTGTCTCCAGCCAGGTCCTGCCTGTTAAACCAAACCAGTTGTGGGGGAGCAGCAGCAACAGCAGGGAAGAATTTCCCATCTCCTGATCAAACCATAGGAAAGTCTAATTTCTTAGTGATTCTCTCCAAACTTCAGTCTCCTCAGCATAGTATTTTACAAAATGAGACTGTGGCTGGTATAGAAGAAATATTCCTCTTTCTTTTATACCTGTTGCTTGAAAGCACCGTTGGATGTCCTCTCACTCTTCTGTTGTGAGAAACAGTGAACTCCCCATTTACTTTCTCTGAAACATCCATAACTTCATGTGCCTTTTTCATATCCTCAGAACTTCTTTTTTTTAAAGCTGAAAAGTCTTACTCTGTTCAGTCTCTCTGCATTTGAAAGTCTTAGGAATACTTAAGTCTTAGGAATACTTACACCTAAGTCATACTTAGGAATATCTGCTACCCTTGTCTACGGTATCTTTGCTACTTCTACCACACCTTCTGAATGCAGTATAAGACATAATATACCACTGATTTATAAGATAATGCAATGATATTTTCAGTCATTTTCTACTACAAGTGGAACAGAAAACTCAGATGGCTTCACATAGGCAGTCAACTATTGAACTATGCAAATAATTGACTGGGAGAATTGCTGGTCAAATGGAAACAAGGAATCCAAAGGAAAAATTTCATTTCAAGTCAATTGGAAGCAAACAAACCCAAAAATATCTAATTTCCACAAAGCAAGCAAGTTAGTTCTAAAAATGAAGTAACATTCCTTTATAGATAAGATGAAAATTTTCTTTTATTCTAAGGACTTCATCAGTTTTTAAAGAAAACTCATGTAAAGGTTATCCCAAAGAGCTTACTTCTTTCGAAATTCAAGGCAAAACAGGTGGCTGGAGTGAATCATGACAAGGAGTAATATGAGCTAATGAATATAAGCAGGAGCTTGTAGACTAGACTAGCACTCTCTAGGTTTTCCTCTCTAATCTATGCACCATCAATATATTTGTTATTCTTATATCCTGTGCCACCTAGGACAGGTACCTGACAGATTTCCACTGACAGCATTAAGGATCTGAGACAGTAAAGCCAGTGTTGTGCCACTCACACAATATTGTGCTGTTGGAGATCAGACTATTTCCTATGTCTGTAAGATTTAAAGGTAGCATTTGGGCATCAGCAAAATCATCAAATACAGCATCATCCACAAACACAATGGTATCTGGTGGTCACATCTTTTCGAGACAAAGATTGAGCAGAGGAGGTGCCATGGTGGACCCTAAGAGAAGTAAATGGAGCGCAAGGAAGGAACTAGTTATGTGGACTGTTGCTGTAAGATGGACAGCACCTGTCTTAGGTTTGCAGATTCTCGTCTCTCCCATGTGAAAAGTGCAGCTGCCTTAAGAGATTGATGCAGAAGTTTCATGTAGGTAGATGCATCCCGTAGTTGTCTAACGCAACAATGGTCTAATGTAGCCCAAGCCAAAGCTGAATCAAAGCTTTTAATGGTGGGAATAATTGATTGTTGATAAACATGTCCATGGAACAAGAGAGAGCTGACATAATTTCAAAGTTTTAAACTTCCTGGAGTTAGTAATATTGTTTCTCCAGCTGGTGACATTTTCTCAAGTTCATGTCTGGCAAAACTCCCTCACCTCTGTTCAGTTTTCAGATAGGTCAAGAAGTCTGTTGAAGAAAAATTTTTAGGGTCTGCGAGGACTTTGCAGCTGAAGGATCAGACACATTCCAGCAGGGGGGAGGAACATAGCAGGGTTTTTTCTGCTCTTCATGGACATTGGTTACTTGCCCTGGGTCTAGAAGGAGCTGCTGTAAGACCAATTTTCCAAGCTGGTAAGACACCAAGATGTGTCACGGTGGGACTGTGCTTTGTTAAAGGTCAGATGTCCAGGTTACAATACATCATTAACTTTTGAAAAGAACAGCACAGAATATGTTGAAGTCTGGGGAATGGGATCTCTTGATATCTGCATTTTGCATGCTACTTTCGGAAAAGAAGAAAATATGCATTCCTCTCCCACCGAATACAGGCAGCCCTGCAGATTGATTTTGGTCCATGCCATGAGGTTAATGCACAGCTTGATCTGCACTGACATGAAAATACCATCTGTGTAACCCCGACTTGCCTTGCTGGGAGAAGAGAAGACACAGGACTCAGCAGCTGGTCTCAGCTACTCTGGGAAAAGTGTTCATCTCCAGACCAAGTTTGGATTCAGCCATATCTGGCAAAAGTATCATAACTATATCACATGCATACTCCAGAGAAATCTTACAAAGCTTAATGGAAGTTCAGTTCATATGTTGCGGCTGTTACATGAAAAGTATCAGGAAAAGCATAAACTGTTCCTATTTCAAAATTGTACAGGGAAGTAAGTACATGGTGTAATAACTTCACAGACTGTCATGAGTCACTCAAATACTCCTAACTTAACATACACAATTCAAATACAGGACTTTTCTTTCTGTTTGGTTAGTATCAAAGTAATAGTTTTCCCCCCTTAAGACATGTAACAGAAAGCTGACTTCCTTTTTTGGTGAGTAGGACATAATACTGAATCTTGCCATAAGCATACAAGCACAATAATCTGTTTTGTGCATTACACAAAGGAAGGACTAGACTGGATTTCCCTAACTTGCTGACAGCAAGAATGCAAGTTTGAAACAATGCTTGTCCAACAGAAAAAAACTTTCTGTATCAGGTCTTTTCCTGATACACCAAAGCAAAAGGCTTTTTGGTTTTGTTGTTGTTGTTTGGTTGGTTGGGGTTTCATTATTTTTTTTTTGTTTCCTTAATTATAAATGTATACCCTGTTTATTTTAAAATTAATTGAGCTCAGTAAATTGATGCAATCTTTCATAACATAACAGATTTTTAAAAACATCAAATCCCTAATCAGCTTGGTGAATTGCTATACCAAGCAATTCACTGGAGGAGAATAAAGATAATTATAAAGCCACAGGGCCAGGTTCACCCCGGCTAAAATCAACATGTGATTGCTCTTCTCTGATCAGGTGAGATCCACACTCCCCAGGTTGCATGGCAACCCTCTGAAAGTTTAAGAGCGCGAGCAGAGCAGTTAGGGACCCCTTGCACAAAAGCATCCCTTCAGCTTCTGGGATCACCCTCTCCTCGTTGCGCAGCCCACAGTGGTTCGGCGGGGTGGGTGTCGAGGCACTCTGCTTGGCAGGGCTGGCTCTGCCTCCAACGCAGCTGCAGCGAGATTGTGAGGTGACATGGTCAGCCTGATGAAGTATACAAAAGCTTTTGGAGCTGCATATCTGCAATATCATGGACAGTCAAGGAGGCGCCTGTTATAAAAATACACAGTGAAACACAACTGGAGGACTGCTCTTTCTCAAAGGCTAACGTAATGCATTCCTTCTGTTTAGGCTCATTTTCCAGCCTTTCACATTCTTTGTGAACAAGAGTTATAAAACAAGCCTGATGTAGGCCAATTATTTTTACTTTGAAGGCCATTAATCAAGATTGACTAAGAAAATGAAGACAGCTAAGCAAAATTTCATATGTGACTAGAGTGAGATTAAAATAAAACCAGATGGGGATGGACAGAGATGTTAAGCTGCTTTCTCTCCCCCTTCCCTCCCCTTTTTTTCTTTTTTTTGACTCATGTAATAAATGTCTTTTACAAATTACAGCACTCTTATTTTCTTACAGTAAATCAAATTGGGTCATAATGTACAAGTGGTCTCATTGCTGAAATGTCAAAAATAGAACCCGCCTTGTTCTTCCAAAGTAATTCCTCAAATCTAAACCAGCAGTGTGGCCTGACAGCCTATAAACCATCTACCTGGATGCAGATCTCTTTTAAGGTAACTGTCTGTAGCTGATAGATGTATTTCACAAGCATCCATCATGAGCCATTCATAGAGAACTATAGCATGCAGTCATTTGCAAGGGTTTGAATTTGCAGGTCTTACGTACATTGCACTTCTACAAATTTCAGGGAATTTATGGAACTGGGACTTTTTCTAAAGATCAAACAACTTTGAGTTTTAATGCCAGCAAGTAGGTCTATAAAAATTCTGAAAAAAAATTACATCATTTTCACAAAACCCCATTTTAATTGGTTAGATGACAGCCACTGTACACACTGTGGAGCTTATTTAGAGCTTTCAGTACACACCAAGGAAAACACAAATCAGAAGGCCATGTAAAGATAGAGAATGATGGTCACATATTATGAGGAATTTTTTTTATAAAGTGACTACTACAAATTATCTTAACTAAGAAGATGAAACAGTCATGTATATATTATTATCTTTTATAAAATAAACTGTTGGATAAAACGAAGGGAAAAATTTTCAAATATGTTTAGACTCATAATTTAAAATAAATCCTGCTTTGAAATCAGATTTTAAAGACATATATACGGGCAAGTAATCTCATATCAATTCTGACCTATCCAGAAGAATATTTGATGAAATATTTGATGAAACTATCTCACTGCCAAAAGAAAAAAAACTCAAAAAACCAAACCAAAACAACAGCAATAACAACAAAAAGAAAACAAACAAACAAACAAAAAAAACAACCAAAAAGCCAAACCAAGCAGTTAATCAGTACCCCATTTTGCAGAAAGGTTAGCTGGTATAATCCAACATAAAGACTACATCCCCAAACTGTACTGTGCTTGAAATGTAAGCAGGGTCTTAGATCTGCCCCTTCCCTATGAGGGTATCTGTTTTAAAGAGGAGAAGGTCATGGACATGTAACTTGAAATTTTGTAAGCTCTGAGAATGAATATTTCTGTTCTGAATATGACTCTTTTCTGCATCACCTGTCCTAATTAATTTAAACCCATACCTTTCTTCCACCCATTTACTCTAATGTTGTAAAAACAAGCCTGGAAGGCATCTCCAGGGATCATTTAGGCCACCCCTCCACCAACTCTGGATCAGCTGTTCCTAAATTATTCTTGACAGATGTTTGTCCAACCTGTTTATCAACCTTCATAACAGTGGAGTTTGTATAGGCTTCCTACCCAATCAATTCTGATACTATCACAGAAAGCATGTGTCTACCCTTAATCTCTTTTCCTGAAAGTTAAGCCCACTACTTCTTTTGGATATTCACAATAGTTTATTACTTTCCTCTTTGCAGCTACCTTTTAAACATTTGAAGACTTATCATATATCTCTTCAGTTTGCCTCTTTCTAGACTAAACAACCTCACTGCTTTCAGTCTTTCCTCACAGGTCATGTTTTCCAGACCTTCAATCACTCTTGCTCCTCTCCTTGGACTCTTTCCAACTGATCCGCATCTTTCTTGAAATGCAGTGCCCTAAACTAGACCCAGTGCTCCAGCTGAGGTGAGAAAGCAGAAGGACTATTTCATGTTTCTTACACACGACAACATTGTTTATATAACCCAGTATGATGTTCGGGTTTTTGGCAACAGCCTGACCTTCCTGACTCATGTTCCTTTTGTTTTTGCTGGCCCCCAGCTCCTTCACTGAATAAAACTACTT
The DNA here is from genome assembly GCA_013396755.1 of Sclerurus mexicanus. Taxonomy (NCBI): domain Eukaryota; kingdom Metazoa; phylum Chordata; class Aves; order Passeriformes; family Furnariidae; genus Sclerurus; species Sclerurus mexicanus. The sequence continues at coordinate 1,038,387 of VWZF01006730.1, read as the reverse complement.
TGCCAATGTCTTGCAGGCCACATTTCAGCTGAGCATACTGCCTGATCCTTTACACTGGGTTGCACCCTCTTTGCTTTAGGCCATTTCCCCAGTTTGTCAGGATCATTTTCATTCTTCAAAGTCTTTGCTCCTGACTTGGTATCATGTGCGAGTTTAATATTCTACTCTCTAGGATCTCAGTTCAACTAAATAATAGAACTGGGCCAAAGAAAGACCTTGAAGGATCAACCCTTCTGGTCAGACAGTGAACTGGTGATAATTTTTTGTGTACGATTTCCCATGCAGTTACATTCTGACAATGTATCCATCACCTATTTCTATTGAACATCACTTGAGACAGTGTCAAAATCCTTACTAAAGTAAAGATGTATGACATTTACTTCTTTGCTTTATCCAGAAGGCCCATTAACCTTATTTTACTTCTGTAGTGTGTTATCTGACATGTTTTGTTTCCTTCCATTTGGTTATTTATCATTCTGTTATCTTGTAGATGCTCACAGGAGTCTGTTAGATGCTTGTATTTTTTTTCCGCAGAGGAAGTGAATCTCACTGACATTTAATTCTATAAGTCCATCTTTCTTTATTAAAGTGACAATGATTGTTCGTACACTTTTTTTTTGTTTGGTTTGGTTTGGTTTGGTTTTTTTGGTTTTTTTTTGGATACTGATGAAGTTTATGCTTCTAGGAGTAGCATAATATTTTGAAGTAACAATCTACTCCATACAGTCTTGAAGACCATGTTCCCACTGTGTTATATCTTTCTATTCCTGCTTGGGTCTCTTGTCACAATTTGTTTATCTCTTTCCACAGTACTTGTTCCACCCCAGCCTATTTTCTCCTTCAGTTCTCTCTTGTTGTCTCTTTTTTGACTGATAAATGGAAAAGCAGTTCAGCAACATTCAAGTGCAATTCAGGCTTTTGAACCCAAGGTATTTGAGGTGCTTTAGTATAAAGGATAATTCATCTAATTCCTGATTTTCACATTCAAATATCCTTATGAACAGTAGATCACACACTTGTCTCTGAGAGGAGCATAAAGAAGCTGAGCATTCTGCCTCAGGTTTTCTCAGATCAAAGAGATTTGAGTGGTGCTGATAGTAGCTTTCAAGAGATGTTACTGGTGGCAAAGTTCAGTAGCTGTCTTCCTGGATGCTTGTTTCTCTCTCTCAAATTCCTTTTGCTTAATTTAGCTAAACATACACCTAGGTCAACCTTCTATTGTCTATTGCCCTTGATAATGCCTTTACTTGCCTCATTTCCTACGTCTCGCTTGCAGTGGAATAAAACTGCAGATGTATTGTTATTACAGTGTACAGAGATGGATGAAACAAAAAGCAGAGACCTGTTTTGACCTCTGCAAAGCCACAGTGTTTTGGAAAGACAGTAGCTCTGTGGCATTGCATTTTAGATGATCCCTACACTGAAAAAAATCTAGGAAATAAAATAAAATTTTGAAATGAGACTGCAAACTACAGCTTAAACTTTCCCATTTGCTTGAAGGTGCTTTGAAGTAGTACCATTCTTCTGAACCTGTGACTCTGTATCCCATTTTATACATTGTATATCCATTTTATACAGGGCTTTCTGAGAAGCTGAGACTTTCCTGAAACAACAGCAGTGGAAGATACCTGAAACCAGTTGCAAAACTCACCTCACAGCACAAGAACCATGAGCTTCCACCTACGCCATTTATCTACCACCTTCCAAATCTTTGCTCTCCTGTCTGTCGTTCCAGCTCTCTCTGATGCTGTCAGACACAAACTACCACTTTTTTTCTCATAAGTGCCTTGATAAATAAAGCAGCAAATACAACCTCCCACTGAAGAAAGGTGTTTATCTATTTTTGTAAATAACAGCTGTGTGGAGTTGGTGAATGTTCATTTCTCAGCATTTCAACATATTCCTATGGAAAGATGTAATTATTCATAAAAAAACTCCCAAACAACATCATCTTTATTAATCTGGTCTACTACAGATTCTGTTTGAAATTAATGGCAATCCAGTAGCTCCTTTCTGTCCCCAGTTCTGCGGAACTGGCTCACCAACAGAATAGAGCAAGCATCACTTGAACACTGTTGTAATATCTTACTGCTTTTGGGATATCAAAGTGGGACAAATGTCACTATCCCGACGAGTATCTTCAGCTCCAGTCCACATACTCAGGATCCAGCTATCACATACCTTTCAAAACAGGAGAAAGATTAATCCGTTTTATTACATTCTTTATGAAAGTTCAGCATCCCTTTCCTGCTGCTGCACCTGACCCTTAGGTTATCAGAGCACTGCACAGGAGGTGCACAGCCATGCCTTGCTAAAATTGTTGGTGGTCTGAAGCTTTCCAGGTGCCTTCCAGAACTCAGCCTGTTCCCTAGACAGCAACACCTGCCTGTGAACTCTGCTTCCCTGCTCAGGTGTTTCCTTTGTCACACATACCAGTAATGATCTGCAGATGGGCTGAGCTGCTGGCTAGTTTGTCGCTCCAAGGCATGACTCAGAGAGGAAAGACTTAATCCAGATGGGATTTAACCTGCAGTGTTGCACAGGCTGTCCATCTGAAACCATTGTCCTCTAGCAGAGAGTGATAAAACATTTTCCACAGCGTGTGATGAGACATTGATGTTGCTATACAGTGGTAAGCAACTAAAACCTAAATAATCTGTGTTCATTACTATTCACTGACAATTTATGACAGAACAGACAGAGTCTTCTGATCCTGCCCTTTTGCATGGTTGTGGCTAAAGAGATTCTCCTGCCTCACCAGACAAATTTTATAGCCCAAGCAGTGCAACTCACTGAGGTGTTTCAGCCAATGTTAATGAAGTGGAATTTATGGCAAAGGTTGAAAGACAAAATAACAAAGCAGGTAATTTGCTGTAAGAAGTGTGGTGTTTGTGGTCTGTTTCCACTCCCAGAGGTAAGGGGAGGAAGGAAAACCTAATGGGTAACACGTAAGAGTCTCAAGAGTTGAGCTTGGTTCAAAGTGCTGCTTTGAACTTCTTGTGCAACCTTGAGCAAGCCATGTGCCTCCCTGTTTCAGTGAGCGGCTGTAGATTAAGTTCACACATAGAGGCAGTGAGCAGCGTGGAAAAACCTGACATGGAAAAACGCTTCAAGAGGAAGCTGTGAAGTTATTTCCTAGTAATTTGGGACTGGACGGAAAATAAGCTTGTGCTTCCTTTAAAGTGCTTGCATTAGGCTGTTTTGGGGGCTTTTCAAAGACCTTTTGTTGAGCTTATGTTACAAATTGATTAGGACACTCAGGAAGCCAGAGAAACTTTCAACCCAAAACCATAATATGGGTTACTGCTAGCTCTTACATAGGAGCTAAAATGTTAAGACATTTCAACAGCAACCAGGTATGTCTACTTGAATAGAAATCTGCCTTCAAATATGTTCTACTCTGTTTCTCACTTACCATCCACCAGCTTGCCACCCTGTATCCTCTCTGAGAAAGTCCTTGACTTTATAATGAACTGGGCTCTGCTACCTGTGGTTTCACCTGTTCCAAAGACTACATCATAACTATGTCTTAACCCACGCTTCCAGGGTTTCTTGCCAGCAGAGAAGGCAAGCTGAACTACCTACCATCAGCTTCCAGTCAGGAATCTGGTCAGCAGTGCTTTCAAAACATCACAGCATTTTGGTATAGTCACATTACACTTTTTAAAATGCATTTTAAAAGTATATTTAAATGACATTTTATCTGCTACTGCTAAAGGCTACCTCAAATCTTCAACTAAGCATCAGGCCACAGCTGTGCTCCTGAGGCACATTTTGACAGCCACCCATACAGAACAGTCATGTCTATTTGCTCCAGAATAGTAACAGTAAATGAAGAACTGTTTCTGGAGCCCTCCTAGTTCAGAAATCTTACCTTGACTAGTTGTTTTGTGTAAAACATGTATTTGCTGATCTTAGCTTCTTATTTCTTCATGAAGATATTCCACCATCAGATATTGGTATCATTTTTTATTGTTATGTTTATTATATTTACCAGATGTCAATGAAGAAATGCATTTGTCTCCTTAGCTTATAGAATTATAGTGAAGAAAAATGAGGGTTCTTTGATCACTACCTATTTGGAATAAACTCTGAAGCAATTAATTCTGTTCTCTTCTGGATGGATGAATTCACATAAAGAAAGAGAAAAAAGGATTATTATCTCTCATAGGAAGGTAATGCTTCACTTTAAGATAGGAGATAAAAAGGATTATGGAATTTTAGAAAACATTTCTTTCTTCCCCTCCTGGGCTACCCTTGCTTTGCCTATGATCATTCCTAGAATACCTAGGCTGTATGCAGTGCTGAAGTGCACTTTTCTATCATTACAGTCACACAAAGTAATACATGCATATACAGTCTTAGTTAGGAAGGGTAAGGTCAGATCCTTACCTGGCTACTTCAAGTGCCTTTGCCATACAATCTTTCACACCAAAGAAATCATATAAGAATCTCTTTCATGCTGTACAAGACAATGACCCATCCCACTTAATTCTGTATTTTCAGTAATTGGGCATAATGAAGAACACTCCAGAGAAAGGAGCTCACTTCCAGTTCTCACACAGTTCACTTGTTGTTCAAATATCTCTGACTTGTAGCATGAACGTGAAGCACTGAAAGTACTCCAAAGACTTAGTTGTCAGTCACTTCTCTCTCAAATCTTACCATTTTACTGAATGCTCTCTCTCTGGCATGTCCATGCTCTCTTTTCACTTATTGTGTTGGTTTGTTTGGGTTTTTTTTCCACATGTAACTAAATTACAAAATTTATTTATTTGAAAGCCAAATATCTGCAGAAGTAACAATTTAAAAACTGTGATGGAGTACATGGCTGGCATGAGCACTGTACCTGGGGAATGTTAACTTTTCTAACTAAAAGCACAGAAGAGAGAGACAGGTGGATTCTAACATCTGATGGCTTGTGGTTCCCCACCCTTAGCAGTGCAGTCAAATGTTGCTTACAGCTCCATTGACTGAGAGCAATCCTCAGAACAGATCTGTAGCAAAGTGTGAACTCATGCCTCTGGTCTAGAGTAAAGAAGTTAAGGCATTTCATTAACACCCCATACATACCATAAGAGTATAAATTAGTATTATCAGTCTGGAGAAACAATGCTCTTGAATTAAGTTTACTTCTTGATCATCACCACCCTAAGAGAACTTTTGTTCCCTTGTACTGTTTCTGAGTATGAAAACTCTGAGATTAAAGTGAGAAAGTGAACTGCATATGAATATATCAAAAGAAGAGGGAAAAGAACTGGACAAGCATCTGGAAAAAATCAACTTCACTCCTGCTTAGATTATTCCAAAACAAGATTCTTAAAGGTTTTATTGGGCACCTGAGAAATCTCTCGCAGTCAGGTTTTTCACCTGGTGGAAAATGTTGGAAGTGCCAGTTGCAGAACAGCCATCAAATCTATCACACCTACTTATTTTCTTGTTCTGTAGGCAGGTAGAGGACTGATATTTCTAGAGGCCTCTCATATTTGCTGTTCTCTGCTTTGTGGCCACACATATTCATCAGGACTTATTTAATCTCTGCAGCACCGCCAGTAGCTAAGTTCTCTATGTGAGGCAGGGTATGGACCATCCAGGTACCTGAGCACATCAGGCACGTTCTAACCCACATTCTGTGTTTCAGCAGAGCTCTGTAACATACACTGGCTGCCTAGGAATTTCTCAGCAGAGATTTAGTTGCCAGAATTTAAAAATACTGTACCTGAGAAACCACTGTGATTATAGTTGCTAGTGAAGTCACCTTATTTCTGTCAGATCTGCAGAGCTTGAGTCTGTTTGCCTTTGTTTAGAAAGCTGGCCTGTTCCCCATGCCTATGGCAGTTTCTACTTGGGGCTGGTAAATTGGTGCAAAATCGCTCATCAGCCTTATCAGTTCACCAGCACCCTCATTCCCTTTAGTACACACTGTACCTGACCAAAGACATCTTCACAAATACCAGATCCTGGCTTGCAGAGTTAGTCTGCTCATTTTATGCTAGTTTCTGTTGGGCATCGAGTGTTTTTGTTTTACAATTCAGCTGAGACACTTCAAAGCGGACATAAAGAACAGTTTTCAGACAAGCATTCTGGCTTGGCAGCCTCTATTCCCACTGAAGCAAAAGTGAGTTTTACAAATTTCACAGAAGACACAGCTACACCAAGAACAAATACGTCCAAGCACCTCATTCCAGCTGTCTTGTCTTGTAGGTGAATGTTCTTCCCTTTAAAGAATATGCTTAAGGGGACTAAACATATATGTAGAGGGATTATCTCCTGTGACATCTAAGATGAATGAATAGTGGGTACTTAAATTGAAATTCAAGAAAGCATTGAATGAGTCAGAGCAATTAATTCAAGGTCTGCCAGACCAGTTAGCCTATGACCCCTTAAACACTCAAAGAGAGCTAGACACAACATTTGAGTTAAATAATTTTAATGGCAGTCTTACTACTTCCATTGATTCTAGAGGGAACCAGGATCTGTTAGTCTAGGAAAGAAATCTAAATCAATCATTGTCTTCTAGAATAGAGACACTGATTTATAGAATCCCAAAAGATTCCTTCATCAGTTTGAAAAGTATGTGGATCAAGTTCTCACTTTCTTTACACCCTTGGCAGATATGCTGGGTCTCATGAGATTTTACAACTGTAATAGAAAAGAATTTAAAACATTGAGTCATACAGACCACATCTGTATCTCTTCCCTTCTGCCTTTGCCTGCTTCCACCTCTTCCTTGCATTCTGCTTTGAGATGCTTTGAATATATACACAGGAAAATTGCATGGGGGTTGTTCTGTTCATCTAATTTATGTTACCATTGCAAATTAAAAAAAAAAAAATAAAATGTACAAATTTGTATTGTACCAGGAAATCACTTTTCTTTTCCTGTGCATTTACATAAGAGTTTTTTGTTTGCCTGTTAGTTTTTTGTGGCTTGGATATTTTTTTCCTCCAGGAGAGCATGTTCTAAATACAAATTGGTACAACAAACCCAAGCAGATCCACAGGCAAACATTTAAGGAAAAATGTTTGTCTTATACATATTCAATGACAAACCAAAGTGTTCCTGTATAACAGCTACATAATATATATTTCAATAAATTATTTAAGTGTGTATTTACGTAGAGGATCTGAATAGCACTAAGAGTACCTTTCTGATTCATGGATGGGTGTTCTATTCTGGAGAAGACAACAATTCTGATTTTGCTAAGTAATATCCTAGTAGACTGGGGTTGCAAGTTTTATCACTCCACATCTCCCACGGATAGTTAGCTTCAGAGCTGCTGAAGGTTTGACAATATCCTGTGTGGTGCCAGGACACTCCTTGCAGAGCAGTTTTCCCTTTCTCTTTGTGCCAGGGTATCTGCCTGCATCTTCCTTGCCCAACTGCCTGTGTCACCATGTCTTCTTATGGCACTTGATGGTACACAGTGTTCCTTTTCACTTGTGTGCCCCCAGCTCTCCCCACTATCCTTACTGATATTTTTTCTGAGAATTAAGCCATTTTGGATGTCAAAATATTCCATAGGGAGGATGGTACAGATATGATATAGATTACAGAAGAGCTATCCAAACTGAGTGCAGGATGTTACAGCTGACAACACTTAAATAATCATTAATAAGCCATGTGTCTTTCAACTACATTCCTTCCATGATCCATCGCAGTCTCATGTTCCTCTGACATCAGATGAACAAGACAGGTTTTATGATTTAACTTTGCCTTTTCAACATTTTTTTTAACATACAAATCTATGACACAGATTTTGCTTCTTTCTGCCAGTCCCTTCTCCATTATTCAACATTAGTTAGAGAGATAAGACTTGTTAACTTAAATGTGCACAGAGTAGAATATTTAGATTGATGTATAGAGATGTTGCTCATAAAAGTATGCACAAGGCCTTGACAAAATCATGCAACCTGTTTTCTCCAGACAGTTAAAATATTTTCCAATTTAGCCAATGACTAGACTTATCCACTATTTTATTCATGAAAACAGTGTCAAAATGAGAAATAAGGGCATTCTGCTTCCTCCCCAATTTGAAATATCCTGAATTGGAAATGAAACAGTTTAAATAAAAAAAAAAACTTACATGCCTCAAAACCATGATTTTTTTAATGCCGAGACATTTAATTCCCTCCCCCCTTTCAAACTGTGATTTTTAAGACAAGTGAGGTTTTTTTCCAAATGCCCTCAACTCCCATGGAACAGTTCCAAGACATCCTCTCCAGTTATGTCAATCAGTTTCAGGCAGTCTGCAAAGAGACATGACATTTCATAACAATGACATACCAGCCTGGGAAATGAGTGGTGGGAAATAAGTGGTTTGCTTAAAATAATCTCATTCATCTACACAAATTCATATATATACATATATATATAAAACATAATCTTTCTTCAACTTAACCTGGTTAAATACAAAAAAAATATTAAAAAGTAAATTAAAAATTGAAAGGCTTGCTACCTGGGAAAAGATTCAGGTTTCACAAGTAATGAGTGGGAAGAAAAAAATGTCTGATTTCTCTGCTGCTCATGGGTATTTTGATTGAATTTAACACATCTCAAGCTGCCAAAAGCCAATGCTACTCATATGAAGCAGCACTGCTTCTCCAATTAAAAAGTGGAAGCACAGCTGCTTCCAGGCAAGTGGAAAGGCAAGTTGGATTGAGTGGCAGCAAAAGAAGAGGAAAAAAAAATAAATACATATGCTAATTTCTTTATAAGAAGTTTATTATTTGGTTGTTTTTTGCAAGCAGTTGGCTGCTGCTGTGTGAGAAGCCAGGGCACAGGTGGAACGGATATGATCATGTGTTACCAAAGGAAACACATAAATGTAAACACCTTCCTTGACCCCACCTTGTTTTCTTTTTAACATTTTTACCAGATTGTAGGCTCAGCCTTGTTGCCTCTCTCTTTTCCTTTCCTGCTGGGAAAAATTGTATACATTGGACCCTTGTAGTTCACTTCTGAAGAGCGGTAAGATTAAGAAATTTCTTTCTGAGATACCTCAGGAATAAGACATGTCTAGATGATGTACGTTCTTCCAACAGTGTTTGATCAAATATGGATATTGTAAAAGAGTAATATCCAATCCAGCTGGAGTACTGGCATTTTCTTATCCCTCCTATTGAATTGATGTGCAGACTAGGTCTACTAGGTCATCTGTCAATGTTGTGATGCGTATTGTACACAAGAGTTGTGAAAAACAGTAAAACTGTCTTCATTGCATGATAGTACACAGAAATGCCTAACATCCAATATCAACCACATGCAAATATTTTTATTCTGACATTATCATACCAATAAAAGAACATGGAAAGTAACCAACCATCACACTCTTTTCCACTTTTTCTTCAGACCAGTGGCTTTAGGCAACATAAATAATTACTGAACCTTGAAAAGGAAACGTGCAAACAACTAAAGATGGATACAGACAAAAGAGTGAGACATTCTCAGATTCAAGGTTATGTTAGAATTTGCAAAGCACAAATTGCTCTGGACTTTCCCAAATATCTGTAAATCATTACTGGGCCAAATTCTATATAAATGCACACCTCTTGAAAGTATTTTGAAACCAGGTATAAGTTTGAGAGTGCAGCTTAAGAGCTGAGGAATCATCAGGTAATTGTGAGTTGCCAAATCACTACATATTAACTAAGCCAAGCTATGCATGTTCTTTCCTTCTTCACCAAATGTGAAATAGTTTGAAGAGGCTTAAAATAATCCCTATAACTTTGCACTCCTTGTGGCCTGTAAACATATACATAGAGTTTATTTATCTCTACTGACTTGTAGGTACTTGTGTTGTTTTCCAAAGGTGATTTTTAAACTATATATATAAATAAGAAAATAGACCAAAGAACAAGATCTATATCAGATAATTTCTAGTGCTGGAAGATGGACCAAGTATTGTCCCAACAGGTTCAAAGTGCAAGAAAGGAAGCAATATATGCCCTTCCCCTAAATGAGCTGTCAGATGGACTGAACCTTCAAAACTGCTTAAATCAAACAGGACCTTATGCTGCATTTAAAAAATGTGATATTAGTGTACAAGAGACAGGGTTTTCTAAGGCAATTTGGCATTTAACATTGTAGATGGATGTCAAGCGGGATTTTCCAGAAATGCCCAAACCTCACTTAAATCAGTGGGGTTGAAGTCAGTCCCACTGAAATCAATACCCAATCCATACTCAAATGTTACTTTGCAGTGACAGGCAACCTTTCCAATGGCTAAATGCAATATAGTTGAACCCTTCATCAATTCTCTTATGCCAGTGACTGTTAAACAAAATAATACAGAGTATTTAAAAAAGTTCACTGCCATCTACCTTTCAGATGTATTTGGACTATTCTGTTGGCAGGAACTGAGAATAAAGAAAGTATCAGAGAGGTTAGTGCCAGGCACATAGCTAAAGCAAATCGTACTACTGCCTTGTGAAATAGTGGAATTATTTGTTATTAATGTTAAAACCTAGACAAAATAACAACACTGTTCTCTTATCTGGAGGAGTAAAACAGCAACTCAAGCTTTGTGGCACTTTGCTGTAAGGAAAATCAATAACAAAAGATTTCTTCATAAGGCCTTATAAGGTCAAGAGAGTGAAAATGTCATTGCTGTTATTCCCTTTTGTCTATTAAATGCCTATCACCATAAAAAAACCCCAAAAACACTTTAAAACACTTTTATTAAAAAAAACCACAACAACCAGAAACCAACCAAAAAACCTCTAGCAATATTTCCGTGTTTGTTACTTTAATTCTATTTACATTTTGAAAATCAGATGGAAAGAACAAGAAAAAGATAACTGTACTGAACTACTTTATTGGTAAGTAATATACTTAAATGAGACTGGAAACGAGACTGGAATTATTTCAAACTTTAAACACCATTCTGAAAGAAGAACATGAAGAAAAACATAAAATCAATTGAAACTTAAAAACCCCCAGAATGCTGTGGGTTTGGCTAGCATTTTGAAATAACTAGGTTCTTCAGTTCACCTCCCTTGATACATGGCAACATTATTTTATTAGTAGTAGGTTAAATTGATATTTTTATTTGTTGAAATGCCTAAGGTTTTCTTTGATCTGAACTGAAGTTCTGTCCATAAATTTTCAAGTCTATTATCAAACTAAAAAAAAAAAAGGCATGGAGCTCCAAAACATTATTTCTTATTCCTAGCTAGTAATTTGTAGGATAGAGCCAATAAAGTAATTTTTCAAAAACATTTCTACACTATGAAAATCATTGGTCACAACTTTGAAGGCTTCATTCTCAAGGCATCCTGTAGAAATGCTATCTTGACAATATTTTACCTGAAGCAAACCATTACAAGTAAGTCTTTCAAAAGTACCTTGATGGAGTGATGACCAAACTGCTGAACAGCAGGTTCTATGCCTTCATTCAGTTTATGGACCATCATTTTCAGGTAGATGACTTTTATCAACTTGAAAACTCACTTTTGCAGATATATATTGCATCTATTGGATTGTCATCAGGGTTTGCTAGAATTCTGACAGAGCCAAATGCAAACCTGGCTTAGGACTCACTCTTAGGAAGTAAAAGGATTTGCTGGTAAAGCTCCTTCTCCTCCTTAGAGATCCCTCCAGCACAGATGTGATGGTTATTGACAAGTACCCCTCACCTGTCCCTTGGATGGAACAAACTATGATGTTTCAACTAAGAACATGTTAGGGAATCTGTCTGTGTAAAAGTGTCAGAAAAAATAAATTATGCTACCAGCTTACACAGCTGTATTAAACAGAAGTTGTTAAGAGCAGATCTGGCTTGTGCAGAGCAGAGAATCATTTGCGGAGGGGCAAGGGAAGCTACTTGAGATAAGTTCAGGTGAAACTAAGCAGACTTCAAGAGCTGTGAGCTGGTGCTAGGCAGAGCTGCATGTTTTTTCTCTCTGAAATTAGGAGCACTAAGGTTTTGTGCAACTTCATTAGTGCTGGGATTACTATCTGACCTTGCTCGCCAATCTGAAAGCAGACTCAGACCCTCACTGTTCATCATTACAGGCAAGGTGTTACCAGATTTAAATAGGTACCCTCAAAGGAAAAGAAGATCAGTACATCAAAGCATTATCTCTAGTTTATTTAATGTGGAATGGCCAAATGGCAGGCTTTTTCATGTTCGAGGTTAAAACTGTAAGCAATTATATCTGTACCATTGTAACTGATACAGCCAAGCCTGTATACTTACCAGGATCTCTTTCATCCTGTTTAGTTTATATGGCATTATCACCCCTAGGAGCTCACATTACTTTCACAGCTTTCTAATGTTTTATAGACATATTTGGTCTCTAGGGATGAAACAAGGTACAGAAAAATAATAGTCAGTCCCATCTAGATATCTGCCTTTATCTGCTGCTTTAGCACTACTGTGAAATACAGGCTATTTTTACAGCTTAAGAAAATATCTGCATCAAAGCAACACAACAGTAAAGCAGCAAAAATACCACATAATTCCAAAGTCCTGCTAAGCCAGATCTGAGAAGGATACACTAAAACAGAGCTAAAGAGAACACAACTAAAGATCTTCCGTGTGGTGTCTGACTGTGGCTTTATTGTTGTCCCACGGTTTGGGGAGACTGCAGAAAGCTAATGTTATTCAATCTCCATTCTACCTAGGTCTGCAACCTATTCTGAACATCCCCCTTCATTTCACTGGCCACCTGAAATGTTATTAGCTTTCACTAAAGACCTCTTCAGAGGCAGCTGTGGTGCCTCCTTCCCTAAAGCCCTGTCCCTCCTGCAGTGTGAAACACAGCCTCTCCCTCCAGCTGTTCTGGCCCTACACTCCCCTTCGGGGACCATCCTCCTTGCGAGGAAGGCTTAAATGCCTTCTCTGCAGGAGTGCTTCAAGGGAGTTTGGCAAAGGAGGCTTGTGACCCAGAGGGCGGAGCTGCATACAACCCCAGGGGAAGGCACTCAGAGAGAGCAAGTAACTCCTCTGTTTTCCCAAGTGGCTTTTTACAGGATTTCAGGTAGGACTGATGTGGTCTAGCATGTTTTCTAGAGTAACTTTTCTTGTAATAAAATGGAAAATATTCAGGAAAGGAAAAGAGAGGAGGCGATAAAGTGTCTCCTATGGTGAGTGATGTGTCAGCACCAAGTGACAGATCTGTTTGAGCATTGTAGAGCTTTTGCCTGAGAACTTTCAGCTGAGGACTTTGTTCTGTGAGAGTGAGAAGTCATTTGTTCGTGGGAAAAATGGCAGAAAACAGTCAATGCTATTCAATATTTTGAAAATGTTCCCCTCACTGTCTTCTTGAGCCTGGATCTGACCCCAGCAACACCAAAGCCAGAATGGCTTTGGACTGTGGATGCCTTTGGTTTTTCTATACAGATGAATGTGTAAATAGTTCTTCTACTTAGGTGTGTATAATTTGTCTGTTCTACGACCTCTGTGGGACAAAGCTGCTTACTGCTCCCTGTTCAAGTTCTCAACTGAGTTTAGTGGGACACTTGATTTTCTTTCTCTTTTGCCTGCCTCTCAGTGTGAGCTGTGATTTCAGGAATTGTGTCCAGGAGGCTGAAGACCTATCTAGAGAAGACAGTGCAAACAGAAGCCACCCTAAGTCTGCTGTGATTTGTGGTGTGGAGAACCTGTGACTGTGGGACCTCTCAGGAGCAAGAAGCTTGGTGTCTTGCTTTATGCCATGCAGTGTTCAGTCCCAGCTGAGGACCAGAACAGATCCTCACTTGTACAAAACCAGCAAGCAAGTACTTGCACCTTCATTTCACAGCTGGTTTCCACACTCCCAGAAACTTTAGGGTAAGCTGGAAGGAACTACAGAGTCTATCCACTGTATGAAAGGTACAGACCTCTATATATGGCAGTCCCAGTCAGCAGTTCTCTTAGACACAAATTAAACGCAGTGGTTTTTGCAGCTCATCTATTAAGATACATTTGAGTTTGGGCCTCCTGGGAGCTGGGTGGCTGTATGCTATTCAGAAAGGGAGTCTGCTGTCGTAGCCAATGGATTTCCAGGTATTCACCACTACATAAACATAAAGGTGTACCTTATGGGTTTAGGACTTAAAATCACAATAGTGACACCTCCTGTATTATAACTTCCTTTTTTTTTTTTTTTCTTTGTCTTCTAGCCGTAAAATGGAAATATACTTTTAATTGTCTAATTAAATTGAAGCCAGCTCTGTGGGGGTGTAGGGTAGTCCCCATTAGCTATGTTAAATACTTTGAATCAGAATGCAGTGCTCCCCTCTGTCACAGTAGCACCTCTCATGCCAACAGGCATCAACGCTGAGCAATATTATAGCTGGAAATATAGTCTCTCTGAACAGTATGAAAGCTGGAGGATCTAAACATATAGTAAATTTAAATTATGTAATGGAATGTAAATAATGTAAAGGAATTAGCAAATGTAAAAACTAGGTGGATCAACACAGAAATCTATGTATGGTTTTGTAAAGGAAGGTGTTGAGTTGTGCGTTCAAGTAAAGCAACTGGAAAAGAAGAACCTTCTATGGTATGCCTTGAAAAGCTTTTCAGTCTTGAAAAGAGAATTATTGTCATTAAAAGGAAGGAAAAAAGAAGGTGTTTTTTTTTTCAATTTAAAGGTAACAATGTGCTCTGTAGAAATGGTAATGCAAGACATGTAACAATTAAAAAGTGTTCTCAGGAGCATTTCTCAGAAGTGATGTGTCTCCTATGTATTGTATATAGCAGATTGATTGGCATGGGCTACCTTTTTTCCTCAGGAATTATTGACCATACGACTTGTAACACAAGCCAACACTCCTGCAGCACATCTTAGCCCTCTGATTTCTCCAGACAGGAGAAATTGATCTTGCTACACACCTCTATAGGGGAAAATTCATCTCTCAGTCGCATTATTTTAAACGTGGTGGTAAGTAGAGTCACACCAACTCAGACTGCTCCAGAAGGCACTGGATGGGAGGTGGGAAACAGGATTTTTTTTCAACAGTGAACAAAAGAACTAAGATGTTACAGGCCTAAAAGCCTGTATTCTTATTCTACTGCAATAGTTTAATACCATTAACAGATAAGCATTGAAAATCCAGATCTTCTTTCTTGTGGCCAAATCTGGAACCATCTAAGGTAAAGTAAGTGGCAAAATTGATACTCATATTGAATAGAATGGAGAAAATTGGATTTTTCAGGAGCCTAAGAGAGCCATAACACAAGGGTATTCATTTAAGAAACCAGTTTCTTCAGGACCTAATGCACAAAAATCTGCTTCTTTCTTATGAAGACTAGTTCAATGCATGGACAGCAAAGTGGCATGTGACTCTTTCATGCTGGGTTTTACTTTTTTATTTTTTTTAATTTCACTTAAGTTCATAATGAATTTTAGGATAAAGTTACACCTCACCACCTAAAACAAGTTAGTTACAGACCTGTGTTGAATGGTAGTCTCCTTCTTTCCCTCACCTTCTCTCCTCTCCTTTTTCTTACACAAACTCTCAAAGTCAGCCCTGTCCTGGGCTAGTTCAGTTCACCAACAAGACAGCTACAGTGACCAAAAAAGTGACAATTCTGCTGGCTTCACAAGTTGAACAGGTGAAAGGCCTGATGAGCACCAGCCACGTCCAGAGAAAAAGAGCTCAGTTGATTAGATCATAGTGCTAAAAATGTCAAGGTTGTGGGTTTGATCCCTGTATGGGTCATTCACTTAAGAGCTGGACTTGATGATCCTTGTGGGTCCCTTCCAAATAATAGTCTATGATTCTGAGCCTGACTGAGAGAGGAGCGGGCAAAAAGCAGGACCTCCCTCTTGGCAGCAGCGAGTTGTTAAAGTACCCCAGCTTCACTCTCAGAGAAAGGAACGTAAAAAAGGGCAAAGTAAACAAACCAGCAGCAAGGTTTTAAAGGTGGTGGTGGGAACATGCTGACAGGGGAAGACAGGCCTGACTGGGTTATGATGACCTGTTGTTTTTCACCCTGATTCTTGCACTGGGATGCAGAAAGCTGCTGAGAGCTGCAGCCTCGGAGCCAAAAAAGAAGGGGAGGGAGAGAGGAGAAAGCACGAGAATCTACTCTGGCAACACTGATCCTGGACAATTTTTCGTATCCTTTGATAGGGAAAATAGCCTCTCTAGGAAAACACAGAGCTTTTGATAGTTGATGAAGGTTCTTATGAATATTTTGATATTTCACCCTAACAGTGACTCCTATGGACAGGCAATGTCTTATGGGAAGCGGAATAAAGCAACTTTTAGAGCAATCATCATCATATTTCAAGCACTGCTAGCTAACAGGATTCTCAAGTTACTAAAATTTTTACTCTGGCTAGTATAGATCCTATTAGTGAAGTATTATATTATTTGTCAAAAATGCTTTATAACACTGTCCATGCTTACCTACACGATCTACAAAACTACAGACAGCAGTTTGCTAGCGAGATACATATTTAAATGCTGTTCTGTTGCTCACAGCCTGGGAAAATGGTTTAAACAAAGCCTTGCAAAGGCAGACACAGGCAATTAACCATTTAGAATCTGAGCATGGCTGGGCTGAGGTCAGAAGATGGTTCATATTCTTGCTTCCAGTGACAGCACTATGTAGAAGTGCTTGCAACAGTCGCCACTGGAATATCTTCATTCTCTACTTGCTTTCCCTTCATGCTCATCTGTTTTTCTGCAACCTGGTGTGTAGAATACTACCAGAACGGAAGGCAAGACCAATATTCACAATATAAATATTTATTCTTCAATCCAGCCATCCCCCACTCTAAGCTTGTGTACTTTTATTAAACTTGATCTTCCTCTCTCTGCACTGCTGTCTGAAAAAAATGCAACCGCACTTACATCTGTTGTTGTTTTGCATATTGCCTCTCAGCTTTTGCTTAGACATGAAAGGTAATGTGTAGCAAACATTTCACAGGGGCTATTGCCACTGCAACACTAAAATATAGAACAAAGGAGAAATACAAGGTTATAAATAAACACTTCTAAAGCTTTTCAGAATGTTCTTAAGATTTACAGCAGGAAATAAGCATGACTGATCAAATTAATTGGACACTGTCACTTAGCATGACAATACATGACTTTTGGTTGTCTTGTTTGCTAGTAGAAAGGATTCAATCTGGTCTGGAAAGAATAAAACACAGAAGAGAATGTGGGAAACCAAGGTTTAGCCCATGATCTCCTTACAGGACTGCACTCAACCAAGGATTGGTCACTCCAGGATTTTTTCAAGAGTAACCAGTTCAGAGAATACTTTTTTTCTGAAATGGAAGAAGAGAGAATGAAAATGCCACTTCATCAGACTGATTACACTGCTCTGCTGAAAAAAGGACAACTGTGATACCATCCCTGCTCTGATTAGTGTAAAATTGTAATGGATCTTAAGTAATTATTAAAGAATGATCATAAGGGAGTATAATTAATACCTATTATTTGTAATAGGTATCAAGCATGTGGATGCATTTGGGAAGATGAAATCATCAGTCAGGGAAAAAATTCAGATTTTGTCGTCTAAGTACCTAAATTAATCATTAAACCCTTTCAAATTCAGGTGTCACACCTGACTTTAGTCTGTTTCTAGGGTGTAGTTATGCATTTTGTTCTGTATTCTGATGCCACACAAAAGAGAAGCTTTGCTGAGCATCATCAGCACTTCAACATGGCCTCATCTGACCCATCTAGGGGTGGCAGAGGCACCCATCATGTGTCTCTGACTGACAAGCTGGTGGGAGCTGGCTGGGGCCCAAGTCCCTGTTGGCTGTAGCACAGGATGGGGACTTTAGTTTAGATGTGGGGACATCCAATTTAGGCACAAAACCCCAAAGCTCTTCATATCTGACCAGGACTAACATAGACAAAACCACTCCTAGAGGCAGTTGAGCGAGTTTGTTCCCCAGCCCTAAGCGGTCCTTGGGGCACCAACAAAAGTTAGAATGTTTATATTTTCTTTAATATAAGACCTTTTTATGTAGCAATTCATGATAAAAGATTGTTGGTGGTTTGCTTTTGATTAAGCACTACAACAACAAAAAACATTGATGAAGTCTCAGTATTATAGGACAAATACCTTAATCATTCTCAGCTTTTGATGGCAATAGCCTTATGAAAGACTTATTGCAAATTCAGCAGCTATAGTGACGCGTGCTATTGAATTCTGTGATTCTTTTGTCTTTTCAAGCCTGATAAAACCTGTGGCTTCATTCGAAGTTTCATTTCTGGCTCCCTTGGATGGGCCAAGTGCTGTTTCAGGGGAACGCAAGGCACCTTCCCATGGGCCAGGTGTTTGCCAGGGGCCTCTGAGGAGCACCACAGGGTGACTGCAACTCAGCAAGAGTTTTCAGCTTGGAAAACCAAACCAAAGCAAAACAAAAAAAGGTAGTTGTTTCTGTTCAGTCCCTTCTCATGATGCAGGTTTCTTATCTTCTGTATGTCTGTCACAAATCCACCAAAAAACCAAAACATTTCTGAGACCAGTAGAGTCAAGACTGAAACTTTTTCAAAACCAGTAGTCACACCAGTAATTAGTTTTCCATTTAAGTTTTGATATTATGATTGCAGAGATATTGCAAATGGCCAACTCCTCCTTTTTCACATGGTTATGAATAAAGCATCTTCTTTTCAAGTAGCATGAAAACCGACTTCATCAGTAAATCAATCTGGACATACTAAATGATAGATCTTATTTATTCACATATTACCTCTTTTCTCTAGGTCCATCTTTTGTGAGACTGAAAGATTCAAAAAAATTCACATATATAGAAAAGCTAAGTTGTTTTAAAGCTTGAGAATTATTATTTTTTCATGTCTCTCCAGGTGCCTGGATTGAGCTGAGGTTTAGATTTTGCCTCAGAACTGTTGTAAAAAGTTAATTTAAGTGAACTGCTATATTCATGAACAAAGAGAGTTTTTACACTCAGTGACGTGGGTCAGTAATTGGACATCTCATTCATCATAGACCCTTACCAGAGAAAACAAAGAACAAGAACAAAAACAGGACTCTAGTTAAAAAAAAAAAAAAGGTTTAAGGAATCTGCATTTAATCAAAACATGCAAAACAATCTCCAGATACTGTCTGGCAACAAATTTAGGAATTGCAGAGCTGAAGTGTTCATTTGCTTGGCTATAAATATTACATTGATGAAAGACAGTCCTAACTCTGTCTTCCACCACTTCACTTCTGATAGGGAAGTTAAGATTTTATGTGTTTGCTTAGAAACCCATTAGATCTAACCTTTCCAGGAGAATTACAAAGGGGAATGATAAATGACCATGTATCAGTTCAGGGGAGGGAGAGGTTTCATCTGAGGTACTGCAGGGGTAAATACTCAGTCTAGGCATATTTGATATTATCATTCATGATGTAGCATATAAATGAAAATCAAAGATTATAGTAAGGTGGGAAGAACTGCTAATGCTAGAGAGGAAAAAGAATATTTAATATGACATCAAGTGGTTAGGAAGAGGAGCAAGAAAATAAGATAAAGACTGGAAAAATGCAAGATACTATACCTGTGGAAAAAACACTCCAAAGAGATATTTGGTGGGAGAAACAAACAAAAAAAAAAGCAATAATGCAAGAGGGCTGAGGTTGAGCAGAATATTAGATATACGCCTGCAACAGGGAAAGGCAACAACAACAAAAGCCAAATGAGCTGTTTTTCTTCCACAGGCCTTACCTCACAACTCTGGAATTAGTAAACCTTTTCCATATGAATTGGCAGCAAAAAGACATTTAGAGAAAGGAGATGATCTGTGAAGTGTGTGAACAGAGTTTTGCCTAAGTATAACCAAGCCAGAGGTTGCTGATTCTTGCTGACTTTCAGGTTCTGCAGCATCTTGGCAGGGAGATTTCCAGCTACCTATGCAAGCCTTGCCTCAGAACCCTCTAACAAGCACAAATGTCAAGTCTGTGCAGAAGAAACTAAGAATCTGGGATTAAATTTTTTGCACAATGACCTCTCCACTACAGATTTTAACCCTCAATAAACACAGGGGAGAAAAATACTGAGCTGCATACCAATAAAAAAGTCACAGATACAGTCTCTGTTCTGTGGACTTAAGCACTGCATGGGCTGTGCTAATCACTAATCTTAATTTGAGCATCTATATTGGGTTAAAACAATATCTTTAGAGGTGAACACTATCAAACTGCAGTGTTTGGAAGTGAAGTTTGAATATTATTTTGAATATAACTTCTTGGGAAAATATGGAGCAATACAATACAACTTTATAGAGCACTCTACTACATAAGGCATAACATTTTCTGAAATAAACCTCACGCAACAAAGGACAGTAAATGACAAAAAAATCCAAGAATTGGAGAAAAATAGTGCAAAACCATCTTTTAATTGGTGGCACCAAACCTATAAATATCACTATTGCAAATATTTGCTAAAATCTGTGCATTTGCTGAGCAGAATATTTAGGATACACAAAACATTTTATCCTCCTTAGGATTAGTGGCTCCTATTAAAAAAAAAAACCAACAAACGAACTAACAAAAACACAAGGAAGAATAATTTTTCTCTACTCATAGATAAAATATCACACGTCTAAAATTTTCAACACATAAACTCCTGGTCTTGTTTTGCACCATGTTACCTGTTATTTAATAACTACTCACAATCAACCTGGGAGAGTAACAGCAATTTATCAGGAACTGGGCTCTGCTCTGAAAGATTATCAGAGAACATGATAAAAAAGCTGCTCTTTGCAAGAGACCACTAGGAAGAGTACATTTTGCCCTGTAAAGCAGCCAGGGTGGTTTTATTAAGGTCAGATGACATTTGAAGACAGAATCATGAAGAAACATATTAAAAAAGGCTTTTATAGAATGGTCTTGCTGGGAAAACACCTTCGGGACTTAAGCACATGCATACATATGTTTCTTGTTTTTATTTCCATGACTTCATGTACAGTCACCCAGTTTACCAGTCAAAAAGTTTTCTTTCCTATCACTGCTGTCCCAAGCCTTTACTATACCTAGAGTGGAACTCTGTGTTCCATATGGGGTGAAAATAAATTAGGCTTTTGTCAGTCTCACTGAATATTAAAAAAATCCCAACAAAACCAGATCAAAGAACAAAGACTTAAAATACATTTTTTTAAAACACTGTATCCAAAATGCCTTCTTTGTTATAATTAATTCATTTTTAGGGCATTAAGACAGGAATGTGTTTGAATTGCTGTCCCTCTGAAGGCAGGCATTGAACTCAGCAGTCCAGTGTAGTCTCCAAGGAGCTAAACCAGGGAGCCAAGTTTCAATGCAGCAAGACCAGGCAGTGGGAAGGGGCACAGAGCACTGTATCGGCACAGCCTGGTTTCCGAGCTCCTTGCTCGAGGAAATAGCTATTGATTCTGCAGTCAGAGGTAGCCTTGCAGGAGCTAAACAAGCATACTGCTGAAGTCTTGAGTCAGACTTTTCCCCCTTTTTAAGGAACATTTGTAAAGCTGGTTTTAAAACATGCATGTAAAGGAAAATGTGAAGACAAAAACCACCTTGAATTCTGTAAGGTGTTTTCTTGCTTAAAAGCTGTACTCTCAACTTAGCCACTGTCCAGTGAATTGTAATAATTGCACCATTTCTTGCATTCACTTGTGTTTCTCATTATTAGATTAAGATACCAAGTTATTCCTTAAAATTACCTTGATTATGCTGAGAAGTTCTGAATTGCTAAGAATCAGTGCAGTACAGAACTATTCCACCTACCAGACTAATTTTGCACTGATTCCCCACATCTTCAAATTTGCCGGTTTGCTTTTTGAAGTACAGTCAACAATATCCAGCACGAATCACGGTATAGCCATCAATATGGTAACGTCTCTACATTTCATATATCCCAAAGTGGCTTTACATCATGCTGGTAGTTCATGTACAGCTGGCTGTTTATACTAATGTCCCCTCTGTCTTTCCTAGTCCAAAGACAGCCACATGCTTCCAGGAGGAAATCCTATTTTAAGACGGGTTTCTTTGTTCCTAGAAGCATGACCTGAAATTCAGTTGTGTTACAGTGAGCTCATTTTCCCGAGCAAGTCAACAAAGCATATCTTATCACTTCCTGTCATTATTTTCTATTTACCTTCTACTTTTTAATCATTTGCTAATGTTACCAGCAATGATTTTATATTGTTTTTCCTACCATCACCAAGGACAGTGTATGTAGACAGAGAACAGATCCCAGAGGGACCCACTAGAAACCTCTTATTTGGACAAAGATTTCAATTCACAATTATCTTTTACATTCTGTTGGTAGCTAGGCTTTACCTGTATAATTCTTGCTGCATGTATTGCATATACTGTATTATAAAAAATATTATGGGAGAATAGATTTTTTGCAGGTATTTGTTATTTCAACATGCTTTTCTTATCAATCCAATTTGTGGATTTATCAATCCAATTTTTGACAGATCTATTTTCATGTAAACCTTGCTGAATGTCATTAATAATGGCATTAGAATTTCTTTCCTTTTTTTTTTTTTTATTTTCATCTGGATTGCCTGGATCAAAATTTTTCAGGTCATGCTATTTACCTTTTTGACAGTAAATGAAATGCAAATAAAAGAAACTAAAAGCACCAGGGAGAGAAAGATACTAGATTAAAATGAGATGTATGAATTTACATTGAGGAGATTTTTTAAATTATCATTATAATGAGATGTTCAATTTCATTAGCTGATGTAGACCTTACTATACAATTTTAGTACTATAGCATTGCATGTAGAAGCAAAAATAAGATTTATATTTTCATTTAGGTTTTTTGTTGCTGCTGGGAAGAATTTAATATGTGTGTACATATATTATTTAAGTAAAGTACATATATTATTTAAGTAGAATTAGAACATAGCACACATTTAACATCCATGTTCTTTAAATATATTTATTCTATTGGAAGATAGAGACTGACAGTATTTGCCAGATGACTATCTTTACACATGGTTTACTCATGTTACTTTGGACTTAGAATTCAACTGCAATACACAAAACAGCATTTAAAATATGTTTATTTTTATTAAATAATATTATTTGCCTGTGCTGGCCAACATGAGAGAAGAAAGAAATTGGAGCATTTTTTTTCTCATTTTAAAATACATCTGATTTAGGAAGTGTTGTTTGTGATTAGTAAGTCTAAAGCATCAAGAAATTTCGTTATGCTTCGTCACCTAAGCAGGACTGTCATCTTTGACTCCTTTTGGTTCTCTGCAGTCTTGAGATGGTCGTAAATCCCTCAAGAGTGTCATAACTCTGAACTGTAAGTGTTCGATGATTTCATAGGAAATGATCATAAGTACAGGGTGATTTATATCAGCACTGTTGTGAGAATCCGGCTGATTGAATAGCAGTAAATATATTCTGTCAAGGAATTATTATAAGGAAAATTTTATACATAGTGAACAGAACAGGTAAACAGGATAACTTCTAAACACTATAATTGAAAATGAAAGAAACACAATGTATTCAAAAGGAAATATTTTTAAATAATGCTTTCAAATACTTGTAAAATGCAAATTAGCATTGCTTCATTTCCTCTCAAGAAATTGTAGAAGCAAAGTTTGTACAAATATAAAGTTGTTCAGTACTGGCATTATGCTGCACACTTATAATGCAAGAAAATCTACTATCACTTCTTTGTGTTAGTCACTGAAGTTTTTACTGTTTTAAAACACATTCAAGAGGAAAAAAGCTGCAAACTATGGGGGGAAAAAAGCAGTCTGAAGCAGACAGAACCTTTTCCAATTGCCTTCACTACACTTCAGAAACAAACTTACTTGGTTGGCCTTTATATTAGGGTTGGATTTCTTTTTTGCTCTGTTATTTTCAGTCACGTCTCAGATCTCCATAGATTTAGTCCAGGGGTTGCAGGCATGAGTATTCTCACTGAAGTTTTATGACAAAAATTTCATTTTGGTGCAGGACAGAAGGGTTGTCTCCTTTGGTGCAGGATCAAAGGGCGGCATTAGTACCTAGGATTTGGTTTGAGCACATAAATACAACTACACTTATTCACTCAGGCACTTTCTTTGGCCATGGTTGCCACATGAAGTAGAGAATTTAGTTAGTCTTTAGCCAGATAAGTGCGCTGTCATTCTCAGTCTTTACCCATCCCAGAAAATTAAACACAAGCCACTTCATCCCTCTTCTTTCCTGTGATGGCAACTTTGCATAGCTCGTATCTGCACTTCTCTGAACACAAACTGCTGAATTTAATGGCAAAACTATATGAATCCCACTTTGAGCAATGGATAAAAATGAGATTTAGCAAGTAATGTATTAACATAAATTACAATTGAAACAATGTCTTACCTGGGTTCAGCCGCTGCTATTGTTTATAATCTCTATATCTTTGCATTCCATACCTGCTTGGTGTTTTAATAATACCTAACATTTGGTTAATAATACTTGAGTTTTCTATATATTTTTTTATATATTTTTATGAATACCAGAAAATCATTTGTCTGAGTTCTCTCTGAGAAGCTGTCTTAAAGAGAAAGTTTCTGTCCTCTTGAATAAGACACTGGAAATAGGTAGGACTTGCTGGGGTTTCTGATAATTTGGGGGATAGGAGTCTCTTAGAAAATGATAAAAAGTTAATTTAATTAACAGAGTGACACAATTAGGAACATTCATTTACATTAAGCTATTGAGCCAAAATCAGTTATTCCAGAATCCTAACTGTGACTCCCAACATACTTCTTTTAGCACTGTTTATACTTTGGGCAAAGCAAGAACTTGTGATTATGATCTTGGTTTTGTGCCTGATAAATGTATACATAAGCAAATGAGGAGGCAGCTCACTTGATTAGGTGCTCCCCTAAAAACTGTACCAATCAAAATTTCTGTTAAACAAACCAAAGCACTGCACAGCAGCAGAACACTTGGAAAGTTATGCTTTGCTGCTGTACCTTTGGTTTTTTAAAATGTAATACCTTTCCATCTTTAAACTGGCAGAGATTTTACTATGTTGCTGGAACTAGGTTTCATGTCTGATGATTAATCTGTGTCTTGTTGCCAACCATGAGGATAGTACTGATCTTTTTCCTTCTAAGGGTACCTACAATTGCATCTATCATTCGTCTAGATTTGCCCTGTTCTTTACTTCTCTCTTTCCATTTTTCCTGTTCATATTTCCTGTCACTAGAGAAAAAACCTCAACAACAACGGGGCACTCTCACAGTGACAAAGAACCCACTGGGTTACAGCACAAAACTAAGTATTCCAAGTTAAAAAACCCCCCTTGTTTTATTGTTGGAGAAGTGTTTTGGCACTGACTGGTAAATTTGGAGAGGTACTAGCACAAATAAATCATATCACTGACAATAAAAAGACTTATGTTTTGTGAATTCATAAGAAAAAGTTCACAAACTTTTGAGACAGAAAAGTCTCTCAAGGACTTCACTGGAATCTTATCTGAGACCCACTGGGGCTCAGCAGGAAACTCACCCAAGCCTCTCTTGGCACTACAACAGACTCAAAAGTTAAAGTTTACATCAAAATCCACAGACAGCAGGAATACACTGATGGTATTTTGGGCTAAAACAAGTTCTTCCGCTACTGTATTTAGCACCATGTAGGACATTGTTGAACATTAAACATGCTTGCAGTTTCAAGAGTTCTTGCAAGATTGTTTCAGAAATTTGCATTTTTTTAATTCAGTCTATAAGAATTCTGTCACAAGCCACAAACTGGGACAGAATAAAAGTTTTTTAAGTTGAATTAGTTTTAATGGGATTTGGGTGCCCAAACTGTTTGGGAATCTTATTCAGTATTCTTTGCATTAGCAGCACATGATCGTAGTATTTTGGAAAAAAGTGACACTCAAATGTTTGTTCCCTGTGTGAGTATTCAGACAGCACACTAGAGTTTGCAACATCATAAAGAGCTGAAAAAAGACAGCAGTCAGTCCACCAAACCTTATCTCTTAGTGCCTTCTGAAAAACTTTATAATATGGTTTAGATTCAAACACAGAAAGCAAAAATGTTATATCCTAGAAAGTTTATTCCCAAGTCAGAAGTCAAAAAGTGTTTATAGTGCCAGTGGGCATGGAAAGAATTTGAATATAATCAAAAGCTCCAGAGTTGTTTTCCTGTTATTATTATTATTAATACTATATCTAAGGCAAAGACTATTAGAAAAGTGTGAGGGAAAAAAAAAAAAGATTAAAAAGACTTGCCAGCTGCCAGATCATTTTGGAAGCTGATCAGTCAATTCCAGTTTTACTCTGCCTTTTTTTTTCACCCTTTCCTTTCTACATAAAACATTACAAAACTTAACAATTGTAAAGAACTAAGTGAAGGGAAAATAATCCCAGCCTCTCAGAAATGTGCCCTAGATCACAAAGGAAGATCATGGAAGGAGGGAGGGAGAAGTATACCTCTGAGACATATAGCCTGTGTCTTTAAAAGAACATTAAAAAGTGAAGGCCCTTGTAGAACTCGTGAGCAATGAAATTATGACAATCCTTGGGCTTTCTCTGCGTATTCAGATGCTACTTAGAGGCACACCAGCATCTTCTTCATCTGCTAGCTGAACTGTATCATGTTACATAGCAGTTACAGCTCAAATATAAATTAATTT
Organism: Sclerurus mexicanus; assembly: GCA_013396755.1. Classification (NCBI taxonomy): domain Eukaryota; kingdom Metazoa; phylum Chordata; class Aves; order Passeriformes; family Furnariidae; genus Sclerurus; species Sclerurus mexicanus. The sequence goes on along the minus strand of VWZF01006730.1, from coordinate 1,011,865 downwards.
CAAGGTCTCATGATTTGGACAATTTACAAAGGGATATCCACCAGCAGCTGAGTTATACAAGGATGTCAAGGCTTTGTGTCATAATTATTAGAGTTCCAGTATCCAAACAAGCCAAGTGCCTCTTTAGAAGAAATAAGCATTAAAACCTATGCCAGACAGACATGGGAGATTTGGGAAACAGAAAAAAACATAACAACATTTTGTCTTGCTTTCTGATGACTTCAGCACCAATATCTGTTTGTTTCATGGGGACCTTTAATCAGCACTAGAGCAGTCAGCAGCAGCTCTGGTCTGGCCTCTCTAGGTGATGGCTCAAGACAGCAATGGGGGTCTCAGGTTCCCCTGTGCCTCCTGGGGTTTGGCACCCACCATTCATTTCAGGAGAAAGCCAGCTGCCTTATCCTGCAGCCATCCAAGGGCAAAATGCTTCACTCTTTGCTAGTGGCACAATTTCATTTCATGTTGCAGAGTTTCACGTTTCTAGTGGGAAATGAGCATAGTCATTATGGCAAGTGCCTGTTTCTGAGTGCAGCCGCTTCACAGGTTTCCCATCTGTCTCTGTCCACATTGTTGTCTGAAACTGTCTTCCAGGTGGGGACAGACAGAGGTGAGAAACCACTGCCACCCACAGAAGTATTCAACCAAGCTCATGTTTACCACAGGCTTTGCTCGAAAGGGACTGCATAGATCAGTCCTTCAGTAACCCCCGGAAGACTTCTGAAGGAAAACTGCTTAATTCACAGCTTTGTGGCATGAATTAACCCATCCGCTCCTCAGCCATCTCTAACTGAGTGCCAAGGATCCCTCTAAATGAGCTGTAAAGAGCAAAATTGCATAGGGCACTGTGCTAAAGTGCAGAGGGCAGATCAGCTCTTGCATTTCAGCTTAGCTGATACTTTCACAGCTGTGAGTGAATCTTTCAGTCTCTGTGCTTTTGGTTTTATTTCTAGCAATGTTATTTTTTCTATTCAGACTGGTTTTCAGGGAGACAGTGTCTCTCAGCAAGTATGGCATCGTCACTGACATTTGCTAGAATTTCACACCAAAATCTATATACTTCTTTGGTAATGGACCTGTTACACATTAAGGTATGTCAATAAATACCAAAATATGTGGAGAGTAAAAAAAACAGATTTGATAAAATTAGAAAGAAAAATAGAAGAAATAACCATTACTTGCTAAAATGTGCACAATCATTTTTTCTAAGTTCTTATTTTCTTTCTCTATGTAGCACTTTGTGATGAAATGTATTGTAAACAGATCAACATTATTATTCCATTCACACTTTTTAAGTGTTAATAGCCTTTCTTCATTTTGCAAATCAACAAAATAAAGCTGCCTTATAAAATCTTTCAGATTTAGAGATAAGGATGTTCAGCCTCACAAAAACATTTGGTTGTTTGATCTAGCATTAACAATTATATTTAGGAAACAATTTAACCACCACAAAACACAACCTTGTAAGCATTAAGCATAAGTGTTACATATTTCTACTAAAATTAATTTCCAAATAAAATACTGCTTTGTTTGTACATAATAAAATAAAAAAATAAATTGTATTCTTTAACAAACTGAAGTATCACAAATGCTGGGGGTAGAAGGAGAGTTCAGCTTTTATCCACCTGACGGTAAAACTAACTGCAAAGTTACTTAATTGGAACATCAGTTTGAGAAGGCATCTCTTATGTTGATAAATTTTGCATTATAGAATACAAATATTACTGGACAACAGAAAATTGTAAACAGTTACATTTGAGTTGGGGCCAAGGGCTCCAAAAGTCTACTTTAGGAAGAGAAAGACAAATTAGCTATTCCCCCTAGTGTTTTTAATTTCCCCCTGAGAAAAGCCTGAAAGAAAACACTCCCCCCACCCTCCAAAAACAAAAGGGAAAAAAATTTAATAAAATCCAATATACTTCAAGATAATTCCATCAAATAAAATGACTGCAACCTTTAAAAAGGGAAAATGTAACAAATCTGTTCTTACAATTTCTTTTGTGTAGTCTTGAGCACTTTTCCTAAGACATGAAATCATGCTTATGGCTCTAATTTGCCAGGGTGAACCCTGGCCCTATTCCATGCCCTGGAAGGCACTCATCCTCCACAGGTCCTCAGTGATCATCTCCAATGGCTCAGCCGTTGCCTCAGCCAAACAATCTAAGCACTGTAGACTGGATTCCATCAAGCTCAAAATAGTGTAGAAAACAGAGCTGTGCTCTAGAATTTTCATACACATGCGATGGAAGTTTTCTTTAAAAAAAAAAAAAAGACTTGGACAAATGGCTTATGAGGTAAATATTCTGAAGCCTAATAGGGTTCAGCTAAAAAAGAGCTGTGTCCCAAAATGTACAAAAATATAAATATAAAGGAGTTCTCAAAATACATGATTCAGCTCCTAAAATGCATATAATTAATTTTTCATTATAGCAATGAATAGAAAAAGAAAATTAAGGAAGTAGGTAACATCAAACTACAACAATGTGCAGACAAATTGTTAAGTGTACTATATTTTCTGATTTACTTTACAAGAATTTCGAATTTCTATGTTTGTAGATTTTGTCTGTGAAAATTGTCATAGTTAGCCTTTCTACCTTAAGAATGAATAATCTCAGTACAGATAAATATAACTTAAGTGTTGCTTTGACTTCTTTAATTAACCAGAAATCCTAACACCAATTGTAGTATATCCAATTTCACAGGATGCCACATTGAGCCTGATCCAATCAACAGCCCTTGCCTTGCACAATATAAAAGAGTAGGAGCTTTATGCCTTCTGTTGTAGGCTTGCATTGTAGGAGCTTCATGCCTTTATGAAATCCCATCTCACCTATTCCATGTAGCAGAACCCCACCTTTAGGCTGGGTTCAAATCCTCCCTTTTGTGCATTTCTATGTGAACTGTGTTGAGGAAATACCTGTGGAAAGCAAAAGAAGGAGAAGTGTTGTGAATCTTCATTTAAATATAGACTTGTGAGAACATTTGCACCAGTATTCTCTCAGCAATGTGGGAAAGCTGCCTCCAGTGTTCATGCAGCATACCAAAAAAGCTATAATGGATGTTTTCTGAAAAAAATCCCACAAAAACACAAACCACACAAAGCTCTCAAATTGGGTAGCCTGTGACAGTAGCATGCCAACTAGCACGTGAACTGTGCATAGACTGAGCATTACTGACCCTTGCAAGGATTCCCTGTGCGTGTTGTGATGCTTTCTACAGGCTCTCAGAGATATGTATATGATACATGGAGAACCTCAGGACGATTATGTGGGATATCTCCATACAACTGCCTCATTCACAGTGGCCCATTTGCACCTTCTACAATTAAATGATCTTTGCTAGGTATTTACAAAACATGTAAATTCAGAGAGAATCCAATATGGAAAACTTGTCCAGCAGGCAATTCCCCAACTGTCCACTGATTCATATCTAAGTTTACAAGAGTGGCTCCCAAACTGTAGTCCACAGCCAGTCTGGTGATCTGGTCCACAAAGTGATGCCACTTTCATCCTGTTTTTAAATAAGTAATGATGATAAGGGTGCCTGATGATCTGTGGAATAGATGGTTTCTTGGCATTTGTCTTGGCATGGGTCTAGGATCCCACCACCCCTGTTCTCTCACAAAAATAGTCCCCTTGTCTGTGCTGATAAATGAATCTAAGGAACTCACACCAGAACACAATGCTGGGTTTCATGCTGGGAAGATGTTTTCCAGAGACCTGAGGGATGTGCCTCCTCCAAATTTGGCTGGCACTTGCATGCCTGGACACCCTGACTGAACTGCAAATAGAAACATCTTGATGGAACACACTGACAGGGAAAGTCAGCAGCAGTGGTTTGACCTGCCTCATTCAGAACATAAAAATTCATAATCATCGCAGAGCATGTGGAATCCAACAAATCATCTCCAGAGTTAAAATGTCTAAGAAGGCATTATGGACGTCACAAACAAATTAACAGACATAATCAGCCAGATCATCAGCTGGTAGAAGTTGGCAGAAATCCACTGCAGCAACATAAGTTTTTTAAAGCTAACCTGAATTACACCAGCTGAAAGACTCACTCAGATTATTTTATCTGCCATTGTGCACATGGAATAACCTGGGTATATAGTTTCTTTTTTTTTCTTTGATTTTTGTATGAATCTTGTCTTTATATACACATACATGCAAATAAATTAAAGGGTCAACTCTCCATTCCATCTGTTCTCCAGCAAACCATTTGTTGCTCTTTAAATGACAGCTGCTTGGCCCAGGAACAAATCTGGCTGCCACTGTGCAAAACCCATGTTTGCTGCTAGCAGAGCAGCACACATCCCTAGCTCCACACTGCTCACCCCTTCCCAGTCAGCCTGTGCCCTGCCCCAGCACCTCACTTGCTGGTGCAGAGCTCTGAGATGCTCAGGAGGCAAAAGTCAGGTGTCACCAAAGAGCTCCCCTGAACAGGAAACATTTCCCCCTCTTTGTTTTTTCCATGTCATTAGTAGCAAGGGCAGAAGGTCCTGGTCTACAAACACACTTTTGTAACAAAATAAGAATAGCATAAGAATCACCTTAATATGTCTCGGACTAGTTCATAATTTCAGATTTAGGAAATTCCAAAAGCTCTACAGAGCTGTAGCGATGGTGCCCATAATAGGAGGCTTATCAAGTTCCTGCACTAGGAGCTTGCCGCTAAGTTTTATTAATTAAAATTATCTGCTCTTAGTCTTTTGAATTAATAAAATGTGGCTGGCATTCACTGCAATATTACAGGCCATGGCTGTTATGAAAATACAGTTGCTAGGATACCTTCATAATTTTGTCCTCATGTTATACTAGTCTTGCAATTAATGAAGAAACAGTCAAGCTACTTCTCAGTACTTCTATGCATATTTGATCTGTGCCTTCACCCATGTTCTGTGTTTCCCTTTGAACCACAGTGTGGGAAACAACAGAGTGAACATTTGGAAACTGTAGTATTGGTGCAACTCTTCCACTTGGCCTCTTCTTATCTTTGTTAAAATGAGGACAGAAAACCAGATGTCTTTACATCCAGTATTTCTCCACTGAATGGACCTGAGAAAATAATGCTTTTTTAGGGGCAACTTTGCAAGACAGTGCTATCCATTATCCATTTAAAACTTTTTATCACACAACCTCAGCAGTATAATGTCTATTAAAGAATGAGATCCTGCAAAATTACGTATTTCTCAAGGCAGTTATCTAATAAAGTGCATGAGGTATTCTCATTAGATAGGAGGAAGCAGCCAAAGCTCTGGAAATACTCAGTCCCAGAACTGAATTTGTTTGAAAGTCTGATGCAATCTGATAGACTACAATGGAAACTCACCTTGGATACACATGCTAAGCATTATCCTCTGCAGGAACACAGAGACTGTGCAACACAAAACTTCTGACACAGTCTAAATGGAAATAAAGTAGGAATCAGGCATTATATAGACCTTTTGGTATACTGAATTTCACAAGCCAAGCAGAGTGTGCACCCTTCATATCATTCCCAGAGTAGGACTGGAAAGCTGGAAAATATTCCGGCTGAATACTTAGTGAACAGAGAATGAACAGAGACAGAGAATAAACAAAACCCATATCTGCATTTCAAACTATTTTTAACAATCAGATCAAATATAATGGGATGATCAAGTGAACAAACAGAGCAGCTACTGACATTTTCAGACAGATCACCACATCTAAACAGCTGATCTATAAATAGTCTGCTCACAGTATTGCAGCACATGCTGACCACACAGATGTGATCCTGCAAAGTGAGTACCAGAGATTGTACACAGCTGTTTTCACTTGGTTAAAGCCTGTGTGGTCTTTCCTCCAGTACAAAGAAATATACTAAATTTTTTGTAAAAAATTACAACTCCAACTGCATGAACTGATAGATTTTTTTATATTAAATAGGTTAATTTTGTCCTGGAAATGATCAGTGGTTCAATAAGCAAATAAAGGCTCTCAAAGAAACAAGCAAAGTAGTTTGCATAAAACATTAGGAAAATATTCCCAAAGCACTCCAGAAATTTCACAAGTTATTAATAATTTGACATTATTATGTATGATTTGTTGAACACACCAGCATGCTTGAGCAGACAGAAGGAACACCTATGACTGCCCGAGAGCCACTTACTTCATCCAGGGGCCTGACTTTTCAGGGTGCTTTGTGTGAAGAAGTACTAGGCATCATTGCCTCTTACTGAAACCCTGGTGAGCTGAGAAGGTTCAGAGCTTGCAGAAGATGCCCAGCATTTAACTGGGAACTGTGGACCAAACTTTGGATGATGCCATTCTCTTCCTGAGAGCCTTAAGAAAAGTTATTTCAGATTTCCCATGCTGTTCAGGACTAGCTTTAACATCCTTCTATGCCCATGCTGCAGTTTGCATGTTTGCTGTCATGAAAAAACAGAGTCTGACAAGAAGCCCCTCTGTGCTCAGGGCTCCTGCTGCAGTGTCTTCAGGTCAGTGTTATGCAGTGATCTACTCTCTCCTGACAGTGACGCCCAGCCCACCAGCTTGGTCTCTTGTGAGCTACTTATCAGAAGCCCCACAGCCTGTGTCAGTGTCCTGTGCATGAACATGCCATCTGTATACCAGGCAGGTGGACTGGCCATGGAGCATCCTGATGTAGGTGCCTTCCCTCCAAAGTCATGGCAGAGGAAAGTTATTGATGCTCTGCTCTTCTGCTCAGTCCTAGCCTTCACTGCATGTAATGCCAGTTCATATACTCACTTTATAGGAACACATAAAAATACTGGGAAGGACAAAATAATGCTTTGGTCTACATGATAAAAGCTGTATTTGCTTGCAATTGGCATTTCTGTTTATCTCCTAAATGATGCAATCTATGTAATCTCAAGCAAGTACTGATTACAGCTCCTGCAATGTAAAAGAGTTGCACACATATTTTGCTTTCTTCACAAGATTCGCTTCTTGTTCTATATGTGCTCTTTATTCTATTTGTATTAGGACATTGCCTTTCATTGTCATATTCTCCACCCTTCTGCTATAATCAACTCTTCTGCCTTTTGTTTATGTCATGCCCATTCTTCTTTCATTAGGACTTAATTACAGCCTGTGACTATAACTTTCTGCCTTTGGCTGTTTACAAAATTGGTTTTCTGCCTGTCTCTCATACACACGCTTCACTCCTATTCTTCTTTAGATCTCAACTTCTATACAGTCATCACCTTTTGAAAGTGCAAAGCAGAACAGTTAGTCATTGTAACAAGTTTTCCAAGGCTGGAAGGTCACATTATGACTCTTAAACTTTGGTGGTTTAGATGTTTGGAGATGCAATGTGAAAAATGTCTTTGATCTTTTTATTGCCTTGGTAAACTTTTTATGGGGCAATCCATTTACCTAGTCCATTAGAGAGCTCAATAAAATATTCTGTGCACAAAAATACTGCACTTCAACAGTTACACACATATATATCTATATCTATATCTATCTATCTATATATATATATATTTGTTCTGTAAAATTTACACTTCTGTGAAAAAACCTAAAAGATTTTGTGAATATGAATTGTTTTAACATCAAAACCCACCATTAGAGAAAATTAGTTGCTACTTTATTTTCTCATTACTTTTAATCCATGGTATTAAGCATTCCATTTTGAAAGTCATGCCTCCCACTTAGAGAAAATGAAGACTTAGACCTGGCAAGTGTGCAGTTGATGGGATAGCAAGTATAAGTTAGCTACTTGTGCATGAAGACAACCAGATATGATCTATTTCTGGTCAGCTGTTACCCCCTTTGTATGCCAAATTAGCCCCACAAAGGTGTCTGCAGTTTGTACACAGTCCCTTCTAAAAGCCCAGACTTCAGAGATTAATGCAAAGTCACAACACAAAACAAGGCTGGAGCTGGAGTCACCAGTTTGGACTCCTCACTGCCAGACCCAATATATACATCAAAAGTGTAAATATATACATGATTCTGGCAGTGGCATCTCCTCTCACATCCAAAATGACCTGCTTTTGACTTCTAGATAGCAGAAAAGAAACTCCTGGCAATTACAAAGCTCCAGACCCTGTTGACGATAGCCTCTTTGAACTAGCTCAGCTCCTTTTGTTTGTGCCACTCTGGGGACATGAAGTAATTGCAAAGGCAGCTTCTCTGCTCAGAGGAGGTTCTTCTCCCAGACTGAGTGGCATCTTCTCATAGCCAATGTAAGAAGCACAGAAAAAGGCAGAAACTGGATACTGTCTTTTCAGAGTGTATGAAAAATTGTGTTTCACTCCTTAGATGATCCTTGGGACTGGAAGGAACCAAGGATCCTAAGACTGGAAGCAGCAGAGTGGGGCCAGTGTGGAAGAAAATTTGCCATTCCTGCCACTAGTATGAACAAGGGGAAGGTAGGGGTAGGGTCTGATAATAGCAGGAGAATCCACTCACCTTCTGTAGTGACCACAGCCCCAGACACCCAGGTCCAGTTCAGGGTAGCAGCACCCATGGAAGGTCAAGAAGTGCAGTCAGGAAGGTCATGGCTATTTTACTGCTTCAGCAGTCATTTACTGTAGGCAGTTGCCTACCGTGTTTCTTTGGCAAGTTTGATGTGACCAGAAGGTGGATACAGACTCAGACAAACATCTGCTGACATCTCTTAGAAGCCAGTTCATATTGGAGCAATACGTTGCTTTAAAGAATTGTTGAGGTGGCATAAAGCTATCATTGTCCTTGTAGTGCACCAAGGATCATTTGTCCCAGCCTAAGAATGCAGACCTAGTTTCCTTTCTTTTTCACAGCCACTGAGTTGGTTGAATACTTTTCTCCCTTTCTTCCCTCTCATTTTTTACTTTTGCTTTACCATTATGCCACCACTCCATCATAGCTTAATTTTTCTCTTCTCCACCTCTACTTATTTGCTCTACAGATGGACCTCCATGTAAGCTCCCTACCTCTGGTCATTGTCCCCCAGTATCCTGTGAGCTCATGCATCCACTCTCCATCTGCTTCATGGGATTTCAGACTTCCCAGAAGACAGGCATGAAGGGTTCCCACCCTCCATACTGGAGGCAACTGTATGTGTTGCCATTCACTTAGTTCACAGGACACATTCCCTACCTCTTTCTTCCTTCTTCCCCTGCTACTGCAGCATTTGTCCTGCATTGTGGAAGTGTGTGTTGGCTGCAAGAGGAAACATGGTGACACCAGCAGTCATTAAACTGGTTGGGTGAGAAAATGACCTGCAATTATCTCATATGCTCAATAAATTTTAGGAACAGAGATCCTATGGAAAGCATGATATCTCAGAGGGTCACAGCAATTCACAGTTTCAGTGACTTAGATACATGTAAGTCTTTTATTCTCAATGTTGATAGCATCATAAACTTTTACAAACACAGATTTACTCAGCAAACGAAAGGAAATAACAGCAGCCAAAAAAAAAATATGTCTATTAAGCAATGTAACCCAACAGTATACCAGTATCAGTGACCTAACTGCTATTTAAACCATGAAGATGCTGTGGTCCTGGAGAAACTAAACAATTTCCCAGTAAGAACAAGCAGCAGCATGAGGCCATTAACTGAAAGCCTAGATATGGTTCTGCAGTACACACTGTAATCTCACTGGGCATCATGTAAAATTACTTTTATAAAGTCAGAAAAGGATTTGAAAAGCTTAGAACCACAGGATATAAATCTAAAATTACAGGGTGAATTTTTGCAATACTTTAGATACTACATAAACACAATTTTAAGACCTTTGAACCTACTCTCTGCATTACACTGCCGATGTAAGAATGGATGAACTCATTGATTTCAGTGCTCAAATTCATGTTCTCTAAAAACAGAAAACAAAGCACAGATTTAATCTGAGGAGATCATTCTCTGCTGCTGTGAGTGCCACAGTTGAGAGCATGTATACTAGATTTATCTCCAGTCCCCTTCAGAGGCAATATCCCTATAAAAGAATTGCTTACCCTCAGGGGTAGTATCTGCATTTTAATAAAGAATGAGTCTGATCTCTGCCAATTCCTGATAAGATCTACTCAGGTGAAAGATCTGGAGAAGTGTACCAGTATATATCAAATCAGTGAAACTGATTTTTGACCACACTTTCCCCTCCAACTCTGCTCAATAGCACTAAAATATTACTCATTAGATCTTTAGGAAAAATTTCAGGTACTGCAAGTAGCATTACTAAGGTGTTATGACAACTAAAAAAGTCAAGAAACATTAATCTATGTCTGATATAGCAAAAGTAGAGAGGTATATCTTAATCTCTTTAGATCAGAAGTTAAACAGGTCAGAGTTGAAATAATTTCTGTGTGGAGTACCTGCATGAGGTGAGTGATAAGCACTGTTCTCAGGCATCACAATGCAAGAGTAATTGAGGGAGACTCATGATTTTATGTATATTATGCATTAAAGAAATATTTCCCAATCTATTTAATGTCAATGCAAACATTACTCACTCTGGAAGTGTTTGAATTTGCAGAAGTCATTCTTGATTCTGAATGCTATACATTAAAATTGCTTTTCTTTTTGTGCCTTGATATAGAATCACAGAATCATTAAGGCTAGAAAAGTTCTTTAGAATCATCAAGTCTAACTGTTAACCTAACACCACTGTGTTCACCACTATGTCCTCAAGTGCAATATCCACACGCCTTTTGAACACTTCCAGGGATGGGGAATCCACTACTTTCCTGGGCAGCCTGTTTCAACATCTGAGCATCCTTTCAGTGAAGAAGATTTTCCTAATGTCTAATCTTAACCTCACCTTGTGCAACTTGAGGCCATTTGCTCTCATCCTTCTGTTTTCTACCTGGGAGAAGAGGCTTACTCATGCCTTGCTACAATCTCCTTTCAGGTAGCTGTAGAAACAGACAAGGTCTCCCCTGACCTTCCTCTTCTCCAGGCTAAACAATCCCAGCTCTCTCAGCTGCTCCTCATCAGATTTTTGCTCCAGACCCTTCACCAGCTTTGTTGTCCTTTCTAGTAGTGAGGGGCCAGAAGTGTATGCAGCACTCGAGGTGCAGCCTCAGCACTGCTAAATACAGAGGGACAATCACTGCCCTGGTCCTTCTGGCCATTCTATTCCAATACAGACCAGGATGCCATTGACCTTCTTGGCCACCTGGACACACTGCTGGCTTGTGTTCAGCCAACTGTTAACCAGCATCTCCCACATCCTTTTCTGCTGGGCAGCTTTCCAGCCTCTCTTTCCCAAACCTGTAGCACTGTAAGGAATTGTTGAGACCCAAGTGCAGGACTCAAGACTTTGCCTTGTTGAACCTCACACAACTGGCCTTAGTCCATCAATCCACCCTGTTCAGTTGTTCCTCTCTGTAGAGCCTTTCTACCCTCCAGCAGGTCAACACTCCCACCCATCTTGGTGTCATCTGCAAACTTACTGGAGGTGAAGTACATTCTTTCAGTTTTATTATGTCTTCTCATTTATCTATTTCACTGGAAAGATGTGTAATATCTGTCTCTTGCAATCCGGACCTAGGACATGAAAGGTATGTTCAGTACAATGTTCCATGTCATTCAGTCCATGAGATCTGACCATGAGTTAACTCTGAAGTGCAGACATATGTCAGTAATTGCAGCATGATCTAGCCCATTTGCTGGTTGTGATCTAATTCCCCACCAGGGCCCTGGACCAGCCTTTCCCCACCACCACACTTTCCTCCAGAAATGAGTTTTAGCCATGGTCTTAGATCTTTTCTCACCTGTATGAAGTGCACAGATGATGAATCCCCTGTTATCATCTTGCTGAAGACAAAGAAGAAGTTCTTTAACTCCTGAACAGTTTGGAGACCATGGTTTTGTGGAAGGACTTAGGAATCTTGCCCCAGTAGTACTGCTACAATACTAGGCAATTTGCTTTCTAAATCCAAAATGGATCCTCTATCCAGCTCTGCTCTCACTCACTTTCTCTCTGCTGGATCCCCCATATCAAGCCCCTTTGCAGTTCTTAAATATTGATCAGTTCTAATCCTGGCGGAGATTTCTTTTTGCCACATCATCTTTCCAGTGCAGACTCCCTGTACATAGCATATTGAGGTACCAGGATAAAAAAATGAGAATATCTATACAGGCTTATGCCAACCTTTTCACATTCATTTTGAGCCTCTTGCTGAATGAATGGTACCCTTTATATCATCCAGGAGACATGTCACTGAGTCATCTATCCTGTTATATGACCCCCCTGACACTCATTCACTTCATCTGAAGAGGAACTCTATGTAGGGCAAAATGAATCTTAGTCCCACCCTCATAAAGATTCAGCACATACTGGGACGTGGTGTGCATGTATTTATTGATACAGTAATCACGACCAGTCACATTCTCTTTCTGTGTATTTAATGGAGACATTATTATTCTGCCCCCTTTGCCTCATTATAATAAAATCTTGCCTTGGATTTAATAACTAAAATAAATCTGCTTGAGTCAGGCCAAGAGCTAACTTAGTATTCTTCCTAAGGACCATCTTAGCTATGCAATGGAGAGATGACACTCTACATCAGCCAACATATGATAACCTATCTTTAATTTCTCCCTGCTCTGGTGCTATTATCTCTCCTCTGCCACAGCTGCATACTGCTATTGTCAGTGGTAAAGACAAGACATCTCTAATTAGAGGGCAGGATAAATTGCTTTTATCTACTTTTAACATGCTTTTACATGGCACCTGGTACACAAGTCTTAGCTAGGCAACGATAATTTGAAAAGCAAATCACTGCTTGGAGAAATATGATACATTTTAAAAAGAAAATTAAATGTATAGAATAGCAGAATCAACATATTGGAGATTGCTGAGCTTTAAAGCTGTCAGAAGTCTTGTATTCTTATGTTTTATATTGAGTTAAAATAAGCAATCACAGTCTATATACCCAGCAGTTTCTCTCCCTCTGTCTTTCTGGATGATCCAAAGAGCAAGCTGTGAATTTGGAACTGTACATGCAACACAGCAAAGGCACCCTTGTCATACAGCAACTGTGTCTTCTCTCATGGTAAGTCCAACTGAGCAGTTTTAAAACATGCTCTGCAGGATCAGCATTGACTCATGCGGAGTCATCCCTGGAATAAGCTCATCCTGTACAGTACAAGTCCATATTACTGCTTTATACAATGCTTAACAAAAATGAAATATAGAAAATACAAATATTCAATGACAAACATTTGTCTCTGGAGAACACAACTTATTAAGAAATTATTCATGTGTTCTAATGAGTGTCCTGTTACAGAAAAAAACCCCAACAAATTAGGTACAAAGGTCCAAAAATTACTGATCTTTAGGCAGCAGTAACCATCAAACATCAGTCAAAAATTTCAGCTGTCCGTTACCTCTCTGAGTTCAGTTCACATAGCTGGGAGTGCATGACTGCCATACTAAACCCACACTGTTCAAGCTCTTTGCTCATCATCAGAAAGTATCAAGTGCTCTTCCATGAAAGGCATCGCTACAGAGACATATATTCTTTATAATACACTGTCAGTTGGCTTCATCTGCACTAGCAGAGTCAGGCAGCACTCATACTTCTAACACATCCTCCAGGCTTTTGATTACACTTCCTTAAAAATCTGTTGAGCTTGTCTGATTGTTAGGAGCTTTCTGAGATATAAAACTTCATACATCCAAATGGTAACTAGGCCAAATTATTTTATTTGCTATTTACTGCAACTTAGCAGTTTGGAAAGTCTATAGAAACATCCAAGAGTGACAGCTTGCAGAGAGAAGCTCAGTAGAGCTTCTGCTGTTAGTTTAATGAAAGGGAAATCTCTTTGCCGCCAGACTATGATTTCTGGCCCAATTTTCTCCTGCGGTGGTGTGCTCGTTACTAAACACGCTCACAGAACAGTATGCACCTGTTGCTGTCCATCAGAATCCCAAGTACAGAGCTGGAAAAACAGGGTCAGGGAAAGCACCCTAGGCTGAAATAGGGCTGTAGTCACACTGGACGGGTTTCCAGGTAATGACAAAGCTGTAAAGAATCTTGTTTTCCCAAGCTGATTTGCATGAAGTGCTCTGCCAAGAGAAACCTCTTTCTGTGTGCTTTAATATATAGCTGGGTGGCCCTTTATTCAGTCCCAGGACGACAGTAAGCCAAGCGGTTTCACCAGGGCATACTATTAATGTCTCAAAGCCTTTCTTTCATCTTCAAAAAGAAGGAATAAACTTCATGCACAGATTGCCCCAGTGATAACACGTGCTAGTATATGAGGCAAGAAATGTTTGACTGGGATATCTTAGCAAATACAACGAGCAGAGCTAATGCTGAGCAAAACTACCGTGTCTAGGTGACAAGATACTTATAACAGTATTTGATGACTTATGTACAGATCACAAGATTGCAAAAGTGAAATTGCACTTTAATTGCCTATCTCTAATACAAGCAAAATATTTTAAAACCCAGTTGAAAAACATAATTTTGGTTAGAAAGTCAAACACTTAAAAGTTAGAAAATGCACTTTCTCTAAGTAGGTTTAGTAATACAGTATCTGATATCCTCATCACAAACCGTTTTTGCATGGCATCCCAGTATCACTTAGGGCAGAAAGTAGATCGTGCTTCTTCAATTAATGAGCAACTAGCCATTCTTCTTCCTCCTGTCCCCTTTGCAGCCCTCTGATGCATACTATTCAAACAACCTTCTAAAATCAGAATGATTAATGTTTCTCCAGTGCTCATCACAACGTTATCCAAATCTTGTTTAATCACACTCATCTTCATAACAACCTTGTGAAATTATGTAGAGGCTACTCTTTATGTTTCAGCTGGACACATGAGGCATAGATAGCAATCCTAAAGTGTCTACTGATCCTGGGTACCCAAGTTGAGACCTGTGAGACCACTTTTTTTGATTAGTTAACACTATCTTCTCTTTGTACATTTGGTACAAGACCATTGCTGATGTCAGTTGGAGTGATGAGTTTTGAGCATGGATGAAAAATCTGTCTCAGATCAAATCCCTTAAAAGGCAAATTAGTGCAGAAACTCTGCTTAGTATATCTTCTTCATGATCACTTGGGGATGTGTTGTAGAGATGAGAACACAATCTGCTTCTTTACATATGTATGTAGATATTAGTGCTTGATAAACACGCATACACAGATATATGCAAAAACATTCATGTTATGTATTAGTTTTTCCTTTTACAAGGAAGGGGATAAATTGCACAATTGCACTGTTATTACAGATAATAAGTACTGAACCACAGAAAGCATGAATGGGAAGGACTTACCACCTAAGTGCCACGTAATATTTGACATAACTTACTGTTGCTTTGGGCTAATTTTAAATTATAAAGCTTTTCTCTGATTCTCAGTTTGCTTTTTTACATACTGATAGCACTTTCTTGGAACATATCCCTTATGTTTTTTTCAGCTGACTTTGTCCTCCTTGAGGCATTTTTACCCTGTGAATACACAAGTGAACAAAAGGATCAGATTAGATGGAGGAAGAAGGAAATTTAGCAACAGATAGCAAGAAGCACTTTACAATACTTGGGTGAAGAAGGTCTACATCTTTCCCAGATAAATAAGCAAAGAGGAAACCAATGTAAATACAGGGATAACCTCAATGAATGCAGTACTACAGACAGAAAATGAACTTTTTCAAGGAGTAACCCTGACAGAATCTTCCTTGATGGAGGCAAACATTGTTCTAATTAAAAAAATTTAAGTGCATTCTCCTCATCTGTTTGAACTAGTTTTAATTCAAAATGCATAAAATTGGCCAAGCCCTATTTAAAAATTGAAAGCTGATATTTAGGCTAATAAAACATAATTTACAAATATTGCTTAAAAATCATACTTCTTACATTTTAGGACATTGTTTTCCTACATGCACAGAAAAGAAATGTTTGTATTTCCTCTTCTTCAAGATATCTAATACATTATACAGTAACATACACAAGAAACTTGCTGGTATCTGCATGCCAACCTAAAAAGGCTCATCGTCCTTATTAGATTTAATTAGATCTAGCCACAACCGCCAATTAAGCTGTCACTTTAATATAGAACCAAAGCGTATGGATCAAATACACAACCTTAATTGAAATTAGTCAGTCTTAGTTCCACTTTTTTTCCCCAAAAAACTGTCTTCCTCATAAAAGGAAGTGTTTATTTTAGCTTTAACTTTTGCCAATACACTTTGAATGCTAAAAATAAAAATAGATAAATGCAAAAAAGAGATATTATTGGAAAAATTGGAATGTGCTATGGTCTGTATTATTTATGAGTGACTAGGGAGTCCAGGGAGAAGGGAAAGTTTGCACTAACAAAGCAAACCACGTAACTTAGAAATATTTTGGGCTTTAAGATGCAGAGAGGATGTTTGTTCAGTTAAAACATCCATATAAAAGCATGCAGAATTACATTTCTAGTGAATTCACCATATAAAAACTTGTGTAAAATCCTGCAATATGTAAAGCACGATTCAACAAACTGACTTTTTAATGTTAGAGTGATTCTCATACAAAGTCCATCCTTAGTGACTCTTTCTGGCACAGCAACATAGAGTAAGAAAAAGTGTCAGTTTTGAAAAATCAGAATTCCATCAATCTAAGCACAGTTCAAATATGTCTGTTGACTTTCAACAGCAGTGCCCAAACTGAATTTGAGCTTTTTACTGGAAGTTAACCTGTATGACTGATAAAAAAAACCCAAAACAAAACAACAAACAAACACAAAAAAAACCAACCAAACAAAAAAAAACAACAAAAAACCCCACAAACCAACAAACAGAATGCCCAATACATGAAAATATTCATCCTCCTATCTATTACAGATTTTAGAAGGCACATATCCACATTGGCTTTGTTCACACTGAAATGAGTTGAAAACGAATACTGAAATAAAAATCCAAACCCAGCTGTTACTGAAGTTAGTAAGTAGGCTCACAATTTTTTTCTTTCTGAGTAGAATCAGTCTTTTGGTTATGCAGTGCCTCAAGTTTAAAATGTACATCAAGCTGATAATTCACATCCTTGAAGAGCATTTTTATAAAAAGGTGAAAGTACAAGTGTTAAGGTCTAGTGCT
This sequence comes from Sclerurus mexicanus, assembly GCA_013396755.1. Taxonomy (NCBI): domain Eukaryota; kingdom Metazoa; phylum Chordata; class Aves; order Passeriformes; family Furnariidae; genus Sclerurus; species Sclerurus mexicanus. Next base: position 994,865 of record VWZF01006730.1, on the reverse strand, counting down.
ACTTGCAGATATCGTGATGGTGAACTATTGATGCTACTCTGATACAGCTCCTGTGTTCAACCCAGGAGGGACAATTAATCCAGAGATAAAAACTTTGGAACCAATTCAGGCAAAGCATATTTTATACCAATTCTCCCCTATGATAGAGAAGGCTATGCTGTTTCATCTTCAGCTTTTTATCAAAGAATAATAAAAATTCAGGTCAATCTCATTTCAGCAAGGTAGGAGAAGAGGGCTTTTCTAAGAGGCAAGTCTACAGACTGAGGAAGTCTTTCTTTTCTCATTTGTTTCCTGCTCCTGAAATGGCTTCCTAAAGTGGAGACACTGGGAAAAGATGACAAGAAAAGATTTATTTCTGGCCAAGATTCTGAGACATCCATCAATTGCTCACATATAGCCTAATCTAGGCACTTGAGCAAGTGAGGGAGAAAAGGGAACAGTGCAAAGTGGACGAAGAAAGGAAATGGCTGGTTGCATTCAGTTTTCAGCCAAATGGCTATTCATATGCTGGAAAACAAAGTTGCTCTCTGCTAATCTTTTTCCCATATAGTCTGGCATTTAAAATTACTATAATTGCATGATAGAAGCTGACATTAAGGTAAGTAAAAATTCTAGCCTCAAATCTCTAGTTTTAGTCTAAAGTTTTACCTTTTCATATTTTACTGCCTCTGGCCCCCACCCCCTCCTTTCCCCCTCAACCAGTCCCTCCCATTTGGCAAATTTTCTGGATTTTGGGACTGTGAATCTAATCTGGACCTGGGTGCTTGGGGTCCTCCCTGTGTGTAAGCTTGAGCCATCAAGTACTTTTTATGGATCTCTGAACTGTCTTTTCCACTGTGAAATGTATTTGTGGTTTTCCCGTTGTCAAGCTGTATCGTAGGGGTTATCAACCATGGTTAGTGCTGAGCAGCAGAGGATTTACAGGAGAATAGACCCATGATGGTCCCCCTCTGCAGCAGGACACACTACCCCAGTCCTGGCTGCAATGTGAAAGTTGGTTCATGTTTCTAGACAAGGGAATCTAATCCCTTAATAACTTTCCCAGGGCTAGACAGCAATGTCAGTTTTTCCCTGTTAGCTTTCCTTGAGAATAGCAGAAACAGACAAATTTTCCTGTAAAAACATATGTACATAGTAAAAATTATAACCAAAAAATGTCTTTCCAAGACAAACAACCCACAGCACCATTACCTTTGAGAGTTCAGGTATGAATTGTCATATATACCTGGTTTGCAGCTCTGAATGACTCACAAATTAATGACTTTAACTGTTTTAATAAAATTGCAAACTGCCATGGAAAGAATTAAATTGATTTATTTCCTTCTCATGTTCTTCTAAATCACAGAAATCAAAAACTCTGACATTGCTTCATCTGAGAATGTTTTTTTGCCTGAAATGAATATTTAGACAACACATTTATTTTTTAAAAGCGTTATTTTTTTGAGATTGAACTTGAACTCTACTTTACTGGCAAGTCTGCATTTCCAAGGCTGCCAGCTAAAAATAACGCATGAAGAAAGAAGTCATGTGGAACAAGTCAGGGCACAACACAAACATTAAGAAATAAAATTCCTTACAATATTCTGCACTCATACAGAATAAGTTAAAGTTCATGGTCACAGAAGGAAAAGCTTGTGAGCATTCCGATGTGATAGACTAACTATTGCTATAAATTGAAATGCAGCCTACTTCAAAATATTCTTTTCATAGTAGCATGCAAGTATGACAATGTAAGTAAAGATGAGCAGCTGATCAGGTGAACAATTTTTTAGGTACCCTGATTGTTGCAAGGGGTTTTCTACATTTATGCTGGACTGGTGGCAGAATTTAGAGATACTTGTAAAGATGTAGAAACCACTGTCATGTATAAAACCACTCAAATGAGATTCAGAATGAGGGAGGATTTGTTATATGCTCAGAGATTGAGGAGGAGAGGTTTAGAAATTCGTTGATATAATCTGGGTTCTTTGAACTCTTCATAAAATTGATCATAATTACCACTGGACTGAACTGCAATCTATTGCTTGCAAAGTGCTTTGAAGTTTTTAGATAAATCTTGATGTGTAAGATATTAAAACACAAATATGTCAAAACATGAAGTTTGCATATTGAGGACATTTCAAATCAGGTATGGCTAAAACAATTTTTACTGAACTTTTGATGGTGAGAAACAAAGAGTCAGTCCTGTGGAATCTTGCACTTTGTATATCTTCCCTAAAAAGGAAGAAATCATGTTGAAAATATTTATAGACTATTTCCAGTATTAGATGTCACTATGACATAACTACTACTACTGCATCCCCCTTTAATAATTATGGGAAGATGATTCAATTTATAGTAGTTTTCTAATAATTTGCATTTTAAAATAGAACACTTGTTTTCAAACCATCTTTGCCATGTGGTTAAAAATTCTGCTTTTTACACAGTTCTGTTTCAAGATAGGAAGGTTAAGACTTTCAGACTGCCTGCTCAGAAAGAGCCATGTGCTGCATTGTGCAGCTGACTGGTGTATACATAAATAACAGGGCAGAATAAAGTGGATTTGTGAATGGACCTAATCGTGTGCACATGCAAACCAAGAACAGTGGCCTTTTATGCTGCTGTTTGTGCAACACAAGTCATGGATATGCAAGGCATAAATGTGCTTCTGCCTTTGGGCTACTAAGTAGCTATCGCACAACAATTCGTCTCAAATTAAATGGCTTCAAAGATGCGAAATAAGCATGTCATTCACCTGCCATCTCTTCCTTTATTATGCCTGATGCTATCGTGCCGTATTCTTCCTAATCCTATACCGTGGGTGGACTGTTTGCACCACTTCTGGTTTGTCCCTGGCTGCAGCAATACTGCTGTGAGTTTTCTTTCAGCAAAACTGATTTTATTGGGCAGGATTGCAATGTCTATCACAAGAATCAAGAATCTAGTCCTTTCTGCTGCTCTGCCAAGGTCTTGAAACACACCTCCTTGTACTGTGAGGAATTTTGCTTGGAGCTAATGTGATTCTTGACCTGTCTAAGAACACTGAGAATCAAACCACTGTCTCCCGGGAGAGGCAGATTTAGCAAAATAATCTCAAACTCATTGCATCACCATGGCAGCAGAAAAGAGTTACAGATTTCTACCAAGTGAAGGGATCTACAAATCGGAGGCAAGGACCTAGTGGGAAAAACCTCCTCTTCCCTCCCTTCCTCCAGCAGTACTTTAGAAAGAAGTTCTAGAAAATAATGGGGGACTGAAAGCTATATCATTGCTGTTGGGCTGAGAGCCATTGAACGAAGGCATCAGGCTTGGAGGGAGCCCAAAGGAGGTTAAATGATATATCTGTGTGCACATGCAGGATGTGGGAGAGGATTATTCATGTAGCAACATACCACCTGAGATCCCTATCACTGATGTCAGCTCAGGTACATTGGAGAACTCCTAAAATATCTCAGCTGGTTTGGTCCACTAATCATATAGAGCAAAGCCGTGGCACACTCATTAACACATTTTAATCAGGTTGGCTACTGAGGAAATAAGCTGCACAACAAAGTAAACAGAATCTGGCTGTTATCAGAGCTCCTCATATGAAATGAAGCATTCATTGATAGAAAAGCTGCACTCTGGTAAAGTTTGAAAGCAGACTTGCTGTTGCCTTAATAAACAATTAAAGAGAAATATAAACATCCAGAAGTCAGACAAGAGAAAAGGTAAGGAACTGATGTGGTCCTCTCTCCCTAGGTGGTTGCTGCTCACTTGAGAGCTCTGAAATGGAGTAGTGATGCCCCACTGCCTGACCCTGTGGATGAGGTCTGCACAGGAACCACTATACAATCTACATCTCATCCATTGAGCTGCACAACCTGCTTCTTGCTGAACACCCAGAATCAGTATTAATGCATTCCCTCAAAATCCACAGGGAATAAGATAATAACCTGAACACAGGACTGGCAGGTCCCGATGCTTGAATTAATAAGCAAGAAGAAGGACAGAAATCATTCAGGGAACACTGTTAACCTCCTTATTTGCAATGAGATGTCAGTGATGCTTGCAGTCCCCAAGATCCCTTGGAACACAAGTGAGTTGCGGCTCGCTGCTGTGGCTGGTGGTGTCAGGGAGCAGAAGCATGGCCAGAAGGAGGGCACAACTCGCAGAGGGAGGAACACATTGCAGTTTTGCATTGCGAGCATGTTCATTTTAATTGCTGGGGAACAATGGTACTCCACACCACCCACGGCTTGGGCCTTGGCTTAGTGGCACAGTCTGTCCCTACACATGCAATATGGCTTGCTTGTTTTTTATTATTATTTTTTAACACTGACTTCACAATGAGCAATTTAACAGTTTCCTTGCCCGTTTTTGAGTGGCACTTGCCCATTGCTTTTGTGGTAGCTTTTTGTACTTTGAAGACCATGTTTCTCTCACACATGATTCTTGCTAGTTTGGGAAGAAAGTCGCAGATGATTTTTTGATGCTCCAAGCTACTACTTCAGACAAGAAGCTACAGTCAGTCCAACACTAACATAGGGTTAAAAACTACTTTTTATGTGTGGGGAACACACGTGGTAAATCTGTGCTATTTTTAAATAATCACAATGAAAACCACTGTCATGTTTTCCTTGGTGCTGGCATGCAACTGAACCTTACATAGGGTTCCCCTTCTTGGAACAATTTTTTACTGATCTTGATTTGTTTAAACTGCTTTGGTACATGATTTGATGGAATGTGTGGAGCAGAAGGAAACTTTGGATTGAATGCCAGATGCCTGCTTCATTCCTTTAACCTACAGTGTTATTAAAATATTACCAACTGGTTCTCAAGATCTTTCCCCTGCAACAACTTAAAAATAATTCAGATATCAATTTTTTTGCTTACTGTTGTGTTGTGATTGTTGTCTCTGTTGTCACAAGTATGAATATCGGGTAATGGGTACCATTCATTTTTGTAGTTAGTAGTTTTCCTGGGGTGCTAGTGACAGGAGAAATGTATGCGTTAAAACAAGCATGATGGAAAGCAGCTCTCTTTATAATTTCAGCCCAGCTGCTGTATTGATGGATACAATCTTTACCACATGCTCCAGGTGGCTTCTAATGCCTGACTCCCTGCAGAAACCTCTATTTACACATCTTAAACCACTTATTGGATTTGAACAGGATTTTTCAGCCTGAGTGCAGTAACAGTGTTCACTTATGTAATATTTGTAAATCCTGGCTTTACATTTCACTCACCAGACTATCTTCAGAGGTATTCAACAGGGCCTTTATGTGGTCTGATTCTTGTTTTTTAGCGAGATCCCATCAACATGTATGGCTACAAAGGATATTGCTAAATTTATTTTCCATCATTGTCAGGGGTTTACAATGAAGTGTAAGTCAATTAATCAGCCTTTCGTGAATAGTGCTTTTCTTTGTCACCAGATTTCATATAAAATTCATCTGAAAGCTTTGTATTCAAAGTTCACAAAGGTTAACCTTTATTCAGGGTGTGCATCTCCAAAGGCTCTAATCAACTTGTCTACTGTTCTTTAAAACTTCACTTACTACTGTACTGGTTGCTTTGAATTATTGTGTTTGAGACCTTTATTTGGTGTCTGAGTGAATGAACAGACACACTAAAGGCTGAAAAATAAAAGGCTTTTATAATTATGGATGGGTAGAGCAATTACTAAAGGGTTTATATTCCATCTTGTCTTATGTATTACAACTGTCCACCACCCAGATATTTACTGTATTCTTTGTAGCTGTGCAATAAAACTTCAAGTGTTCTCATTCCTCCAGTAATTCTGTGCACAGCCCAGATCTCGTATAATGTTTAAGGGACTTAATAATAAGTTAGTGTACTAATTAGTGGAGACAACAGCAGACACCCATGATTTATAGCAAATGCCCAACAGATGATTACACTGCTGAACCACAAGCAAATCTTTTCAGCAGCAAGCGTTTACAATTAATTGCACATCAGTATACTTATTTTGCTCCTTTATATTAAAGAAAAAGGGAAAAGATGAAAATGTTCCCTTTGAAAGGTGGACCTTATGGTGGCTGCAGGTGTTTCTGCTGATAGAAGGCATTGGTATGCAGAAACAGAACACTTTTCAGATAGGATAAACTTCTATTCCTGTCCTCCTTTGTTTAGTATGAAATATTATTCTCCACTTGAGTGATGTTTGCATTCCTTTCCAACACAGTTGGTTTGATTTGTGACCTGAATACAATGACATACATACCAATGATCCATTACATGAAATAACATATTTGGAATTCTTGAAGGTGGGAATGCAAGGGGACAGCAATCTGACTACATTATTTCTTTGAATTTCAGCATAAATTGCACATTATTTTTCCCCCCCAATAAAATCTCCTGAAGATATTAAGCACATAAATTTAATATGAATGCAAGGCAGCTGGACGGACACAATAGATCTAAGGAAACATTAGTGCTCAGATTATTGACCCAAAAGGCTATAAAAGGGATTAGCACAACAGACTGTAACAGTTCCTCCCCAGCCTTTACAGTCTGCTTGGTCCAAAGTCCACTTTGCACAGTCTCCCAAGCAGAGAATGTTCTTCAAATTAACACATTTTCTAAAATATCTGCTAAGCTACAAGCCACACTTCAACAGAGCTGTTTGGGTCCATTGAGTGAGTATTAGGCAAACCAGAATATAGATAGAACATAGAACAGAAGTCAGCAAATAGTAGACGTGAAAATGTATTGTTAGATCCCTTAACACAGCAGTATACAGATTTAACAGAAGTATTTACCTGAGAGAGTGGCCAGATCTGAGAAAAATTTTGCACAGAATATAGTTTATAATTTACATTGTAATATTATTTTGGGTTAATGACTATTACTTTTCATATAGACTCCTTTACTTTTCTTACTGACTACATTATAAGACAAGAACAAGTTTGATGTCTATATCTTAAACAAAAACTTTCAAGAGGAGGATTCAGATTAGGTATCTGGCCTCTCATAGCATCACTGAATTTTTCTTCAGTCTCACTGATGTAAAATTGTCCATGCCTTCACCTTAAATAAGGCAAATTTGGCAATCCGAAGCAGCTTTTAATTTTCCATCTGGAATGCCTTCCAAAGCAAAGATGGCCATTGCACTTTCAAAAGCTAAAAGGAAATGAAAAGCACTCTGTACTTTTCTTCTGAGTTTTTTAAGGTGGATTTTGTTTGATTGTTTTTTGGGGATTTTGGTTTGTTTGTTTCATTTTAGTTGTAATGTTCCAAATCTTATTTGAGGCAAGCCAAAAGATAATGAAATCTGAAAGAGGGGAGGAGACAGAATTTCAAAACCTAAAAATAATAGAATGCCCCTAACAGGTTACATTTTGCAAAAAAAAAATAAAATTCTCCTTCAGAAAATCAGGTTTCTCCATTGATATATTGGAAAATTCAAGAGTATCCACAGAAACCATTTTTCAACTAACACTACTGTAATCACAAGGCTGCTAATGACATGCTGCATAGCTTCAGGGCAAATCAATTAATCTGAACATCAATATCTCCATCTGTGATATGAATATAATAATTCTTCCCTTCTTCTTAATTAATTTGCAATATTCTCTGTCCTTACTTGCCAAGTGCCCATAACATTCATTGCTGAGGTCTAATTCCAAGGAGCCAGAGCAGCTGACCAGCAGAGAGGCCATGAACTCACGGACAGAGATCTGCCCAAGGCATTCACCAATAGTGGGCACCTCCCTGAGAATGAGATCTCTGTTCTACTTATCAGAGGGTAATAGCATCCCAGGGATTCCTGGAGGTAAAACTTCTTGCCATGACATCCAGAGAGCCCAGTGTGATTCCGTGTTTTGACCACCTGCCAGTGTTGCCCATCTTTGGCTTGGGGAGCATTTGCTCATGAGTCTATACCTAGAGTCACGCCCCTTACAGTAGTGCAACTCTGACCAGGTATCATAATATTTCATTTAAGGTGACTTTAAGGCTGCCAGACACACATCAATAAACTGGCTTAGCCTTTCATGAGGTACTGACTAAAAGCTCGCCAAAGTTGATGGGCAGTGCTGTCACTGCAAATGGGGTCCACAGCACTTCAAAACTATTAGAGCCAATTTTACTCGTGAGCTGTCTCTTCCAGGAGTTACCTATCAGTCACTCCGCTGGCACGTTGCAGTCGCACTGCTATTACAGCCTAGTCACAGCCTCCATTACATGACAGTTGCTTTAGAGCACAGAGCAATCCCTTCGCACTTACTTTATATTGACAGTTGTACGATGCCACTGTCATATCACAGATATTTCCTTGTCATAACTTAGTGACATTGTAGTCACATGACAGATACTTTTTAAGAGCATGCTGAATCTTTTACATGGAAAACTCTGATAACAGCAGTCACTGCTTAATTATCTGTTACCTGTAGTTACGACAAAAACATTTTGTGGTGGTCACTTTGCCTCAGTGCTTTGACTGTCACGCAAAGAATGGAAAAGTTGCCATTGCTCACTAGAGACCAAGACCTGAGTCCTTAGAGCCACTCTAATGTTAAATTAAAGTAGGAATTAATTATATTTACAGCCAATTTTGTATTTGATAGATGTTTCTCATTCTTGCTGTTGAAATACTGTAGGCATTTCCTCTGAATTTAGAATTGTTATTCTTACTATGTGAATAATTAACTATATAATTCTGTTTTCATCTTTTCACAAAAAACCCACAAAAACAAAAACAAAACACTTTTTCCAAAAACTTCATCATATAATTTCATTTATAACTTTGTAACCCTTTGTAGCCACTGTGTTGCATGTATTTAATAAGCAGCATGTAAGCTGAGTATTGATAGAGTTCAAATGGCATATCCCTTCTCACTCAGCGACTGAGCATTCTGAGGACAAACCGTCACCGCAGTTCGTGTTCCTTCAGGTTTTTTTAACAAAATGCTACACTGGAAACTGAAACAGCTTTTAATATGCATTCTTCTACATGTCTTCGAAAAGTAATGTTTTCCAGCTATTATATCACAAGAATAATGAGAGAAACAAAGAGGCTATATATGGTCTGAGTGAGAGAGCTTCAATACTTCTATCAATGGGAGTTTTGCAGTTTTACCATTATTGTATATTTATCTGAATATTGCAAAATCTTTTCCCTAAATGTCCATAACAACATACCACCAAGGACATTCTGTCCTAACTCAATTCTTCATCAAAACATCAGTTTGAAGTAATTTCATCCCAGGACCACATAATAAATGCCAGTCCCTCCTCTAGTTATACAAAATTTCCCAGTGCAGAAGAAATAATATTAATTAAAAAACCGCCTTCCCCCAAACTGTTTTCTTTGTCTGTCTTTGATACAGTAATAAACTATTGATTCTATGAGTAAATGTTGCATATTCCTGTCCAAGTAATCTTGGACTTCGTTATATGAAGACTGGCCCTTGTCCCATGTTCCCAGCTCTGTGGTTGGACTCTGTTGTTACACATCGCAGAGGCTTGCTGCTTCCCTTCAAGTATTGAGGTGGATGTAGCTGAATAATTTCATCTTAGCTGTAGGCAATCTTTGCTGAAGACAATATTATGTTTATTTTTTAATTGTAAGATCTGAAAAAAAAAATTGTTTTAGGTCTTTCTTTTAATGACTTTCTTATAAAACATGTCTGTCCTTTTATTTAAATTTTGCTAATTTCAACATTTTCCCCCCTTGATTTCCCAGAGAGCTATTTGTTTGCTAAATTATATCAAAGTGATGTGCTAGTCCTCCTCAGGGATTGTTTCTGTATATTCAAAAAAGCAGTTCATGTCAGTGGATGTCATGTCACACTATGACCATTCTGGAAGGGAGACTGATTTTTAATACAGGTTGATCTGTTGATTTACTTTCCTGTATGTTGCATTGTGGCATTATCTTATTATTAACCCAGTGTATTTAAGATGCATCTCTTTTTTTCCTCATTATGTCTCTCTCACTAGAATGTTCTCATTTTCAAATTTAAGAACATGCTACTACTGCATTAAAGCCTTATAAAATGCAAAGGCTGCCCTTGGAGACTCCATCACTGATGTGAGTGAAGGCAGCATGGACCTTGAAACCTGAATTTTAAAATGACGATCCCTTTGATTTTTGTCAGGAGTCAGACTTGAGTATGACAATGTCAGTTGTATGAAAACTAGGACATTTTTACAGGTAAAATCCCATTTTTACAAGAAAATCCAGCACAATTCAAACAAGTTTTGTTTCTGTATACTTATACTTATTTCTGTATTCTTATACTTACTTATCAGACTGTCTACTTATGCCAGTGCTTAAAAATCACATGTACACAGTATGCCAGTGCAAAACCACATTAAACAAGAAGCCTGATGGTCTGATGATCATCTAACATTTACTCTAGTCGATACCCTTAACACATATACTCATTTTCAGCACTGCATTACAAAGTCTCTTGAAATAAAACTGAAAATGAAATGAAATTGAAAATTAAATAATACTACTGCAAAGTCAAATTAGAAAAGAAGAAACAAGTGTGAACATTTCAAGAAATAACCAGGGGAAAATTAGCAAATTATCCCACAGAAAAAAGATTATATTAATACAAATGAAAAAGAAGCTAATCAAGAATAGAAATCTGAACACTCCCAAAGGAGTTTGCAAGCTGTCCTAGGTTTATTTTATTATTATGAATATACAGATAATATCTGATGAAAAAATGAACACAAAAATGTAGATCCTACTGGGACAGCTATATGAATAAAATCATAAGCATTCAGATAATGCAGACCTGTCAAGTGACCGCTTCCAGTCATTTCCCTCTTCATAGCACATTGCATTCTTATACCGCAGATGTACTCAGGATGGAGCAGATCTGCACCCGTTCAGTGGCTTCCAACTTCAAGACTTCTCCCAGAAAGCAACATGCAACAGATGAACATGCAATCTTGTTTTGAGGCTTTACATGGTGGGGCACATTTTGCACCAAAAACCCCTATCTCCCCTTAGGCATCAAACACTCACCTCAAAAAATTCAGACCTGAGCCCGTGAACTGCAATGTGGTCTATGCCAGCTCCAAAGAAATTGCTTAGGAAGAAGAGAATCTTTTCAGAATGTTCCATCCCTATATACAATTTTCCTAGCACTTGAAAACAAACATAAATTTTTCTCACTCTGGAGGAAAATGGGTTGAAAGTATCTGTTTTTCATGCCTCCACACTTTTTTAATTTAAAGAGCAAGCCCAGAAATATAGAGCGGAACTATTATGGGCCACAGTCTTTTTACACTCATATGTGCTATCTGTAACTGAAGCAATAAAACTTTCAAATACAAACGATCTTTTTTATGTCCACTTTTATTTGTCTACCATTCAAATAATAAAGAAAGTCTATAAAACAGTTTTACTCTGTAACTTGTGAAGTTAAATCCAACTCACCAAAATAATGAAGGAACAACACTCTTAAATATAGATCCAGTTGTAACTTCATTAAAGAATTTAAATACATTCCAGTGCTATGAGGCACTTCACAGAAACACACTATTTATTATCTGGAATTAGTCACTGGATGACAAAAAATAAGTTTAATGCTTACTGTTATAGATTAAGCTAGTAGAAGACTAGGATGCCACTAATTTATTTTGTTGTTATTTTTAAACCATGCCGGTATTTAATTTCCAGAAATTATATGCAAAGACAAGGAGCTGATTTCTTGGATTTTTTTTTTTGTAAATGCAGATAATTTCATTTTATTTCTTCTATGTATTTCAAAATATAAAATTATGGTTGAAAGTTTCAAGTCAGTATGCTTAGATTGATTTCACAAGTCATTTACCTAGTTTAATAAAAAAATTGGCTATTCTTGAGTGGATACATAGACCGTGTTAATGGTTTCCTGACTAACAAAAACTTCTAGCTAAATCTGACCACAATTCCAGCAACAAAACCCCCAACAATGTTCCCTTTACATGGAAGCAAGATTAGAGGCTTCTGTTCAGAAAGTTAACTTGCAAACTGGAGGGTGTCTTCCTTTTGCTTTATTATGATACCATGACTGTGCATCATTGAAGATTTCTTAATTATGTGCACAAACATGCCCAAAACAGCCCAAAGTCTGAACAAAACAACACAGTGATTTACTGTTGCATTTCTCAGTCACTAGGGAATAGATTTGGGGTGGATCAGAGAATTCCAGTGTGATTTTTTCTAATAGTTGTATGTAAACTGGGAAATAGCAAAACAGCTGGAGATCTACTCCAGCCCTCCAGCTTATGTATAAAGACAAGTTGCATAACATGTGCACTAAAAAAAATAAAAATGGATAGAACCCTTGTTGCACAGGAAGTCATTACATGGAAATCTCATGAAATAACACAAGCATGACAAATTGCATGGCAAAAGTTCAAAATCACTAACGGCTGGTGAATAAAGATGATGTGTCATAATGTTTTTTGCCTAAAGAGAAGGACTTCATTTTGCCAACATCTACCTTCTGACTCCACCAAAAAAGTCATTGCATTCCAGTAATACGTGATTGGGTTGCATAAAGGTCACGATTACCTGCTGAGCCAAATGGGAAATGCAGATGAGACACCAGTTTCCTTTCATGAGCCATCCAATAACGTCATCGAAGAAATAGGCACAAAATCCGTCATCATCAAAACTTTAGGGAGTGAAAAAATGTGCATTACAGTGATGCTGGTGGTGTTAGCAGATGGCATAAAATTGCCACCGTATGTGATCTTGAAGCGGAAAACAATGCTGAAGGACCAGCTGCCTACTGGAATAATTGTTAGGTGTCAAAAACAAGGATGGATGTCTACAGACTTAATGAAGGATTGGCTGAACATCATTTGGAACAGGAGACCAGGTGTGCTGCTACGCAAAAGGAGAATGCTTGTCCTATGTCCTAGGTACATTCAAAGGGTATCTAACACTAGCAATAAAGAATATCATTGGATGAAATAATGCAGCTCTTGCAGTTGCACCGGGAGGAATGTCACAAGTGCAGGTGCGTGATTTAGTAGAGAACAAGCCCTCTAAAGAATGTCTATGGCTATTGGCATGGGATCTTGCTGTGACTCCTACAGAGAAGATAAGGAAGGCCTGGGGTAGCACTGTTTTTTTCTTTGGATTAAGACAACATGGAATTAGATAAATGCAGAAGTTGTCACTGAATGGTTTAGGAAATACTGTATTTCAGATTCCATGAGCGTAGCCCATGATGATTTAAGTTCAAAGAAGAAGATGAGAGTGGTGAAGAGGCTAAAGGGGGGAAGAACTCAAAGATGGTGAAGAGAGTGACAGTGATGGAAATGATTGTGCCAGATGGAAAATCTAAACTGCAATAGTAATAAAACCTAAAAGAAAAAAGACTAAATTGAGGCAAATCACTAGTGAAATTTCTATCATTATTATATGTGGTTACAGATATATAATAAACTTCTTTATTTATAACCCTTCTCTTTAGGGATGTTATTTTTAATTCAGCATCACTGTCCCTGGGTAAAATGAGACATTGTCTATAACTTGAAAATGCTTGGGAAAAATTTTAATAGAAAATATTCTGAGAAAGCAGAGGAAATCTGAGGAGCTAGAGAAAGCAATTTGTCTTCAAACTATTTACCAATCTGTTATGTAAACAGAACATTTGTCAAATTATTAAAAAAAAACAACCAACAACAACAAATTTTCAATTGGTATTGCTACTGGACTGAATGATAAATTTCCCAATCTCAGAGAAGACAAGGAGAAGGCTCTGTTGTGGATAAGGGTTCAAAGCCTTGCCCATTGTTTTTATTTCAGTGTTGAAATTATTCAAAACCCAAGAAAATAACCAAAATATTGCTTTGGCAGCATATAATGTGAGACACAAAAAAGCAGGCCAGCCTGGCTTTTTTCACTCATCCTCAAAATCAAGAGCTATCATGACACACCTTCATCTCTGAAAATCTGCTTCAGACTGCTTCAGAGGCAGCTGGAGAAGGAAGTTACTCCCAAAACTTCGATCCTTATTAATACCTTGCCAGAAGAGATTGAGCTGTTGTGTCTTCACTTACTGCAATGAGGCTGTTGTCTACAAGCAGCAAATCTAGAAGTTTAGAGCTGAAAGCCATGAAATTCTGCTCTTGGAAATCAGAGCCCAACGCAGTCAACGCAGAGCCCAAAGATGCTGGACAGTTTAAAAAGCCAGTAGCCAACTTGAAAGTCAACACACGTATGTGCTAGAAAAGGACTTCTGAGGCAGCCTCCTGCAGCGGTGGGCATTGTGCAGTTGCCTGTGCTAGAGAAAACAAGAGGCAGAGATACCAGCAACAAGGTCTAGAAAAGAGGCACGAGCCAAAAAAGTCTTTCCACTGACTTCAGTGGAGTTTGGATCAGGTCCCTTGCAAATACTTTCTCACTCAAAGGTCAGTACTGGAAAATGTGGATGTTTAATATTAGTGTCTTTTTTGTAAAAAAAATATTCTCAAGCATTTCTAGGCATATAGTGCTTTTCTTGTTGCTGTGTGGAGGAGACCAATGGTCTTTTTCTGTAAAATACACTTGCATTATAACTGGCTCCCCAGTACATTTATCTCTTCAGCTATATGTTGCCTTATTTATCCATTCCTATCAGCTTTTCATTAGTTTTTTTTCTAAACATTGGTACTGACTATACAGAAGCCAAGAAAATTCAAGGCAAGTTCCAAAACTGATAATTTTTTTCTTTCTTTTTATAATGAATACTCTAAACCACCACTGATGATTTCAAAACGTATGTCTATGGTTTATAAGCACATCGACCTTCCTGCCATTCTGTGATGGAGTCTTAGAAATCGCACAATGCCTGTCACTATTTTTCAGATCTTTAATAAATCTGGCTCAATGATTTTCTGACAATTCTCTACCAAAATAATTCAGTCAGCCTGAGACCCGCTTTAAAAAAAAAAAAAAAGAAAAGAAAGAAAGAAAACCAGTCAAAAACAATGCTATATGGATTCAATTTTGAGTCAATAAATTGTTGATTAATCTGGCTCATGGTGTGTATAAACTCAGGCTTAGCTCTATTGGTAATCATCTCCAGAGTGCCATATAGCTGCATGCTTTCATTTCACACCAAGGGAGCAGGGATTAAATCCCTAATGGAGAAGACATATAAACAGTTTTAGTCTCCACAACAAGCACAATCCCCATAGCACCATATTTGTGTATACAGCATGTGAACCTGTGGAGAGGAAGGAGGCACTGGTTTAAAAAAAAAAAAGAACGTGAATGGTGGCAACAGAAATGAGTGAGGGCGAAACCCAAATGTAGTGGACAATAAGTTTAGCAGGGTGCATTGCTGTATGTTATTCACATGCACCGGCTGTACTCAGGTGGCGTAGTATAAAATATCTCTCCCGCTCTGAGTGACAACATATGTGTGGTGACAGTCTGAGACAGTGAGCTGTTATGTGCAGCCGTAAACTCCTAACAGCTATGCATGTTCATTACTGTGCTGCCTTGACCATTAGGCAGTTCTCTAAAATGTAGTTGTGCCCAGACTGGTATTTTCTATCACATAATCTTCACAAAGCTGTCCCACGATCTCTAGTATAGCAGTGTTAAACACAATGTATTTGTAAGGCTTTCTGTTTTCTCAGAGAATTTTAATCCCCTTTATTGGTAACTAGCTTTTAAAATGACATTTTTCCTAGCTGCATTTAGCTTAGTCCAAGGGGAAAAAGAAAAAAAAAAAAAAAGATGCCAGATGTCACAGGGCCAATAAGCAGGTGGGCCGAAGCTTCTGTACCAATTCAAACTGGCACCGCATCAAACCTGGTGGGTATAACCTTTAATTCAGTGCTTCCCTGGCACCAGATCTAGTGCCATCTGCTTAGCTTTGCTAAGCTGTGCTTGTTTCTGTGCAGGGACGATGCCAACAATGCAAACTGTCTCCTACATGTGCAGGGAATCATCGGTGCAACTAGTTTTTCAAGACCCATATGGTGGCATCTGCAAATGTACACTGTCAGCATTGCTACTCGTACCACCCTTCGTGTTTAAGAATGGAAGGAGAGAGCTCTGCTTTGCAATTCACATCAAGCTGAAAGGATATTCTCTGTGCTCCTGTTTTTAAGGGCAACCCTGGGATGAAGGGAACATGTAGCTTTAAAAGAGAAAGCAGTTTAGAAATCAGGCATGGGAACTGGGTAGAATGAAGTAACAGTTGGGGACAAAAAAGATGATTTTGTAGAAACACTCGTAACTCATTGCCTGAAAGCTTCTTCAGTGTAGTTAAAGCCAAAAAAATCACTGTATCTTGACTCTTGGGGCTATGAAATAGGTTCAGTTCCAAGTCACTCCAAGGCACGGACACTTCCACTTGCAGGAATGGATTCTGTCCTATCATCCCTTCTCCATGAGGTGGTACCATCAGAGGGATGAATAGGTCAGAGGGACAGAGTAGGTAGAGGCTGGCTCCAGCACAGCTATTTTGGTGCTTATTCCAGGCAGAACGGTTACTGACATGGAGTAGGGAATGAAATGATAAATCTATGCACAAAGATGAGCAAACCAGAGCTATTAAAACTCATTTCAAGATCTCCAGTTTAAGTTTCCCTTTGTTAGAGAGCAGCAATGCCTCCTTCCATCTGCAAGGACAGGGGGCATGTGTGTGTGGGCATGGCCAGCTGACACCTCCTCCTCTCCTCTCCTCTGCCTGCTGCCACACATGATCCTCGAGAGCACAGACTTTCCAAGCTCTTTGCACAGTCAACAGGTGTGTGTGGTGGCTTGGAGGGGAAGGGCAGGGAGGCATCATCGTTGCTCACGCCTCTGAGCATTGGCTTGGCATTTTTCACTCCTTCATAATTTGACCACTCAGACATTGCCACTGGCTCTCACGTTACCACCTATCACTAATGTCAGTAAACAAGTTCTTGACATACTGCTCTGCCAGCCATCACCAAAACACATCTGTGCAGTCAGGAAAAGGCCATGTTGACCACAATGAGCAGCTCCTCTTACTGAGAAGTTATTAATTGCTCTCACAGAAGGCCAGAAAAATTGGCGCTGAGGGTTTTGAACAAAGCCACTTCCTTTGGATGGCATGTGCTGTGGTGGAATGGTTAAATACAAATTAAAGGGGCTTTTTTGGTGGAATAGTTTTCCACATTTGGTTTCATGGAAATTTTCTATCTATCTAGCAGTCTTCAAAAAAATTGCATTTATATACAGCAAAACTACCTGACAGAGTTGCTTTAAAGCAAATCCTTCTTCCCTTGCTCCATGCTCCTCTGATCCCCAAACAACTCTAACATTTTTAAATGAGGAAAAGGTTAACCCAGCAGTTTGGGAATTATGAAGCCTGCTACCATTTTCCTTTAAAACCTCAAGCAATTCTCTACTCCTACAACAACATGGGCTGCCCGCTCCTTCCTCGTCAGTGTCATTGCACTCCCACTGCATCAGCAGTAGTGCCTTCTCTGGGTCAAATTCTGCTTATAGAGGGGGAAAAATTATTCTTAATTTGCATGAAAGTTATGAACCTTCACTAATTCATGGCTTGGTTTCTAGATGTTTGGATAGAACATGTAACAAACTATGTCAGTATAACTTTATTTCTAATTCTACCAGCCAGGTTGTCTTCCCCTTATTTAGTGTAAGATAACTGATCAGCACCAAACAGATCTGCAAGCCATGTCAATGGTAATGAAAGAGGACTTTTTTGTTGCTGTTATGAACTTGCAGATATCTTTAAACTGTGACCTTTAAATCATGCTAGTCCTAAACTGCCTTTTTTATTTTTACACTCCATATGTTCCTTTCCTTGACATTCTATCTTCTGAAAAAAATTATAATTAAAGATTATAACTAATAGAAATTAAAATCTCCTTTATGAAAACACCAGCCTCTTTTGGGCAGAAAGATATAAGTAGAAGAAAAATTCATTTATTCCTTTGATACATTGACAAAGAATTTATGCCATGCTAATCTGCCTCTGAGTGTCAGACTATAATTTCTTCCTCTAAAAAAGTTCACTATGATTGGTATACAATTGTGAATTCGTGAAGGTCTCATCATGTACACTTCCACAGACAGACAAGAAAAAAATTGCACCTGTTGCAAGTTTAATACGGATGTTGCTAGTGCATTGCAGAAAACAGTTAATTGCCCAAAGCAACTGCTTGCACTGCTAAGCAGCATTTTTGTTTTTACAAGGAAAGATTACTTGCAAATACTCCCTCTTGTGATCAAAGCTAGAAAACCAATGGAATCATTCCCCACTGGTTCAAATCTTTCTGATCAACATTGTGCAAGTGTTACAAATAGCCTGCATGGTGGATTTTTAAGCCCTTCCATTATTTGCTCTTATTAAAGTGATGGTTGTCTTTCAGAGACATGAAAAAAGGTTCATTCCTGTCCTGATGAGACATTGCATATGCTGAACTTCATATATCGTTTCATTATTCATGTGAAGAGGGCACATTTAAAAGGTTGTGTTTGTTTCTCCTTTCCCAGTTGGTAAGACCATATTTTAAAATTGCATTGGTGGGTGAGTCGGGTGAGTCTTCAAGGAAAAAAAGGAGTGTTTAAAACAGCAACAATAAAAGTTGCTTTTTTTCATCATAATGTCTTCACTGAGTTAAGAAAAATGCTTTATTTTGAGATAAATACCTTCAACCTTGAATTTCATCCACTGAACAAGGGTAGCTGCTGGACATTAGGAGGTTCACAATACAGCACCTGCCTTAGACTTTCCACAAGAGTGATAAAAATGCATACAAAGATCTAAAAAGTAAAAACAAAATACATAATCCATGTTTTAAAAAGCTGTTAAACTGCCTTTTTCTGCTTAGCCCAAAAGAGATGTTGGCCTTAGAAAATTCATTTTAACCCCATGAAATGCCATTTGAGTCCTCATTCAGAAAACCCAAGTTTGCAAAAATCCAGCTGTATATCTTTGCTAATTTTTATTTTTCATGAAAATGTTAATTAGCCCCCTAATTGTGCCTGATGCAGATTTAAATCTTAGTGTCCTGATATTTCACTGAGAGTTTACCATTAGGGCATACTCACCTCATAAACCAATTCTTAGGAATGGTTTGATGAAGATAAATCTTTTGTTTTGTTTTGATGAAGAGAAAATGTTGGTTAAAGACAAAAATTAGCTAAAGATATTAGAAATTAAATACCAAAACCTTGACCATTTATACAACTTTACACAGCTCTAGTTGCCCTTTCCAGATACCCAAGGCAAATTAAAAGGAACCATGATCACTTATGCTTTTCTATGTGGATACCAAAACCATGAATGCATCTGGATTTGTTTGTCTTTCTATTAATTACCAAATGAAATGTAGATGCACTGTTGCACAGCCAGTGAAGTCTCTACCCTGAGCTATGACTGACCACGTCTCTGGAGGATTCCAGCCCTACATGTCACATTCCTTTCCATGCATTCCAGTGCAGAGGTTTACCCGGGTTTTTTTCCACTGCATTTTCTCCTGAATGTTCTTCTGGATGCTCTTACAAACACCACTGAAGTGCCTGAATCCATAAAAAGCTTTTGTACACTACTTTATTCCTACATATTATATGTGATCTACATTCTACATTGAAACATATAAAAAAGCACTCATGCCTTGGCCAGTTTTCTTCCAGGGTCCTCAAGGCTCAGTAACAGTGTGTCACATGCTCAAGAGCAAGAAATGATCAATAGAATGTGCCCTCAGTATTTTTGTTCAGCTCACTTGTTTATGTCAAAACATTCATATCAAATCATTTATTTCCTTTCTGTAAGCAACAGCTTGCCCTTGGTTTGTCTTAGCTTCTAAATGAAAAAGCCCCATATTAACCAAGTAAAATAGAGCAGACAAGGCACAGCCCCTCAGCCCATGGTTTGCTAGAACACCAGACTTGTATTTCACAGTAAACAATGGTCAGGGTAAAACCCTTTAGTGCTTTTCACACTCCACTGAATACTGTTCTAGTGCATTTTCTTCAGGGGCATTATAAAGCACACGCAAGAAACAGTCCCTGGGTTTTGCAAGTTGGGAGGATGGCAAGGCTGGCTCCCTGCAAGCAGGGCTGACCTTTCTAAAGCATTTATTCTGGCGTACCAGAGGCTGAATAATCTGAGAGACAGACATAGAGTACATATAAATAAATGAATCACACAGAGGAATATGAAGATTGCCATGCAGGATATGCCTTTTGCAACATGTTAACCCTTTCTGCAGAGAATTTATGGACAAAGATGTTGTGTTGATAGCTCCAGTCCTCTGTGCTAACTCTGCCATAACTTCATCCATGTGGAGTGAACTATGTCTTCAGCAATGTCTGGAATGTTCCCACATCTGCTTAATTTGTTTCAGAAATGCCAGCAGTGTCACAAAAATGTTCATCTACACAGACTTGTACAGGGTCTCAAGCTCTAATAAATATTGCTACTTATTAATCAGTGGCATTCATTTTTGTATGTTTAAACCGATTGAACACAATGAACAACAGAGACAAGAAAAGTATAATCCCCACTGCCATTACATTTCCATTTAAACAGATGTTTCCTTTCCTTGTTTTATAGACTGGAAGAAGTAAATTAGTTGCAGAGTTTGACAACACATTTTTTGCAGCAGCTTACAAACTATTTAAAATCACTAAGCAGGAGTATTAGCATTGTATTTGCTCCAGGGCTACCATGGTGGTGAAATAGGTTTACAGGCACTTTCCTAAAGCCTATGAATGATTCAAACCACTTAATATGTAAAATCGTATATACGTGCCCTCTCTCAGATATTACATGCTATGCCTATCTGTGAAAAGGAATATCCACAAACATCTAAAGTATAGTCTTTATTTTTATTGAGTAGAATTCCAGCTCTGAATGGGATCACTTGCCAACTACTGTAGAAACATATAATCTCTGTTCACAAAAGATTCATACTGGAATTGTAAATCAAAAGGCAAAAGGAAGATGGAGTCAATGAACAAGAGTACCAGAAAACCAGGAGAGGCTATGTTGCCCTAGAACACTGAGAATCTTAACCACCCTCAATTTTTAGACAACCAGGCATACACTGATCTTATCAGAGTGTGTGATTATCCTGTGCTGTCCGTTTCTTATTGGCAAAACCAATTTGTTCTGTTGATAACTATGCTCCAGCCTGACATTCTGTCTGTCCCCACCCCAAAAGAATAATGACTATCAAACCAGCCTGAGAACAAAATATTAGCTTTTAATTGTGTAACAAATGCATCTTACAAACAAAGCAGAATTTCTGAAGTGCAGTTGCACTGCCAAACAATTATAGACAAACATTGAAAAGCACAAACTGAACATACCTATATACAAGGTTGTCCTAGTTCTGGCCAGGACAGGGTTTATTTTTGCAGTAGCCAGGAGGCGCACAGCTAGGACTCAGAAGTTATTGCATAGCACTTCATGTCATTTTGGGGGGGAATGGGAGAAGGGCTTCGTTCCAGGTGGAAGTAGCGTGTGGCAGTCAGGTACGGTCGGCTCCCTGGTGGGTGAGCATTTGCGCTTGCCTCTGTTATACACTTTTGTTATTAATATTGTTGCTCTTACTGTTCATTTTCTTCTCTCGTTTTTTCCAGTAAATTGTTCTTATCTCAACCCATGGTCTTTGCCTTTTGTGCCTCCAATTCTCCTCTCCAGACCACCACAGGGGAGGGGGAGGGGAAGGAGAGAGTGAGTGAGCAGAACATGGTTTGAAGTGGATTCACTGGAAATACTAAATTGGAGAATACAATTCCTAACAACAAAAAAGGTAGATTGCCATACTCCCAAATGTATGTCTTTCAAAGAATACACAAAACCTTGCATTTAACTCCCGTCCTCACATACAGCACACACTGGGTTATGTTGTGCAGAAAACTTTGAAGATGGAGGCATATGAGTAGGGTAAATACCCAAAGGTCAGGTCAATCAGTAGGAATTTGCACAGAGGCAGATGACCAATTTCTGGTATGTATGGATAGGGAAAGGTTTGAGCTGAGGAAACAGTGAGATACAGTTCTTTTGGAGATGGTTGAAGTATTGTGACAAATTAATACTCTCCCTCTTTTGCTGCAAGCCATCCTCACAACCTTTGAAGGAAGTGAAAGGAAATTCTATCCTGCTACAACTTCAAACCCCTGCTGTATGGCAGTAACACTTGCATGGTGTCAAGGACTATCTGGTCTATCAGCCTTCACACCCCTAGGATACTCTCAGTTCAAAAGATTGAAGCAAAGATTAAAGACATCCATTCTGCACCCATCCTGAAGTATGTGAGATAAACCACAGAAGTGGAGATAGAGCAGACAAGAGAGCTCCACATTATGGAAGTGGAATCAATAACTCTTTGTTTCCTTAGATCAGAAGTTTGCTACACCGAACAAACAATGGCCTTTTTTAATTGCTTTTGTCTTTCCCAAGTTTGCAACTTCAGCAGTCTCAAAGAAAACACAGACAAGGAAAAGTCTCTGCAGTACATGTAACAGCTTATTCAGTGCAAGGGAGAGAGACACTGTGGAATTATAACAGGATAATGATGCCTCAGAAAAGTCTCCAGATGATGAGGAAACTCAAGCAGGCTAAACCTATTGACAAACACACTCTCTTTTATCCACTTCTGCATCTGAACTGTTTCGCCCATTAGGAGAAGGGCATAAAAATTCAGCCTTCTGTCCTACTTACTTACCTGGAGGTTGGCATTAACCCTCTCAAGATATGCTTATGTGGAAAATGCAGGAGACAGAATATCTGTTCCTTACAGCAGAATATTCATATCAGAGACAGTACAACCACATGACTGAGCAAATGAAAAGGCTGGGACACAAGATACATGAGGAGAGAGTCAGAATCATTTAGGATGAACTGGAGTCTGTGGGGAGGGAGTCTGTTAAGAGGGAGAATTCAAGAAAAGCATGGTTGAAGTTACAGTGGGAAGACAAGGACAGGAAGGTACTGGTCCATTGGTAAATATGCTTTAATCTATACCAGCTCTGGATTTGAACTTGATATTAAATCTAAAAGAAAGGCAAAGAATAAATAGTATTTAATTTGTTTGAATGAAAGTATAATACTTAGGAAACGAGACTTGAAATCTGACTGAAAAGCCAACTATCCCAGAGAAGAATAAATATAGATCACATACCTGCAATTTAAATTTCAACCCCCAAAGTAACTCTCACAGGATCTAAGAAACCTGCAGTGCAGCTAGGTGCATTATGTGAACCTGTTCCACACCTCTGTAGATTTCTATCCAAAAAGAGGCTGCAGTGAGAGAAAGAGAAAGCTGAAGTATACTATGAGTGTAGTTCCAAGACAGGACCAAACAATCACCTGTAAATTATTTGGAAAAAATCCAAAAACAAACAGCCAAGCATAAAAACTCCTAACAATGGTAATGACAAAACAGGAAAAGAAATTGAAAAGCAGTTAAGTGGTGCACTCTGAAATGTCTCCACTGAATTATGATAAGTATGTATTAGCTGCAGTATGTTTATCTATGTCCACAAGAGAGGATTAGCTGCAAACATTCTTCTGAGATAAACCAGAAATATTTGGTGCTGGCACTGTTAAATTTTTGTGATATGCAGGTGTTTGGAGTATGTGTGCAGCTTCCTCATTGGTTTTGATCCAGGTGTTTCCACTGAGAGCAATTTTACATACTACATGTGATGAGGTATATAGAACAACGGCAAACATTCTGCGCACCTAGCAAAAAGAGCTTAAAGTACTTTTGTGTGTTAAAGGCAATGAATGTAAGTACTCCCTTTGTAGAAAAACTTGGGGTCAGTGAATTTCACCCACTTCTAGCTGGCAAGCACCCTCACAGGCTGAGCAATGCAGTGCTTCTTGCAGAGGGATGACAGCACAGTTACCACATTTCTGATAGGAGAGACGGCACCGTGTGAGCAGAGATTTAGCGGGCCTGTGAGGTTTAGGGGGTCTTGATTAGAAGGGTGGGCGTAAACAGACCCCGGTATCTTTGCAGCACACTTGTGCTGCACTACACCTCTTCTCCCAGCCCACTGCAATTTCTGTCCTGCTCTAAATGGCTTCACGCCAAGTCAAAATCTGCTGTTTGTCACCTCCCACCTCTTCTTGTCCCCAAAGCTCTTCAGCTCAGCTATCCTCCAAGGGCCCAGTTTTCCTAACCCTCTTGATATGACAGGTCTGGAAGATTTCTCTAGTGACTTTGAAAGGCACTCACGTTGGTTCTGTTTGGTGTCTTTTCAGATGTCCACTGCATCTAAATGTAGTACCTGTAATTTAGCAGTAATTTAGGTGTTTATTTCAGAAGGGTGTTCTATGTGCCATCAAAAATCTAGGCACAATTTTGATAACTAAATTCAATACCCTTGATGCCTTCTTAGACCCTTGAAATTTTGCAACTGCATATTTTTAGCTTCTCCAGTTTTCACTGAAAAGAAACATGTTACAGTTAAAGGATCTTTCTAAATAAGTAATTTCCTACACCAACAAACCTAATTTGTCCTATCACTTCCAAGTATTTCATTCTGCCAAATGACTTACTGTAAACTGTGCTTCTCCAGCAGTTCCTGCTGTCCCATAATCTCTTGATCTATGCTACACTGATCTAGCAGCATTCCACCTTCAGACTGATGCGTGTGTAAGGCCTCTGTATACTTTTACCCAGGGATCACCACATGCTTCCATCTGCTGAAAGCCACATTCTCAACCCCTATGCAAGGTGACCTTTTGTTTACACGTAGTTTACAGTATTTCAGGTGGTTTGGGTTTTTTAAATCTTCACATGTCAGTGTTACAGGTTCTGAAACTTATTATTGTATTCTGTGGTGTAATGAGACACCTTGAATTCCCCAGCTATTTATCTACATGCACCTTTATCCACTGCACCTGTCTTACAGCACAGGTGACTCCCACTGAAATCTTGAATTATCCATTAGATCACATTGGTATTTCATGACTAGTCACCATGAAATGAATTACATTCTTTTTTTCTTAAAATGTCACATTTAACTTCTCATTGCAGTTGTGCAACTTTCAGATGAAGTCATCAAGGATTTTTGGCACTAACCTCAAGATGAAAGAAGTGTATTTCCAAACATTAGAGATTACGAGTTACTGATAGGTTTCAATGAATTATGGATCTACTTCTGTATCACTTGAGTTAATGGGAATTTTACTTATGGCTATGGCTGGGAGTCCATATGGCTTTCATTAATTGTAAGGCTAGAAGCATTAAAAATTCAGAACAATTTCCATTAAATAGTACACAAAGTGGACAAAGGTTTACCTACATTAATTACACAGCAAGAATATGTATATATTATCACTTGAAGATAGTCATCTGACATACTTAATCTACTCATAATTAAGGGAATGGATTTACTAATACTGTCAGAAATGAAAAAGAACTATAGTCCTGTGAAACTTATAGGCTTATATCTTCCTGATTTTTATTCTGAGTTTTGTAAAGTACAACAAAAAATAATTTCAAATTCACCATATAAAAATACAGCATTAAAATATTCTGCTGTGCATCTTAAAATGGCGGAACAGAACAAAACTACCACAAAATTAGTTAAGAAAAACTAAAATAGCAGCCCAGGCATCTCTGTGGTCTTAATTCTTATTTTAGCATATATAATACTTATTTTAGCATGTCCTTTAGCTCTTCCGCATTAATCACGGCACTTTGGCACACAATTAACCATAGGTCATTACCAAGTATTTCAGTAACAGAAATGGATATTAAGATTGAGATCTGACATACTAGAACAACAAAAAAAGATCATTAACTACTCACTCTGCTCAAGACTTTGTGACTACCCACCCAAACCATTTTCCTCATTTAGTCAGCGCTAAAAAACCCCTCAGAACTGCAAAGGGTCCCTGTATGTTAATATTGTATCTTCAGACTGAGACATGAGGCTCAGCTGATTTACCTAAGGGCAGGGCCTGCCACCTTCTCAGAAACATCCCTTGGATGTCTCAGACATATCCTGAAACTGATGAGGGTACTTTGGTCCCTCTCCTCCTCTGCCATTTCCTGCCCTTGAACTTATCAAAGTTCTTTCTAGTTGCCCTTCTAAGTGACTACCCTTGAACATTTTGCTATTGAATTACAGTTCTTTTCTACTATTTCAGTCCTCTAGGTAACACATTTTCCTGCATTATGCTTCCATCCTTTCCATATTGACAAAACCTCCAATTTTGTCTCATTACCACACCACCACTTTTTATGCCTTTGTCATTACTAAAGCTATTAAGGAAAGATATGGGCAGAGGAACAAGTTACCAGAGGGAAAACCAGAACACATCATTTACTGTGCAGCAACCGCCCACATGCATCCTACTACCTTTAGTGAAAGAGAGGGGCTGTCTTCTATTTATCATGGGGTAGTGAGGGGCAAGTGTGTTTAGAGAAATAGCTACTGTGCTTAAGCTGTAAACTCACACTCTTGCCCATGATAGTCATGGAAATTGATTAGGTATCCTTAATCAGTCCCTAATGAACCCTCAAGACTTCAGGATACTTCCTTCCAGACTGACAATCCCCCTTAAACACAAACCACTGCATGATTATCTTACTCTCATTCAGCTCTTTACCTCTATTTTGTAAGTTCCCTGCTAATCCCCATTCTCCCTAGTGCAATCAGTAAATTCCAGTGGAGCATTACATTAGATGCCCCACTGAAGTCCAGGCAGATTCAACCTACCTTACTTCCTAGTTAAGTCAGTCAGTTTTTTCACTGAATAATATCAAGCTAGTTCTGGAAATAAAAGTTGCACTTTAGCTTACTTACCTTCATACCTTTGTTTATATTTTCCTTCCAAATTTATTCCAAACTGTATGCACAGTTCAAGTAAAACCAATGAACCAGTAATTGCCCGGATAACTTGGTCTCCTTTCTTAAGATAGGTTTATACTTCCTGTTCTCCATTCATGCTCCCCATCTTTTACAATAATTTATAAAAATAATGGCTATCAAACTATAGTTGTTTCATGGGACATAATTAAGGGCATGTTTACTTCTGATGCTTGATGAAACTAAACTTTTCAGATTTTGAGTCTATCTCAAATGTGGAGATTTCAGATTATCTTCTTTTCCCTTGGATAACTTGATTAATTCTTATTGAATCTTGAAACTCGAAATATTAGTTATTATTTGCCCTTGGCAAAAACTGAAAAAGAAAAAAAATCATTTTGCTTTTGATCCAAAGCTAAATCTTAACCTCTACCCCTGCACAGAAGTATAGCTTCTTCTATTGTTCGTTTGTTAGCTTTACTACAGTAACTTCCTGCTATTTCATAGAATCATAGAATACTAGGTTGGAAGGAACCTCAACAATCATGTGGTCCAAACTTACCTGGCAAAAGCATGGTATAGATAACATGGCCCAGAACCCTGTCCAGCTGAATACCAAAAGTTTGTAGTGTTGGGGAACCCACCACTTCCCTGGTGAGATTATTCCAATGGCTGATTGTTCTCATTGTGAAATATTTTCCTCTTGTGCCCATCTGGAATCTCTGNGAGTAGAATCATAGAAACATAGAATAGTCTTCACTAGAAATGACCTTAAAAACAACTCATTCCAGCCCCCCTGCCATGGACAATGACACCTTTCACTAGACCAGTTTGCTCAGTGCCCCATCCAACCTGGTCATGCACACTTGCAGGGATGGGGCATCCACAGCTTCTCTGGACAACTTGTTCCAGTGCCTCATCACCCTCACAGTAAAGAATTTCTTCCTAATATCTAATCTAAACCTGCTGTCTTTCAGTTTCAAGCCATTCTGCCTTGTCCTCTCACTACACACCCTTGAAAAAAGTCCCTCTACAGGTTTCTTGGAGCCCCTTTCAGATACTGGAAGGCTGCAATAAGGTCTCCATGAAGCCTTCTCTTCTCCAGGCTGAACAACCCCAAATCTTTCAGTCTGTCTTGTTTTAGCCATTTTTGCTTTCAATGTATTTGGACCGGATATATTTTCTACACTTCTTTCCTTCAAATTTTTAGAGAGATTTTGTAGTTTTGACTTTAAAATACCCCAGAACTCATCTATATTCAAGACACTGAACTTTTAAATACAGCTGACTCCACTAATTTCATTCTTTAATGTTTTAAACAGTAAATAAACCTTACATAAGAGCCTACTTTTATTTAGATTTCATTCCATTTAAAAAGAAATCACTGCTGATCAGGATAGAATATTATTGTCTGAGTCCATAATTTTTGTAATGTTCTCATTACTCACACCAATTCATAACTTCTTGTTGTCCCAGCGATTATGTGGCAAGAGGGCAGCTACCATGTTCAAAAAGAGCTGCACCAGGCAAACCTCTCATGTTAGGCTGGTTTCTTCAGCTGAGGCTGAAGTCCCTTTTCATGGCACAGCCCTATGGTTCCTGGCAACAGTCCCTCTATTCAGTAAGTTCTTTGTCCATTCTTAGTCTAAGTGTGCTGATTACCACCTTTGCTATTACTGTCACATGAAAAATAAGGTGTTTATTAGTGTTCTCAAAACCACATTTATTTCAAGTGTGCTATTTTGTGTGCTGTGTTTTTTCTGAACAGATTATCACATTGTTAGCATGTAGAGCCTTGCATAACCATTATTTCTTATTTTAAATTTCCTTGAGCAATTTTCCATCCGCTGCTTTGGCTTGCCACATTCCAAGCTCTGGTTCTCTCTAACCAGGTTTCAGGTCAAAAGTTTCAGGTTTCAGGTTCAAGTTTCACATTTTCAGGTGAGCCAACAGTGTGCCCTGGCAGGCAGGAGGACCTGGGGTGCATCAGGCACAGCACTGCCAGCCAGTCAAGGGAGGTGATGGTCTCACCTCTCCTTGAGTCCCATATGCAGTTTTGGGCACTGCCATATAAAAAAGACATTAAGCTATTAGAAAGCATCCAAAAGAGGGCCATGAGGATGGTGAGGGGTCTGGAAGGGAAGCCGTATGAGAAGCAGCTGAGGTCGGTTGGTGTGTTCAGCCTGAAGAAGAGGAGGCTGAGGGGAGACCTCTTTTCAGTCATCCACATCCCCATAAAGGGAAGTGGAGGGGCAAGTACTGATCACTTCACTCTCATGACCAGTGACAGGACTTGAGGAAATGGCATGAAGCTGAGTCAGTGGAGGTTTAGGTTGGATATCAGGAAAAGGTTTTTCACCCAGAGGGTGGTTGGCACTGGAACAATACTCTCAGGTACATGGTATGATTCTTGGGGTGCCCTGAGGAGGGCAAGGAGTGGACTTGATGATTCTGATGGGTCCCTTCCAAGTTGGGATATTCTATGATTCAATGATTCTAGGTTTCATTTATCTTGGTATTGTCAGCTTTCACAATCTGTATCAGGAAAATGTATTTCTCAAGGTTCCTGCCCAGATACCTCCATTTATGGTCAAATACTTATGTGTCATGAAAGGCACATCTTTGCCTAGTCAAACAGACAATACCTTATATCCTTCCAGCTACTTAATCTGCATAAATACTCCTTTTCTTCTTAGTGTACATTCTTTTAAAATCTGCTGGTTTTTTATCTATGCATTCAAGAGACCTACACATGCATGAGAAGAGCTTTTATTTTTGAATTGTAGAAATGGCAGGAAGCTGTTGGGATTGATCCATCAGCAAAATGGTTTTCTTGTGTAACCCCACATCAAAATATTTGCTGAATTACTTTTGTTTTTGAATAAATGATTGCAACGCAGTTTATTGTAAAACATCTCCACATTTATTATTCAGTTCCATAGCGTGAGAAACAAATTCCTGTGATCAGAATCTCTTGCTCCAAAGACAGAATTTGTTTTCCTCAGATGAATTACTTATTTGTCATTAGTATTGCCAGCAAACTAAATACACTAGAAAAGCAGCTGAACCGAAACAAGAAACAAAGTTTTAGTTACAAAATTAAAAATACTGAAAATATTTTCAAAAGCATTTTCTCAGATCTGATATTTTTAGATTTATCTCTTTTTCTCTTTTGATCCAGCCAACATCCAGAATGCACTGACGCTCAGAAACAGTAATGAGAAAAAGTATACCAGTAGCTAAAAAAACTTCAACATCTAGTCTGTTCAGGAGGAAGGGTATTTTGAAGAAAGAGGATGGAGTTAAAAACTATACTCTGTTTATTTTCTCTAAATGAATTGGACACATTTATAATAAAATCATGCAATTTTTTTATCTGTTAAATTAATTTAGGTAAATTAATTATAAAACAATTATCTTAGGTTTTTATGTCATGAAGGATGTGTCATTTATATGCCAGTTGTATGCAAAGAGAGAAAAGGTTGCCCTCTTAATTTATTTTAATGCATGCAACAATGAAACACCATTTAATTGAAACAAAGACAAGAGGATGAAAAGAATTTTTTCTTTTTTTTTTTCCACAGAAAAATCCAAAGCATTTGCATGCAAGGCCTTGAAGCATTTCCACATTATAAATTATATATTTATATGTAAATGGACTTCTGGCTTCTGTTCAGAATATTTGGCAAATTGAATGCTAGACTCTGCTGTCTTTATCTCCATTCAGTTGTGAACTATTCCCTGAATATTCCTATAGATTTCCACAGCTTTGCATAACTTAAGCTACCATATGTAAGCTACATGTGAAGGGTTTTACAACAAAATGGGTACATCTGTGAGCTTTCTACTCCCCATTTGAAAAATAGTGTCTCATACCTGCAAAACTAATGCAGGTGGTTGAACCTTGAGAACAAAACAGAAGTTTTGGACTCCTTTTCCAATCCTAGAAAAATTTTCTCCATTGCCATGTCCTCCCTTCCATGTTGTCATGAATTCATGATAGCTCAAAATCATGGCTTTAAGGAAGAAATGGTAAAGAGGAATACTTACAATAGTCCAGGGATTGCCAAGGAACACCCTAACCACTGAGGAAAATTGTGATCCCTCATACAAAAGGGGACACAAATGCAGGAGGGAAGCAAACCACTTAAGAGTAGCCAATAAGGTCTTTGTTTTGCTCAGGAATCTCAGAACTGAACACAAGAAATCTTTTCTGAAGAAACCAGTTCATACTTTCATAACTCTAAGGTCAATTAATTGTTTCCTGCCAAAATTATTTTGTCAGTGATTTCCCGAGCAGTTCCTAATTATGAGACTTATTTCATAACCATCAATAATGATTGTATTGCTGGAAGGACAACAGGTTTAAGTGACTCCACAAGATGACTCATCAAATTAAAGGTGACTTTCTAATAGGAGCTATAACTTCAATACCAAGGAAGTGTAGAAAGACATATACCAGAGTATACTTTACCATGCTGCTTAAAAAAGGCAAAGAAATGTATTACTGAATCTTTTGTTGTTAGTGGAAAAGAAGTCTTTGGGGAAATGACAATAATGTGGGAATATGAACAATAATGAACCTGGTTGCCATTTTGCAGAACTTAACCTTTGCTAGCAATTTCCTACTACAAATAATTAATAAAATGTTTATTCTTTTAATAGTTGATGTGTATTTTCTTTGAATTACCTCTCATAAAGTAATTCCTTTAGGTTGATCACTTTTGTGGTTGTTAGAACAAAAACAAGAGAAAAAGGATATTCTTTTGTTTAGAAAACCTTGGATCTTCACCTAGAGATCTCATGTTGCAAAGAAAAATCATTTCAGATGAATGTTTGAACACAAACCCTCTACCCAGAGGCATTTTTGAAGAAAATGATCCAGTAGTTTTCTCTTTGGAAATACCACTGCAGCACATTTTAAGTAGTCAGACACCTCATGCTGTCACTCTTTTTGGGTTGGATTCTCTGTCAACACATTTGCTTCCACCATGCTACAGATAAAAAAGCACAAATATGTTGTAGGACAGCATAGAAATACCCAAGCAAGATCAACATAGGAGTAAATAAAGCTTTACAGGATATTAATATGTACAGAATAGAGTCCTGCACTTCTGGAGCCTGGGCCACCTCGGATAGTTCTTGATACCTCTACAGTGCATTGTGAGAGTTCCTGTGAGCACCTAGTCCATACGAGCAAGAACAGAGTTGTAGGTACCAAGATACCATTTCCAACTAACAATTTTGGATATATGCCAAAAGTTGAAATTTTCCACTCCAAAGAAAAGAAATCTCCAGCAAAATTGTTGTTTCACAATTTGTTGATATAGATACAAAATTCTGACACTAAGTGATAGAGCTGATACTGCAACACTGACAGGAGAAACAGGAAAAATGTTAGTTTGGTGTCATGTAAAACTATTAAAAACAATATTTCAGAAATACAAGTCTGATACAAAGTCTGCTGTTTTCCATATAGAGATTTCAGAGCACTACTTTATACAAAAGGCTGCAATACAAGCATTCTTGTTTGGAGTCCCATAATATAGTTTTACAGCAGAATTTAAGACAGCAAATGTCAAATGTTCCAATGGAACGGTAGAAGCTCCTGCTGATGACTTAAGATAAAAAATAAATTCTGATTTTAAATTAACACTTTCTATTTTTTAACATGTATTTGCATAAAAAATGGGTTTTGCCTCATTTGGAAAAAAACCCTTTGCCTTGCTGTGCAGAACAGGGGGTGGGCTGTATCATGAAGCTCAGACACAGTAAATCTGGAGGCATATTTTACTAGTGGGCTACCCATGAGCTCAGAGACACAGCTGATCTCCTTCAATCTGGAGTCCCTCCTGGAGTGTTAGTAAATAACTAACTGTTCTACTTAGGCAGGTGCTGTTACACGGCAGATTATAATTACATCTACTCTGTAGTTGGGAAAAGAAAAACACAGTGCCTTGAAACCTTAAAATTAGAATGACTTCAGGTTCAAGCAGCTTTCTTTAAAATGTGGACTACAGCAAAACTAGAAAGCCCAATAAAATAAAGTATTACAGTCACCTAGTATAATTAAAGTGAGTGATCCAAGATTTACTGGTTAACTGTGTAATTCCCCCTCGATGGGGGAATACATGTGATCTGTAGCCAGCACCGCTACCAATACCGTTACTCTCTCTGGAGTCCAAAATAAATATCTCAGTTGCTCTTTAGGGGGAGTTACAATCTCCTGCAGGGCAGTAGGTCACTGCCCTCTTCAGTGTGACACTAAACAGAAAAGGTGAAATACTGTCAATGAGAGTTTTGTTATTGACTTCAGCTAAGCCAGGACTTCAATCCAAGTGTTTCACCGACTCTTAAATTTTAGTAACATTTATCTTATCTATCTTAAGAAATTTAAATGGCAAAACAACATCTGACATGCATGTAAATCTAGAAGCCTGGAATCTGGGGTGAAGGAAGATGAGCTCTCAAAAATTGATTCCACATTCACTGAGATATTCTCAGCCTGCTGTGGGAATCCCCAACATGTCAGTGCTTGATCCTACCTCTCCCCAATGTCAAGTGCAACATCTCTTCATATTTCAGCAGGAGAATGTGGTAACAGGCACGAAAAAATGAGTGAACTCTGCTATCCCTCGTAAATTACCTTTGTTTGCATGAGGCCCAAGGCAAAGTCTATTGAAATCAGCATAAGCCTTTTTCCTTTGGATCAAATCCATTATCTGTGTTTCTCCTGCTTCTTTTTCTTTTGGCTAAAATGTCACGTCTCACTTAAGTTCGATGGGGGTGGCCAACGGAAGAGATGGAGCCAGGAACAGGAGTGTCATGAGAATACATGAATGAGATATTCATCTAAATATTCATTTTAAAGCAGAATAGCAGAGCGAAGACACATCAGTTGCTCTTGCACACTGGTAATTTACACATTTTACACATTATTACTTTGCTGTTCTACAGCAAAAATGTAGTTACTATAGCAACTGGTTTGTCATATGATCATAATTCTATTTTTAATATCACTCAAAGATACATATTAACATGTATAATATATGGACAGCTTATGAGGGCTGAAAAAATATATATTACCACTTTAAAGCTTTTAAGGGACAATTCTTTCTAATTTCTTTTACTATCTGAGTTTTTGTTATTAGACTACTCTATTTAAAGACTCACAAGGAGTGATGGAGTAAAACTGTCATTACTTCTCCTGGTGAAATCATGCGGTTTTCTCCTTTGCAGTACAAGAGAACAGAGGTGTCTACGATGTTCAGAGCTCATGAGAGAGTGCCAGGGCACTGTCAAAGTCCAGACAGATGTTTCCAAGAGCTTTGGTTCCTGAGTATCTTTATCAATAGCTATCCCCTCATTTTTCTCCCTTTTTGTGCCATGCTCCTGAATAAGCTAATTTTATTGGATGACTTATGTTGAATGAATCAAGAAGACATCTTAAAGCATCATTTTCTCAGTCTAACATATAAATTATTTCTGTAAAGATATAGTCCGTCTGCAACACACACAAATAAGTCATTTGCCAGTATCATAGCACCCCTGAAGTCCCATGCATAAGACAGTCAATATGATAACTTTCTCCTTGCTGTTAAATATAATTTTATCAAATAATCAAATCATATTATCAAATAATGGATTTTCAGTCCAGTAGTCAAAATTAGCATAGAAGAAAGAGATGTTCAGGGGAAAAATAATTTTAGAATGGAGGTGGGAGCAGATTGTTCAGGTTTTTTTCCTTGTCTCATTGACTTTATCACTCACAAACTTTTGGTCGTCTGGGTATGGGGAGGACTCTTACTCAATTTGATACTCCCATTCTGGGACTAGAATACCTATACAATCATTTGCTGCAACAGCCAGGGAATATACTCACAGCAGAGCTTCTCAGGTTGCACCAGCTTTAAGTTTGTTTTGGAGGCCAATGCAAAGCATTTCTATTGCTCTACTGAGCCTTAAACTACTTAGGATTGTAACTGGTTAGGGAAGGGGAGGGCTCCCAATTCAAATTATTTCAACCTTTTTACTCCCTGTGGAGGCTTAACATGCTGTCAAGTCCCTCTGACTTCAGCTAGTGGCAAACTTAGATGGTTTCTACTCCAATATATAGTTTTAACCTTACAGCTCCCTTAACACAGAACTCCATCTATACCATGCCCTACAGCCTTCAGCAAAGTTGTCCACATTCCAATTCTGAACTCTCAAAGGTAACCTTGAAGTATAACTGAGGTTCTTTCATGCCATGGGAAGCTTATAGGAATCAGTCTGCATGTCACTGATAGCAGAGAGAGGCGACAGATGCAGAGCTGCCAGAAGTCAGGAAGGAGGACTTGTGGTATTGCTCCTGCATGTCTGAGCCCAGAGAATCAGGTCAGTTCTCAACATCCTGCAGGAAAAAAGTGCATCTGTCTCTCAGCATGTAAGTGTCATCCATGGAGCCTTCAGGACAAGGTTGATGCTGCAACTGACGTTTGCTGACTGGGTGTCTGGGTTGCTGGTTGGGTGGTGTGGCTAAAATTATTCTCATATTGGCCCAAACTTGAGTACCAAAGGAAAATGTATCTTTCCTGGTGTTGTACTGCTGCAGCAAGTACACCACAAGGCATGTAACTTCTAGGATGCCCACGAGTTGTTTTCACATGAAAAAACAGTGCTTCCCATGCAAAGAGCCTGAATGAAATTATCACCTTTCCTGATTATAAAAGGGTTCAAAAGCCAGTATACCAATAGGTTTGGGATCACAAGGAGTGTTTCAGTCAAAAAAGCTTTATCCTATTCAGTGACTAAATGGCTTGGACAAGTGAAAAAAACCTTGCAGTAGATAGCAGCTCTGATATATTGGCATGAGGAATTTGTATGTAATTATTTGTGCAGGAGGAAAGACTCATAAAGAATGCCATATATAAATCCCAGTAAATAAACCAAAACCGCTACCACATAAAGATCTGCTTCCATTACTACGCTATTATCATGGTACACAACAGAAAGCTTCATTATCTATTTACATCAACACTCTCACAGGCCAGAATGCTTTTTGCTTTCTCTTGCCATTATGTTGTATTACATGTGGCAATGTCATAGCAACCCAAGATAACACAAGTACTGTAGGGCAACAGTGTAATATTTTCCGGCTTTTGTTTTTGAGTGAGACAGAACACAGCTACCCACTCTATGCAAGCTATCCACAAATACCAAAGATTTAGTACAATGAGTAGCAATTAGCAAACCAACAGTACTTATTGCAAGACAGTTTTTTTTCTCCCTTGTGTTCTAAAAGTTTACAATCTCTAAAAGGTATCACTACAGCATTACAAAGGAATGAGCAACACACACAGCAGTGTAGCTCACAGGTTTGGTGTATGTCACCATCCGCTGAGACACATTTGATCTAATTGAATATACATATGAGACCTCTGGGCAACCATCTTGTATCTATCACATCTAAACTGGGTCAGGTCTTAGATTAATAGGCTAAAGGCTTAAGATACCTTAGGATATGTTTATCTGGCAACCACCACAGCAGTACTATTTGTAATTGAAGTTGGAGAGAATAACTAATCAATATGTGCAGGTAGAGTGATATGACATTTTAGTCACCTGAGACAATTAGTTCGGAGTGCCTTCTCTGAAACATGCACTGATTACCATGCCATGACCTTGGATAAATAATGTGTTTAGGCAATCAGGCTGAGGAAAATATAGACAGTATCATCAGGCAAAATAACAAACTTTCCTCCTGCTGGACTTTGCTTGTGCCCTAAAATATCTCTGATACTCTTGGAATGTTGGAATCTGCCAGAGTTCAACCTGTCAATGTATTGGGATGTTCACCACAGACTGTCTACTGCTAGAAGTTTGGTTTTGTGCCTTCTATCTAAAAATTATATACAAATCAGTTCACACTAGCAGGATACACCCTGTGGCAGGACCATTTTCCATTAACTTGACTGTTTTCTTTTTTCCTTCATTACAAGAGATTTTTTTCCTGTGCTGAACTAACTTAGTTGCATTGGATGGGGACTAGATGACAACCATTTTGCAAACTCTGACCTACAGATGCTATGAGCATAAACTAGACATCTAAAAAAAGATTTAAATATGGTTTTATAAGCAGCAATAAATGTGGTCTGACCTGCCAATGAACAGGGTGGAAAATAATATACCATTAGAGTTTGGATTAAACATTGTTAAGGCTGATTTATGTAGCTACTGACCTGATGGTCAGATGTTTGGGAGGAGGCAAGAAGCATACTTGGGCAAACAGGTAATGATGGAAACACTTTCTAACCCAAACCACAGAAATATGCAAATCCTCTCAGGAATCTGACTTACATGGATGCCAAAGCTCTACTGACCTCTGTGTGTAGGAATGGATAAGGATGAAAGAGAAAGAAACATCCTTGGAGGCAGAGGAGGCAGATTCTGTTAGTGACAGAATTAGGATTGCAGTGAGACTCAGTGGAAAAGCCCATCTGGAGCAAAGGCTGCTGTCTGGGACAGGCCTAAAGATACAAGTAAAAGAAGACAAACTAAAAGCCCTAAACAATCTAGAGTAATTTGATCTTCCTATATCCATGGAACAAGATATTGATATTTTCTTGTAAACAGAATTACATGTACCATACCTGACTAATATAATTTTTTTTTCTTAACTGGCATGATCTGTAAAATGTTGACACTGCCAGATAGCTTCTTGGATTAAAAATGGAAATACATTTTATAAATATAGTTGAGCCACAAGATTATTTCACAACCATTTAAAAAGTGCTCATTTTTATAGTGCAGATGAAGCCAGAGTTAATTAACACCAGTCACTGGAGACAGCAGTAACTCACCTAATTTTTTTTTTTTTTTGCTTGTGCTAAATGGATTGCAATTACTCCCCTAGTAATACTGTGATAACAAAGTTTAATACATAGAAAAAGTATTAACAGCATCAACAGTGCATCATGGGAGAGCAGTAATTAACGGAAAAATCGAGTCATGCTTTTTTGTTCAGATCTTGAAAGAAAAGACTTTTCCTAATAAAGAAATGTACTTTTAACATGCTTTTCTAAACCCAGAAAGACTGCAAAGATTCAAAACAAGAAAACTTAAATAAGCCTTAAATACTTTTATAATTACATACATCTGTATTATTTTATACAGATGTTTACAATTGGAAATGCAATATTAGAACAACCAAAGGTCTTTCCTAGCTATAAGGAGGCCACAGGTTCAGGAAACTGACTAAAACCTATTTATTGTCCCTGCAGGTTTAAAGGGTATTTTTTTCATTGCTTTGTTTCTTAATTTTTGTATTTCTTCTTAATACAGTTTGCTAGCAGAGCTCAAAAATAGCCTAGTTCTATCCTGTAAGGTCATAATAAGACTGTTAAAGGATCAGATATCAGACATTGCTGATGGGATCCCAACACTCATGGGAATAGCAACAGCCCAGTACTGCATGTGCAAGGCTGTACAGAATCCAGGGTTTTAATTATTGTCCCTAGAAAACTGAAAATAATTCCACCACTGCCCTCTGGATCAAGTTGGAAAATGAAACTACACTTGCAGTTCACTCATCATTAAATTTTAATATGTCATGTAAAGATAGGTTGCTCTATTTAGCTCACTGTGCAGTACAAGCCCCTTAAAACCCCCACTGCAGGTAAAAGCTGAAATCTACAGGATACAAAATGCTTTAGATTTGTACTGTTTGCAATATATGACATTTTGTTTTCCAAAGGACTATGTTAGAAAGGCATACTGTAAAAATCCAGAGATGCTGCCAGCAATTAGGCAGTTGGGTGGCCTAGAAATCTTCTCCATTACACTTTTGTTTCCTTGCCAGTTCTTCATGTTCTCTCCTGAAAGACTGTTTTGTTTTTGTTTACACAGCTCTTGTAGTAGAATGAATAAACCTTTTTTCCCCCATGTTTGCCAGCCTTCACTGATACAATATTGGCTTCTCCATTTAAGGGCTTTGGATGGGCATTTCAGAGTATTTGGTTTGACCAGAAATCAATTTCCATGTCACTAAAGGAAAACATCTTTATAGTGCTGAAAGTATTTTGAACTATGAGTCAGGTAAAATTGATGATGAAGTTTACATGTGGTTTAGAAAAAGAGATCTAGATGGAAACCATAGTCTGAATCAGGACCAGAAGGGCACCTACTAACAGGAAACTCCCTATGGAAAAAACCCCACACCTTTCCCCAAAAAATCCCCAATTTCCCATCTCCCTCCTTCCTTCTATCACTACCTTTTCACGGGAGGTGTTATGTCTGTTCTGTGGAGATATTTACAATCTCCCCCTTCAAACCACTCCTTTGAGGCTCTCAAGCTGAGCAAGGAACCAAGGCAATAGGAGCTTTCAAAGGAGAAACAATTTCATTTGCT
Source organism: Sclerurus mexicanus (assembly GCA_013396755.1). Lineage (NCBI taxonomy): Eukaryota > Metazoa > Chordata > Aves > Passeriformes > Furnariidae > Sclerurus > Sclerurus mexicanus. The sequence continues at coordinate 955,764 of VWZF01006730.1, read as the reverse complement.
GCCTGAAATGTTTTGGCAGAGACTCATTAAGTATGCACAGGAAGAGCTCAGGTAACTGCCTGAGATGTTGGTGATAACTTCTGCTCAAACTATCCAAGTATGTGGTCTTCACGGAGGCAACGGTTCAAAATGCAATGATTTATCTTGCTTCTTGGAATAACAGAGATTAAAATTCTACATTTTTGACATATGGAGCAGTTTCTCACTTCCCATTGTCTGAAATGAAAAAAGAATAAAATGGAAATGAGTATGGAATTTCTTTCTAATTTTCAGAATAATTATTTTCCTTTGAGTGGTATTTAATCATAGTACTTTTCGGAACAAGGGGAAAAGTTTCAAAAACTTATGAATTATAAATAAATATTTTATGAATACATTTATTTGTCTCTCAATCAATAGATACTAAAGCAAACTGTGAAAAGAAATTTGCTTTTATTAAAAGCAAAGATATGAACATAGCAGAGAAAATATAAACAATTATAAAAATCAAAGTCATATAGCAAATTTCACTGCAAGAGCATCAAAATGTATTGAAGATTCAAAAGCTTAAGACTTCAGTTACAGTATGTTCTTACACTGAACATTCAGAAAATTTAAAATAAAGGGTTTACTATCTAGAATAATATACACAATATAAGAGCAATGCCATGTTGCAGAAAGCTTAAGTCATTCATCACCAGAGCTTTTAATTTTAAATATTCAGCTAAAGAACTAATGCTTTATCCTTACCTGGAGCAATTACCAGAACTACCAGAAGAAACAGAATAGTTTTGTGACATTAGATTTTGCATTTCATATCACTTCTCATAGATACTGTCCACTATTTAACATTTTTAGACATTTTCAGCTCCTGTTCTGAAATGCTCTGAGCTTCATTCTCTGGTCAGCTGTGAAAACTTCTGCAAGTTTGAGAACAAATGAAAATAAACTATTCCCCTGTTTTGAAGTTGAATCAATGTTATTTTGTAGCAGATTAAAATTTAGTACTCTAAAGATATTCTTTACTTTGCCACAGCCAACCTCCATGACTATGTTCAAGCCACTGACTCTATTTTTCTGTTTCTATAGATAGCAAAAGATACTTCCATACTTGCCAACTGCTATGCTCTGTGGACATACTTAGATAACACCTCACAGTTCTTCTGAAATCCATGAAAACCTGAAAAGATGCTGAATGCAAAAATGCCAAATGTCCATCTCCTTTCTCATCCATTCTCAAAACGCATACAATCCATCTTCAAAAAACTTCAGGTTTGAAGCAGGATATGGTCTGGTCACTAGTTTAAGAGGAACTTGTAAGTGGACCACAAACTTTATAGCATATAAGAAGCAGAAGTCTTCAGATACCAGGCAGGCATTTGCTCACTTTAAGGACAAAACTATTTTTTAATTTCCAAATATAATAATTCACACTGTTGTGTTTACCTCCAAGACACATGAGTGCAACCCCTGCACTCTGCAGAACTGAAGCTTCCCTTGCACTGCAACCAGTGATCCATCCATCCATCCATCCATCCATCCATCCATCCATCCATCCATCCATCCATCCATCCATCCATCCATCCATCCATCCACCAATCCATCCCTCCCTACCAGGAGGGCCCAACCCGTGCCAGCTGCCACCTTCCACACAAGGGGTGTGCTCTGCTTTGAAGCAGTTCATCACCTGGATAAACAGTGCTGCTGTTTGTTTTGACAGCTAAAAAAAAATCACCATATCACTGACATGCCACTGAAGATGTCAGCAGCCAGGCCATTTCACTGCGCTGAAGTGCTTTTCCTTTTATTGCCAGGCCTATAACGAGATTATTGAAATGATTCAACAATAGTCAAGCTGCAGCTATAGATACTTGTTGAAAGTAAATAATAAAAGCATTTTATCAGAATTGCTGTCATTTTCCTGTTGAGGGATACATCTGTTTCATAAGTACATTTTTATGTGTGCCTGCCTTATGTGAACCTGCTCTAATTTAGTTACACTGATAGGTACAGTTGTAGCTTTCTTTCTAACAATATTAACAGATGAATAGGGCAGTCATTTTCAGACAGCAATTTGCCACAGCTACAGTCAAAGTGGATTGGATTGAGATTGCAACCTAGTATGAACAAGGTTTTTTATTATTATTGTTGCAGTTACTTTGTTGTTAGGTTGGCTATATTGTTTCTTTTCTTTTTTCTTGTTTTTTTTTTTTTTTTTCCAACAGGCTACTGGTTTGCCATTCATTAGCCTGAGACAAAAATTCATTGCAAGGAAAACTAAATGGGGGTCAAAAATACTCTTATGAGAAACCCAGTGGTAATGTACAGCCTATAGGTAGGGACAGGTACAGAGAACATCACCTTTCTGTGTCTAGAAATTCAAATTCTGATCATGCAATGCAGCTGTCCGATATACATACAAACAGTAAGGGACATCCTTAGAAGATGATAGCAAAGGAGAACTGCAAAGCAAGTGGATGCAACACTGCATTTCTGAGAGGGATCTGTGCCTGTACTTGAATATGAATGCAAAACACATGCAAGTTTGAAAAGCAAGTGCTTTTGTAATCAAATTCAAACCTCAAAGATATCTACTAGGTAAGTCTAGATGCTGTTGTTCAAAATAACAATCCCACGAACCCTGCCCAAGCACCTAAATGCACCATCCCAGAACACCTGTCCACCTTTGCTGTCAAGAATCAGCCAACTGACAAACAATGGTCTCAAACATATCAAGTTCCATCTAGAAGTCAGTGACCTGACAGATGAAAAAGACCTGAACCAACATTCCCCACCTAAAAAAAGTTGGGGTCCCAGATCATAGGTTCCCCTTTCTGCTTGACTTCCTGGCTAGCTAACCAAAACACTGCCAGTATCCCGGGTGTTGGTGGCCTGGGCTACCAGGATCTCTTACATCCACTTTCCAGATCCCTTAGGCACGGAACTTGTGGTCCTGCAAACACATAAATACTCCCCTGTGCACCTGCTATAGGTTCTCAGACCTCTTCCTTTCAGGGGTGCAAGTAGGGAAATGTCTTACTGATCGAACATTCACAAGGAAAGCCCTGTGGAGCTTTTCACCCAGTGCTTTCCTCATGGTAAGCTTTCCAGGGAGGAAGAAATTTCTCACAAGTCTTCTACACACATTATTCCATCATGCAGTGTTGCATCAGACACCTGCATCCACCTTGCATCTATTTCCAATGGCTAATAAATCAAGGCAATGAGTAATGATTAATAGCTCCAGGAGACTATCTACGTTTTCTCTTCAGTGAGGAAATGGTTACAGCAATACCCCTGCCCCCCACCCCAACTTCACCCTCCTGTATGATAAGAGGCACAAGGCAAAAAATAGCTATAACTGAAATTATTTTATTGTTAAACAAACAATTACCTCTTCCAGGGTCCAGAGATTCTAAAGGCTAGATATACTGAAAATTAAAATGAGCCAATAGACAGTAAGACAAGACAAACACTGAATTAACAGCTTTTCAACATACAAATTTCCACTGCTATGAGTTTACTGATGTCAGAGTGTTTAACTTCTGTTACTTCTCTTTAATTTTCTAGATGTCTATTCTCAGCTGGCAAAATTCATGTAGTGGGGAAGTCCATCGAAACCCTCTTTCCTTTCATTTGCGAGGAATGAGGAACAAGAGCCCAGTCAGCCTCCAGAGACAGTGGGTTCTGAAGAATATTGCAATTTGGCAATAATGAAATCCTTTCATCCTCTTTAATGTTTGCACCTGACAGTTAAATTCAGAAACTCTCAATTACTAGAACCTGGAAATATCAAAGTGTACTTCAATATTGATTGCCACCACCCCTCCAAGAATATCTATTGGAAGAAACCCAGGCAAAGTCTGTCAACTACTTCTCTGCTCCTGAGATGCAGGGTAATGAAACCTTACAGGGTGACCGAAATTGCAGCATTGCAAAGCCAGGTTGGACTATTTCAGAAGTGTTTTTTTAACAGCCTTTTTTTTTTTTTTCCAATTCCCTTGGTTTTCCTTAGAAAAATACTTTCCCTCACATTTCCCTCCATCCTCTTCTCCTTTTAAATAATTGCACAAGGAGAAGATTAAGCAATCAACCCTGAGGAAATACCTAAATCAAAGGTTACTTTCAGGAGTATTTTCCTTAAATGTATTTATAAAAAAAATACAGTGAAAACAAGTTATCTGTTCCACAATAGAGAGGACAGGAGAGCTGTGGCTGTATGAGCTCAGACACCTGGCATGAGGCAGGCTCCAGAGGGAATGCCCCCCACAAACCTTACTCCAGAGCACTGAGGAAGAAATGAGCTTCTCTGTGCTCCCAGGAGTCCTGCCTCTGCTTGGCTTCGCAGGAGCTGGCAGGAGCATCGATGTGAGCTTCCACAGAGCCAGAACTTCTCCCCAGGATATGAGATCCAGCACAGCACTGTTAAACACATCCTGAAACTCTGCCACTTCTCATGAAAAAAAAGAATTGGAGGTGGTTTCCCCCTTCTCCTCTGCAGAGAGGAAAGCTCCTCGCACTGTTTGTAATACATCCAAATATCTTCTTCAAACAAAATATTTCCCTCATGAAGCAGCTCAGCCAAAAACCTGGAGGAAACTTTGGTACAGTTTTCCCTCTGAGATGACAGTCCTTACTGGTAAAAATAAGGGAGCATAATTCTGTGACTGGGAAAGACATTGACATCAGCAATGTGGAGTGTCAGAGTAAGAAAGGGAAAACAATAGCTGAAATGTTGTTGTTTTTAAAATAAAGTCTGATTACTTCTTGGCCTTTTTTAAAGGACTTGAAGATGCACTCAGATTTTTTTATGTATACATATGTAGATAGATAGATGATTTATACAAATATATTATATATGTTAGGCATTAAAAACCTAACTAATTTTGAAAGTTTGTTTATTTTACCAAGAAAAAGTAGATTAAGGTACTTGATGGCAGTGATTTCTTCTTCTCAGTCATATGAAGATCAGCACAAGGAATCCTGAATAACACCGGAGATTCCTGGGCAGCACAGTTGCATAAAACGTAGCTTACCCTTCTTCTCCCACTGCACTTTTTGCTATCATTTGTGTTGGTAAACACATGCCTATCTTTTTCTTCCTAGTTAATTCTCAAAGCTTTGTTGCTCTTGCATAAAAAAAAAAAAATCACTAAACCAATGAAGGTAATTTGCAGTGCTTTAGAAACCCAAGTTCGTTGGGCTCTCTGCTGATGGTTGTCGTACAGACAGCTGCTTATTGTCTTTTTCTAACTGAAGTGGTCACACTGAAGAGAAGACAAATGTTGAAGCTTTTCACCCCTCTTCTAAGTCAGCTGGTCTGTGAGCAGCAGATCTAGTAAGGCTTCCAGTCCTAAACACCTCTCAGCAACCCACGCTTACACTCATATCCACTGTAGATCTTCCTACAACAGCCCCAGTTCTTCCTTCAAGTTATTTCTCCACATATTACTGGGTCTTATACCCATCAGATGGACAAATAAGTAGCAGCTCATGTGGTGGCTTTTTGTGAAATAGGCATCCAGCAGTTTATTGAGGAATATACATCTGTTCCTCCACTGGTCCAGCTACACCGCACACAGCTGCTGGGGTCATGCTCCAGACGCACGCTCTGCTGAGGTATTCATTTTGGCTATCCTCTTCTACCTTAGTAAATTTTCATTGGTTTGGTACGTTCCTATCTTTGAAGTCAGTTTTGATAGAAAGTGGTAAATGGGCTCAAACAGGGGTGAGTGGGCTAAGATTTCATGATTGCTTAAATCTTTTCACATCAAGCTAAAAATGCCTACTCTCAGAAAACATCTTTTAGGAGATATTTTATCCACCAAATTTTCCACACAAGTGGTTAATGTGCCACAAGGAGCAGAAAATCTGGAAAAGGTGTTTTCAGACTACTTTTCTTGGGCCCAGTGTCTATTTTTTCACTTCCACATTAAACAAAAGAGCCAGTCATATGTAGGTTAATAAAGTGAACACAAGGGAGATGTACCTCCAAATTGGAGCCAGACGGTGAATAACATAGCAGGAATGTACTTAAACCTCAGTACCAGCTCGTGACAAGGTCTGCTCTCTGTCTTAGTCCTTGGATTTTGGAAAAAAGCTTCAGGAGCTAAGAGAAAAACTTTCAACCTGACAAATACTCCTTGGCTGGAAAAGGCTCCTGTTTTAATTCAGCACAGATGTGACTTGTAATGAAAGCATTATGGCTTTGCAGCTGCATGGATGATACAAACCTTTTTAAAGGAATAAATGACTCAAAATGCTTTATTTTCACTGCACCATTATGCTTGACCTTTGCTGGGGTACAATCCTAAAACCAGCTACAATGCTGTTTATAGTTACTTGTCTCTTATCCAGTCTCTTCTCTTGGGAGAAATGGGGCAGCCTGGCTCCTGCTAGATGAGAAAAGAGAACAGCCCATATGTCCCGAGTGGGACTTAGCACTTTGCAGGATTAGGTGCCTGGTGAGTATAGACACCATTGGTAAACAAAAAAGTAAAAAACTAAATGCACCGGACAGTGAGCAGCAAAGAAACACTGGGTCACATTAGCACAGAGTCACTAGGGAACACTGAAAACTAGGTCAGTGTGACGAACACTGGGAGCTTTTCCTACAGCATTCTCCAGAAATTAAGCTGCATCTAGGGGCTAGCTATTTGGATTGCATTCAGACACCTGCTTCACACAGGCACAGAGGTAAACTGTAAACATAATTTCTTCCCTTTGCTTCATGTCTTAATGCTGCTGGGGAAGAGACAAGACAGACACCTGTGTAATAAGTGCTTTTTGTTTTTTCTATTTAGTCAGGTAGCATCTTCTCCATATCATCTAGCTTCTGTCTGATTAGGGTCCACTAGTTTCCCTCTACATGGCAGCATCTCTGGGGGTAATTAACCACAAATACCTTAGGATGGGATAAATCAGGTCATAGAGAGATCCTGTCTCTTTCCACATAGAGAAGCTCAGACTAGACAGTTTTCAGATAGCCATTAAGGTGCAGCAAATCCCACCCTTATTATATACAACCCCAGTGAACAATTAAAAAAATAATACTGAAGATCGAGCTTATCTTTTCCATCTCATAGAATAAGCACTACTGTTCTAAACACGCAACTTAAAGCTACTTTTATTTAAGACCTTTCAGTCCATCTTGTTTCTTGCAATTGTTTCTGTATAAACATAATTCTCCTGATTTATTTCAGATTTGTTCCCCTATAGGGAAGAAGAAATCAACCCCCTGTGGTCAACATTTTCTTTCACCCAAAATGCTCTATACTGACACTGCACTTGTCTGGCCCCGATTCAGCAGAGCACTTATCCATTTATTTAAAGACTGCTGAATCAAGGCCAGAGGTACCATCCTGTGCTCAGCAGTGAACTAATAAGCCAAATATTGTGGAGTCAAGTTCAACATGCTGATAAATTCACATTTATCAACTTGGATTCCTTGAACTCTCTACATTTCTGCAAAAATTTGGGCTTTTACTGATTCCACCCTTTGTACCAGAGGTGTAATATGTTGCATTTTCTTACTTACTCAGAGAAGTTTCAAAAAATAATTACAGATGTTCGTGTAAATCATTGGTATAACAGCCTCCAATAACTGACTCATCAAATGTCTATAATGTGCAGAGTATGTGGAAATAAAGGAACTATTGTAAGAGACAGGTTCATTTCCAAGAGTAAGAAGAAAAGGAAATGAGGGAACCCTGGACAACTGATGAGAGAGCCCTAAACAACTCTGTTTAAAGGGAGAAAGTTTAAAGTTATTATTCTTTAGCAAATCATCCTGAATGAATTTCATCATTCTTGATTCAAATGTGGTTTTTTGACACTTTAATTATGAAGAAGCTGTTCCTGAACTATACAATATGAACAGAGATGCCATAAGTTTAAGTAAAATGCTATTACCACCTCATTTTGCAAAATTCACAGTCTCATTCAAATTAAACAGCATTTCTCTAGAATAGACGAAATGAATATTACAAAAATGAAATTGCATGCATGTGTTCAGGAACATTTTAATCATTTTATGCCTTATATACATATATATGTGTGCGTGTGTGTATGTGTATATATCAAGAATGACATGCTGGCAACTTGCATTTTAATGAGTATGTCTTTTTCCCTACAGTAACATACCATCTTATGTTCTTGTAAATGAGAAACATCCACTGCAGCAGTATAACAAAGCAATGTGAATTAAAACAGGGTATATAGGTAACAGATTTCTATTACCACATTACACCACCCACTTAACTAAAATACAGAGAACTGTATGCATTCACATAATTTTATTGCTTGTACCCTCCTGCTCCCTATTTATTATTGAGCTACCACATTTGGACAACTTTGCTCCAGAATAAAGCACAATTAATATGCACAGTACAATGTTTACCTCTCACCCCTCATCTTTTTTTTTTAGCTTCCTTTTCCTTTTTTAGACACGAATCATGTTTACAAGCTCTGACTGATTAGTTATCAGTTTGCTACCCTTTTTAAATTTACACAAAGAAACTTGAGCTCAATTTATTTTTCTTCAATAAATGTGGGTGAGCAGTTACTTCAGGCATTACATAACACTCTACCTCAACTGATAACATTTTCAGCCACATCAGGTTCTAAATTTGCATGACAAGGACAGAGCACATGACATATAAGCTAATGACTTGCTTTACAAATTTATGGACCCTTCTCATTCCTATAATGCTGGAAAAACAGGAAGCTTTCGTGCTAAAGTATTCTGAGTCCAAAGCACTGCAAACTTTGTGTTTTGCATTTACCAGGATTGTGTTCCTCTGCCATGTGGTAAATTTTCAGGTGGTAAAAGGGCACTGCAGAGGGTACAAGACATAAAAAGAGGCAAACTGTAACAAGCCCTTTTCAACATCAGGCAGAAGTGAATTGGAACACTTTGCTCTGTTACATATATATTAAAATACAATAGGGAAAAAAAAAAAGCCTTAAAAAAATCTTTCCTTAGGGAACAGGGCAGGCATTTGTAGAACTTCTTTTCTTATAAGCTGTCCTAAAGTCAGTTTTGGCTGAGAGAGAGAAGCAAGATGGTAGTTGCCAAACAGAAGTAAAAGCACAGCAACAAACCAAGTGTCCTACATTACCTCACTTTTTCATTTTCACATTCAGGGTAGGCAAATGTGCAAATTAAAAAAAAAAAAAAAGTCTAGTTACACTGTAGGTAAATATGGTGATATTTTTTGTTCCACTGGCATGAAGGCAGCTGAAGTTTTCACTGAGTTGCTCAGTTCCTTACTGTACCTCCTTTGTCAAGCTCTATTAAATACAGAACATGCACAAGTGTATTAGTTCAAATTGCACAGTTTTATATACACAGACTGACCTGATTTATAAGAACAGTCTTCAGTAAGTACTTAACACCTTGAATCTCCAGCTCAGCTGCACTCAAATGACTTATATTGGACTCAATTCTCACCTCAGCTTGCTCAAATACAAAATTCCCTGTTGTTCAGGAGGCTGGTGGCTAATCAAATGCCAACCAATTAATGAAAAATAAGAGGTAAGATACCAGCTACACTGAAAACCACCAGCCAGCACAACAGGAAACAAAGCTGAGTGAAATTATAATTTCAGAATGCTATTATTAATTTGCAATTGAAAAAGGAAAACCAGTCTTGTGGTTAAGAACCTGTAATAAGACTTGGGAACAGACACACGATGTGCTTTTTTGATTATATTGAAGTTTCCCTGAATAACTTGGTGCTGGCCAATTTGTCTTCCCTGTCATTTTCCCATTTATGACATAATGATACTTACACCTGTTTCTCTTCCTGTTTCTCGGTCTTCTTTCCTCACCTTCATCCACAGAAACACTGGATCAGGGGCTCCTTTCTCCTAAATACCTGTTACATTTTTTTTTTTCCTTTTCATAAATGATGCCACACAAGGTTTAGGTTAAAGAAATCTGAAATGCAAAATTTTAAAATAATATTTGTTGGGTTTTCGTTTAGTCATTTGTTGGCACTTTTTTTTTTTTAATCTTTGAGTATTGCTGAAGAAAAACACTATCTGAGGACTTGCTGAAACTGTATATGCTATTCATAAAACACAAATGTTATGCATATTAAGATACTACCCATACATTTCAACAGGATTCAACCTTACCATATCACAAGCCCTAAGCTTTAGCCTGTAGAAGTGCTATTTTTCAGCAATATTGAACTGCACAAAACCTTTTGCAAAATAAATAGAATCAGCTATGAATTAAACACGCCTCAATCTTAAATAGGTCTGCATATATAATTTTACTATAAAAACAATACTATTTTTTATTTTCCTATTAAACAATACAGTCAGCATTTTTCTCTAAGTAGAGCTGTCTTTTGGTGGTTTTCCAGGGCTTATATTATGCAAAACATCAAAGTCCAAGGCCCATTTCATGAATATATATATATCTTTTTTTTTCCCCAGCAACTTCAGCAATTTTAAAACTTGCCCAATTTTTTTACTCTACACTGAAATACATTAATTGAATGGATAGTACGCATGCGTGTTAGACCACAAGGGATTGACTAGATAAAAGCCTTTTTTACCCATATCAGTAGACCATATCAACTGGCATACTGAAAGACTTAGTTATCTTTACATAAATATAATCAATGAAGGCTACATTTAATATTATTATTTAAGAAAAAATGCAGAAATGCCTGAGTACACATAGAAAAGAATACAAATTAAAAATGCTTTAAAAATAGTTTTCCTTTATTTTACCAGTACATACAGCATGGTATAGCCCAACACATTGAACGCAGTAATATATATGCATTAATAGATAAATATGCAGAATACACATGCTCATTACAGATGGTTCTCCACTAATTATTTACATATTGCTATATGGAGGCTACGATGCTTACTGCTTTGATGATGCTGTGAGTTACTGCTTTGATGACTGAATAACTTTGAAGCACTTCAAGTTGATGCTGTGTTCCACTTATAAATCCTCTCTTGTGCCTATATATGTGCTTAGCATACAAATTGGAATATTTCTATTTACAGGTCAGACACTAAGTGAACAATAACCTATATCAGATAATCGAAAGAATATATTAACCTATTCTTATTTATTGTTTATATAATTGACCAGTCAACAATTCAAAATTTAAGAATGATTTCTCTGCTTGCAATGTTTGTGTTGCTTTCTTAAGTCTTTGAATAACTATGTTCAACAACTACTCAAAGTGTTTCAGGAATAAACCTCACATCAACCCTCTAATCTACACTGTTGTAATGAAATGACTTTAAAGAAAAATTAGTTGAAGTATCACCCTCTGTAGATTAGTTTACCTCATCCAAAATTTTATTTTTTATAACAAAAGACACTTCAGAAGAGAAATTTATGTTATTTAATGCAATTGAAAAGAGCTATGTTATATTAATCAGTAATAATATAAATTATTTCATCATTCAGAATAATTTTCCAAGCATGTGTATTATTAATACGTAATGTCTATTGTTTAGATTTAACTATGAAGTCAATTTAGATTTATATACTCTTTTCTGATCTTCCTGGAAGAAGGATGATATAAATCAGAAGAGCAAAGCACTTCATAAATGGTCTTGGAGGAGTGAAAGAGAAGACTTTTTGTAGTTTAAAGGTGAAAGAAGGCTTCTGCAAAAACTTCCAAATTACTTTGTTCCTCTGAGTCAGTTTAATCCCTTGGAGAGAATATCTTCTGGAGTGATCTCCTTGAACCTTTGTGACCAATGCAATAAAACACTGAAAGACCTAGAGATTAGAAAAGAGGGTCTTGAAAATAAAAAGAGTGTTCCTCAGGGCTATAAGTTACACCAACAGAGTGAGAATGAATCCCAGTGGGAAGGGAAGATCCTGTATCCTTACCATTAATTATCTGCTTCGTAATCTACTCCCATTATGATTGTAATACTTTCCAAATGCAGCTCTCCTTTCTCATGCCTGCAGCAATGCACATTGTTCCCTGTCTGACAAAACCCTTCTTGTTTGGGAATCACAAGCTATGTAAACTGCATAAAGAGAAGAATCAGATCTTTGTTGTGTTTATGCTACACATTTCTCTCCTGTGTTTTATACAAACGATTTGCCCATTGAACCCCATGATCTTCCAATAGCTTAACCTAATAAATACATGTTTATTGATCTACATGTCTAAATGCTGCTTTATTCTGTGCACAGCTTTGCCCACTCTATGTGCATTCATTATTTATGCTTGTTCTTCCCTGTTATTTAAAAATAAAAGAAAACCAATTTTATTCCACAGACAAATACAGTGCATATGTTTGAAAAAAGAGGAATCTGTTTAATCCTTCAGATCATACAACTCGCCTCCATCCCATACTAGGAGCATTGTCCACTGGTACAACATGAGCTGCAGACCACACTCCTGCACAAGCCTGCTGAAGGCACCACAGTCACATCCCCCCATTTACTGCCTGAGCAGCCCATGCCATGTCTGCCTGAAGCCAGACACAGGCTCTTGGCACAGGAACTAAATGCTGTGGCCTCTGGTTGTAGAAAGCCTCCCTGGTCTTGCCAGGATTGCTCTGGCTCTGTTACTGCACTTGTACTGATAACAGACCATTTTTTCCAGCCATGGTTCTGGGCCTTGAAAATACAGGAAAGAAAGTTTTCAGAGAAAGCAGTAACACGTGAAATGCACACCTGCAATTCCACAACAATGTCAGATTTAATTTTATGTCTGTATTCCACATGGCCAAATATAGTGTACACAAGTTTTAAAGGTTTTCATAATATTTTGCTCATGTTTTTGCCTTTTCCCAAGAATGCAAAAGTACCAGAGCACTCAGAGTCTCTCAGTTGGCTTTGCTGAATACCACTTTTGCTAAAGCCTCACTCCTCAGTATATTAAGTATAATTCAGCAATGGCCCAGCTGTTAATGAAATGAACACTAAAAAAAGAACAAGGTCTATAGTTTATGAAAGGATTTTTGGGAATTGGGGAACAATTACCATTCACTAAGATACTTGCTTTGCCAGCTGCATACATATATTCTATCTCCATGAAGACCCTAATCCACAAAGCTGAAATAGTCTTTCAGGGAAGGCCAATGTTTTGAGGGGTTCATCGTTACAAAGGCAAGCAAGATAATCAAGAATTACTGAATCTTTTAGTAACAGACATACTGGTTCGAATTGGGAATGTTTTTAAATTATTTTCTAGTTATTCAATATCCTTTTTCTTCTTTGCTTTGATTTTTTTTCCTGAAAAATACCTGGGTCAGATTTTATTTTTAGGATTTACTGTTTAATTTTCTAATATTTTTAAAACACAGAAGAAAAGTGGCAATAGAGTAATCATTTTATATTAAGCAACAGCAGAAGAGTCATGAAGTGGAATCACAGTGTTCAAGTTCATTTACAAAACACTCTTTTATCCCAAACACCTGCATCTTTCCCAAGGCTGAGGGAGCATTTCGATTTAGAGCAGAATGTTAGAAGCTCTAGTGCATTATCGCTTCAGAACACCTACAGCCAACTGATTCTGGGTGCCAATTAATGTTATTACCACCTAATCAAATGCTACTTAATGCAAACTGTGCGCTATACCCTTGGCTTTGTATACTGCCTGAGATTCACAATTGAATGATATGCAAAGGGCAGTTTATGGAAACTGCAAATATTACTCTAGTTTCCAAGCCAGGCAGAGAATTAAAAAGAATTATATGTATTTCAAGAGGGAGGTTTTATTATAATTACTTTCAATGTATTATATGCAAAGGTCATATTGTCAAGAGTATCACAGGTTTAGAGGTTTCAAAGGCATAAAGTTACGTGGGACTCACTCCCTATTCTGTAGGAATATTTCCAATACTGGAGACGGGGGAAGGGTGGACTAGACGATCTCCAGAGACACCTTCCAACCTCAGCTGTTCTGTCATTCTCTAACAATTAGCATTTCAGGTGGTGGGCATGCAACAATAATAGACAACCAGCCATGGTACACAGCCTTGTGCCTTCTCACAGCCATGTGGGTGGCAGCTCACACACCAAATCCAAGGCATCTTCCTTTTCACTTTCTTTTTCCTGAGAAAACAATCAGCAGCCTGTAATCTAAGGTGACATCTTCTGAATTTCTCCTGTCTTGTCTGTAAGTGTTACTACAGTATTAACAGTAAGTGAAAAGACATGGCAAGCTTGGGCTTCCTGTGTTCAGGACTGTGTTCTCAGACCAAATTATTGCGAAAGTTCTGACAAAACTTTCTGACAGCCTTAATGCCATATTCTTTGTCCTGCCAAAGGACAAAAACAGCATAAAAACACAAAGTTTAAACCATGTAGTGCATTATCTGCCTAATTTAACAGAAATGTTCACATACTCATTCTTGATCCAGATCAAATTAGGACTTAACAGACCAGATACTATACTGTGCAGCCACCCCCTTCCTGCAAGGGGGAATAAGTGCTTCTCACATTCCCAGCAGAAATCATCCTATCAACATGCTTTGATCAGGATTTTATGGTTCAGAGCAAACAGTATAGTTCTCCACCTCTGATGCAATATCAGAACATCCTGCACACAAAAGTACCTGAATGCAGATTGAACTTTTCCAATACCTTCCCAGGATGCCATTAAATTTGGATGGGAGCTGAGCTGTGGTAGCTGGGCCTGTATAATGTATTGTGCTAGGTGTAATCCTGTCACAGAATATGTGATCACTATTTGCTACATTTTTTGAAACCCTGCCAAAACATACTTGAGAAGTAAGCTTTCTCACGAATTATTTCTGAATAATTTCTTTTCTATTATAATTAAAAGCCCACTTTATATACACTAGGCATCTTATTTCCTTAATTATTTTCAAACAGCTCCTGAATGGTTTATGCATTCATCCCCAAACACACCAGCCTGTTATTCCCCACTGGAATATAACATATGCTGAATATCAATTATTTTAATATCTAAATTACAAATATTACTTTCCAATATCTGTTTGCTGATCAAACTTTTCATTATCAATTAAGTATGACTAGGGAAGTTCCCTATTACAGGAAGAAAAGAGCAATGTCATACTGGCAGGTATTCTCTACATGTTGTGTGCTATGCGATAGCTTAAGTACAGAGATATTTTGGACAACACATCTGTATCAGTAGCTGACTTACACTTGACATCATTGCCAAGGGTTCTCCAGCTGGAAGGGCAATATCCACCAGGAGACCACACTGGGTCTCCAGGCCTTGCAGAATCCTATCTCTAAGCTGTGTTTAATTAAAGTTCATCGTGCCCAGACCTTAACTGCTGACACCCTCTTGATTTTGTAGTCCTCTTTGCTTGCCTTTGAGAGCCACCTTGAGAAATTTCTCTGAGTTTTTCACAACTGAGTTTTAATACCTATGCTTCTATTCTTCTCTTTAGCACTATTTTCTAGTGAAATGTAGATACAAGCATATACATTTAAACAAAGTCTTCATTATTCTTTTCTGACCAAGTGCCAAAAAGCTTTAAAATTAATGGCATTCAACCCCTTAATAACACCTTTGTATATTCCTGAATATGGAAACACTTTGAGTTTTCTGTTTGAACAGTTTGGATTTTATTACTGCATTGTGCATGACAACAATCATAATAAAACAGGAAAAAACCTCTTCTACTATATATTATCTTAGATTTTTGACAAATCAAATTCTTTTTGGTAAAGCTTCATGCACCTATTTGAAATCCTAAGATATACTTGAAATTGCATAGAAATACAGGAATTAGAGTTTTAACCAAGGGAAAGGTAATAAGATCTGGAGTTTCTGCGTGCTCCAAATTCATATCTAATTCTCAATCTAACTGCATGAGTCACTGCCTTGATTCTAATCTTCAAAGAAGATAACAGGTAAAGTAATTGCCGTATTAATAGCTACTTCCACCTAGGGAACCACCAAGGTAGCTGCAATTTCATGTGCTCAAGCTTACTGTAAATGGTCTGAACCATGATGAAAGCTTTTGAAATGTGGAAGTAAAAGATCTGAAGAGGAGGAAGCTGTGAAACTAACTCCTAGAAACAAGTCAGAAAAATGCAAAGTGCAACCATTTTGAAATATGACTCCATATTCAAGGCCCTTTGGTCTTGAACATGCTTTTGCTGTAATGTTTCCCAATAACTTAAGAGGTATAAGTGTAAAAAGATTGTACCAGAAAAACACAACCAGACAGTCAGATTGATAAAAATGTGGAAGAATAGAAGGAGGGTTTTATCTGGCCAATTTCTGCACAACCAGTTGGTAATGCAAACTGCAGAACAAAGTTTCAAGCTTTTTGAAGTTTTGGGTTTTGGTTGCGGGTTTTTTTTCTGTTGTTTTGTTTGTTATTGAGTTTCTTTTAAGGCTCTAATTGTAGCCTATTAAGGAAGTATAGTCTTGTTGTAATTACAGATGAAATTCTAACTGTCACTTCCATAAAAAGAGCAGAGCCAGCTCTTTCTGAAGTGAAGACATGTCCATGTAAAAGAAAAAAAGTCATATTTTGATGTAAGAAAATGCTGGCTATAGTTTCTTAAGAGAATGCGCAAAAGCAAACAAAAGTTGCTTGGGAGTTAGATTTGTTTTAATGAGCTTCCAGGGATATTTATGACATATCTGTTCCAGTGACCACAGGTGGATATCCCTGCTGCGTAACACTTGGCTGCTCCTGAATAAAACAGAAGAGAGCAAACAAACAGAAGAGACCAAAGGAAAAAGGAAGATATTTATGTCAGGCTGTATTTAATGAACACCTGCACTTCACAGGCCTTGGTAACTATTTACCACCTTCTTCCCTCCAGATAAATATCTACTAAGAAATTAGTCCTCTTTCTGTATCACTGACAAATTAAATTAAACCCTTGAAGAGTGCTTGGAGGCAAACTATGCATAGGTTAATTTTCCTTTTTTGTATGTCAGGAAAATAACCATCATGGGAGCACCTAATTAAAAAGGACTCAACCCTTTGTGCACGGTCATGCTTGTTGCTTTATAACAGAATGACTATTGATCTGGGCATGGAGAATGCAGTTAAAGAGAGCTTCCGGCTTCAGTGGTCCAACTGCTTGGGATCAGAGCACCCTAAAAGGTGCCCATCAGAAAATCACCTGTGTAAACTTCAGACTGGTCACAGTAAGTGAAATCATAAGGTATTATTACATATGGAAGAAAAGTTTAAACATCCTTTTCATCATTGCCAGTATAGGAACTTGACTCATTTGTCCAAATCTGCCTTCCTTCCTCTCCTTATTTGTGATGAGGATTTATGCATGGGAGTACTGGGCCTGTGCAAGACATTTATAAGCCTCAAACAAGTTATCCAGAAAGGCTAGTAGCCTGAATTCAAGTTATATTTGTGGTCCATGTGCCCTAGCTAACAGGGAAAAACAGCTAACAAACACTTGACACCAAGAGTGCTCCAAAGCTAATTTAGTGTAGAAGAGCAGAAAAATAAGCAGTGCATTCTAGACACTGCTTTAAAAAACCTGATCAGAATACAGGAAACAGCCACTCTTCATTGCGTACTGTAAACCAACTAGTGGCAGTTCAGCAACATGAGGCCCCAACTTCCTCCAGAGGTGTCAAGAGCAGAAGCTGAAATTCTGGTATGTCCAGCATACTACTGTTCAGGTTGAAAATCTGTCCCCAGAAGACTGTGCCATCCTGCCCATCAAATGTGTCTGTAAATCACCAGTGTCCTTATGGTATGACAGACACGAATGCAAGTACAGGACAACATGTTTTTCAAGGATGCTCAAGGACTGACAGGAATCTGAACAGCTGAAAAGTTAAAGGCTAGAGGTAGAAGCCATCTTAATGAAATTTACTTAGGTGTCTAATCCAAATTGGCCACCTGAGCATATCCAGGAGCTTTGTCCCACTCAGTCTGAAGTCCTGACCACAGGCTGAGATGCCAGTTCCTCTGGAGAGGGCTATTCATGTTGAGTGAGCATAAATGGAAGTTAAACATTAGTCTGGAATAGCCATGGAGGGTCCGATGGTTTAGACTTGTTCTAGATTAAGACACTTACATTTAGGTACCCAAGTATGCATGTCTTAGACTGAATACTGCCCTGACCTTCTAGCCTAGCTTAGGAAAATTTTGCCTTCATGGATTGAGGGAAAGCTACACCTGGAATAACATTCCTCAAAATCAGCAATCAAACAGAAGTCTGTGCAGGAATATTTTAGCTCCTGACTAATCCAAATGGGTCATTTTCAGACTTTTAACCTTTATGAGCAAAGAGTAACTCACAGTACAATCACAGAACAGCTCTTCCTCATGTGTTAATCCCCTATTACTTTTTGTTTTTTTCTTTAAAATATCCCAGAGGAAATAATCTCATTCTAGAAATATTCGTGCTCTGTCCTTTATTCCTTCTATCCATCTCAGTCCTCTCTTTACTTTTGGCTACACCATAAATTATAGTGGTTTTTCTTCATCTCTCTCTCCTTTATTCATAGCCTCAATATACTTCTTTTCTGGGCGGTTATACACTCATCTGCTACACTGACCTGGATCTGAAGAAAACAGACCTTGTATTCTTTATTTTAAATGCCAAACAGGGAGAAAGAGAATGAAAATTCTATTGGCAAAAGATTCTTCACACAGATTCTATATTCTATCTACTGAATACGCAGTTTTTGCATTCACAAATTTTGCATACATAGTCATAGAAAAAAGAGAAAATAACACTACTGGTATTATTGCACTAATGTCAAAACAAATGTTCCATGCTTTGATAGCAAGAAAGTCAGTCCGTCACCAAGGGTCAATTGCTTTTGCTAAAGGTGGCTTGGTTGTCATTAAAACAAATACACTGTTGTGACAAAAGCATCATAGGAATTATGCTCTGTGCCCCTTACAAAAGGAGCCTTGACATCCTACAACAAAACTGGACCTTCCATACAAAAGGCCAAAAGCTTCAAATACTCTGTGTATGACAGAAGAGAACAGGAGAGGTCAAAGTGCACCTCCTGGTGTCTTATGTCCTCGTAATAGCTGCTAGTGAAAAAATGGATTATCCTAGGAAATTGACCATATACTACAAAGGCAGAATAAAGGGCTCTCAATGTTCTTTGCCAGCCTGTCACGGGAAATCCTGACCTCAAGTCCTCAGTGTCTGAGTGGCCAGGTACCCAAACTGCCTCACAATCAACTTAAGACACCCCCTGTGCCCTGCCCAACACCTGACTCCAGCCAAACTTTAGTGCTCTTGGGAAGTACATTACGGAACAAGGGATTCGGTCTCATTTGGGAAGTGTGGATTTTCAGATTCTTTCAAATGTATGCAATATGTTTATCTCACAGTGTGTTGATACCAAAAAGATACTCTCTACACTGTAGTCTTCATAAACAAAATAATATATTGCCTCAAACTGAAAATAAGACAGTAATTCAATACAGAAATTTATGGACAATACACAACACTTGAATTAATTTTAAAGGCTGCACTTACAGTCTCCCTTGGGTTAAAGCTTTTCTAACACATCAGGGAGAATCAAGCAAACAAAGTCTAAGTTTTTGCATAGAGTGTTTTATGCTCAATACTTCAATATTTATGTGTGCCATTATTTACCCTACACAAAAATATAGTCTTTGTGTGTTTCATTTATTCAACACTTCAGAACTGCTAATACCCATGGGTATATCACACCCACAGGTTCATTCCTTTGACAATGCTTACTTCAGAAAAATGAAATTTTTACATTTTAAATTAAAGCTAGCTCTAATTTGCAATTGTAATGTACTGTAAGAGATTATTATACAGTATGTGTGCCAAAGGAGCTGCCTTATGCTGGTAAGGTACATTATAGTACAGGCTGCTGTGAATGAATGTGACACATGAGAATGGAGGAAAAGATACATCAAGTAACTCGGGTTTCTAACTATAAATAACTCCACACTGCTAAAGTAATTTCAGACGTGGTTGATAATCTGCTAGAACACACCAATCTCTCCAGCCCGGCAAGCAAACGTCACTCACACACTACTCACCTGCAAAACAAACAAGGTCTTTGTAATTATGCAGAAAAAGTGATGTCCCCAGGGCATCTCCCTTTTTGAATGGCCTTGGCATTAACTCTTCTATTGTAGAAGATTTTATCACAGAATCTCTCTGTATATATTGCATAAACAGAAAATTCTCAGTGCTCCAGGTACAAATATTCATCTTCCTACTGAGCCTAGACCTATGCTAGGTGCCGATGTCAATGATCCTTATTCCAAGAAGTCACTCTGAAATGTGGCTTCCTCCCCAATCTCCCTGCAGTGCGAGCATGCTAAACTACCGTTGTTTAATTCCACACTCACAGCAGGGAGGCTCCCGATCCATCACTATCCTCCTCTTTCTTCAGAGCTAGAAGCGGGACACAAGATATAGCTTGGCTATACCATCTCCTGTACCCCCTTCTATATTGTGAGTGGTAAAAAACCAAAAAGATTCACTCTGGATGATGCTGTACTATCTTAGTTAATACATTTTCAGAGTGTTACTGTTTCTCGAGGGGTAGTTTGTTGTCCTTAATGCAGCAGGAACAACACAGTTCAAGCTCCTTGACAGCTTTAGTTGTCTTGCAGAAAGAGACTGCCCATCCCTCATAAACAACCACAAAGGTTCACAGGATTTGTGGTCTGAAACAGGACAGATGCTCCCAGAGAGCACTTCCAGAGGTCAGAGGCAGAGGTGCCAAGGGTCTGCTTACACTGATTACGTGCATCGTCTGGTTGTAAATTAGAAGAGTATCTTAAAAAGGCACGTATGAAAACAGACCCCTTTGCCATCGGGTATTGTTTGCTGCCAGTGACTGCAGCATGCGAGTTACTCTCCCTGATGTGGTCTACCAAGTATTTCCTGCTTAAAACCAATAAACTGTGAGAGTGTTATTTGTTCCCCCACCTCCCACTTTTTCTAATTTTCACTGCAAACACAGCTTATTTACACTCTGTCTCTTTTAAAAATCAAGTGTCAACCAAGTGCTAAACTGCTGCTATTTGCCAATGTTTCATTAACACCTTATTAACTTCCAACAGCTGAAGGTGACTGGACCCTCACCTCTGTTTATTTCCTCAAAGTAACAGTTAACTGAAGCATCAGGATAGAGGCACCCCTGTAAATATGACTGAAAACAAATATGCACGCAGAATATAATCAGGCACAACTTCAGATCTGCTAACAGACACATCTAGTTAATTTTATGCACAGTCACATACTATCAAGTTTGGAGCTCAGATTCTTATTAGAGATGATAATAAAGATCTCTGTGTGCTTTCCCCCCTCCCTCCAATCCATATCAGAAACTGGCTAAACCAGAAATAAAAACCTTGTAAAAATTATGTCACCAGTAATTTATTATTTCAGTTTAAATATCAGGTATAAAGGTGTGCTCCTCTTGTCATGTAAATCAGCACAGCTTCACTTATTCCCATAAAAACTGTAGTGGTTTACACAGCTGAGGCTCCAGCCTGTGTATATACATTCTTTTATATTGAATCCCAGTCTGTGTAAATAGAAGTGTAAAAGAAAGAAAGAAAGAACAAAACAAAACAAAACAAACACAAACAACAAACAATATTAAAAAAAAAAAAAAAGGCAAAACCCAAGAAATGGGACTCCCAGAGCAGGGAAATAGCAAACATTCTCCTTTAGAGGGATCCCTGAAGAATTAAAACCTTTCTTTAACTTTCCCCTATTCCTCTGCCCTAATCTCCCTCTCCCCTCGCTTCCTTCTGTGTTCTCATCTAATTTGAAAGGGACAGCTTAGAAATATATGTTTGCTATATCTCCCTCTTTCTCTGTTTTTCATTTTATGAGCAAATATTTCCTGCTGTTTTTTGTCCCACCCTTCCAGACTATCATTCTGCACACCTGGAAAAAGGAACCAATTTGATGGAAAGCAATATACAAAGATTTTTTTCTCCTCTGCCCAAACAGGCAGAGTCTTTTGAGCTTTTCTAATGCAGGAGGAGCTGGAGTTGTTCTGGTTGTTCTCCAGTTCATACTTCTATTTTTGAATGGCCTATTGGTTTCTACAACTGCATCACACATGTATTAACACTGGAAGATTGGCTGTCAGAGTGCTGGTTATCACTTTCCATTGTCCAAAGAGGAAGAATACAGACATTTCCAACAAGTTAAAATGGGGGAGGTCTCTTCTATCATAATGAGCATTCAAGAACTTGAACTAATCTTTCTGATTTTGGTAATCATTCTGATATCAACAATAAAATTTTAATGCATATAATGAGAAAAATAAAAAAAACCCCACACACAGAAAGCCTGAAGAAAGCAAAAAAAACCCACCTCAAACCACTTTCTGAACTATCCACTGAAAAAGCTGGCAAATCACAAAGAACCTAAGGTGGAAAGAGTAAAGGGAAAGGAATTCACAGGTATTTGGCCAGCAGTCTAAAGTCTAGAAGTACAAAGAACAATATGGGTGATTAATAAAATATGAATAAAGTGAATGGAATACTGGTGCCACTAACAAAAGCAGTGTATTAAGTCTTTGCAAGGCTGGAACCTTGAATTATATTTCTCATCTCAAAATATTTTGTTACATTTTAAAAAAAATATTTCCAAACTCATAACTTGAGAATTCGTATAGCTTAACTGATATTTTTTTGCATCTACCCAGGAACACTCCCAGGCTTTACTAGTTTTGGTATAGACTAGTGGGTAAATTTTAATCTTTTATTCTATTAGTGTTCTACTCTGTTTATGCTTATTGTTGCACATAGACTTGTGTTCAAAGATTTAAAAAAGTCTGCAGGGCAGTATATTTTACTTGAGGATTGAAATTAATGCTTTGCTCTCAGATCGCTGCAAGTATGTTGGACCAAATTTTGGTCTCATTATCACCAATATAAATCTGGAATAGTTCCACTACTCTCTGTAATGTTACTCCCAATACATGCTGATTTAACTGAGTTCACAAGCTGGTCCATTGACCTAAGTGGTGTCAGTGGGAATGTACTGTGAAGAAAATTTGATCTACTAAATTCAAATCCTCGAGGTGTTGTTCTAGCAGCCAAGTTGTTTAGAAAGAAAACACTGAACTTGAATGTTGACCCTCCATCCCAGCTGGATCTCCACGTAAACTGTGCTCCTGCTGTAGCCTTTTAAATAGATCAGCAATTTACATTTTAAATAGATCAGCAATTCAAATTAGAGAAATGCCAGAATGTAGGAGTGGAGAGAATTTAGCACTACCTGAAATTTCAGCAGTGTTCAGCAGTGTAATTCCGCTTACATTTTCTGAGAGCAGGGACTGGATGGGCTGTAAGGATTCAGCTACTGCATATCTGCACCCAGGTAAAGGATGAGCAAAGATGGACATAGCATCCCAGACTGTCACGAGACCTTGACTGGCCATATGTAGGAATAGGTACCCTTTTCAGAAGAATTTGTAATGGGAAGCTAGAACTTGTTTTTCGCTTAGGAAGTCTTTTTCTGCTTGTACAGTGTCTCTCTCTGGTAGGACAGATAACATTTGCAGACATGCACAGGGCCTCCTCGGGCCGGAGTGGGGGGCGGAGGACAGAGAGAAGATAAAAAGCCCTGGAACACCATGGGAACTGCCTTACCCTGAGGCTGGTGCTGTCTTGCAGCACTGTGAGGTTTTGTAAGTTTTCAGCATCCTTGTCTCCAAAATAAACCTTTTTTGAATTCTTTCCACTATCATGGCATTTTGGGGGATACCTGGTGTATCTTACTTCACACCATAGCAGGTGGGCTCAGGCACAAATCTTGCTGGGAAGAAACCTGCCAAAGAAACACTTCAGACAACTGTGGGAGACACACCAGTGTCTGGCCCGGCATGATTTGCTCATGCAGATGTGTTCCACAAGTATTCACAGTGTGGGCAATGGAGTATATGAAACAGGGATGCAACAAGACAATGGCTCTGTGCTCCAATTCATGTTCCTTTAAATGCCAAAATGTTTCCAAGAACAAAAGGTGTTTGTTCCTGGGAGCTCTGGGACCTAAAATGGATGTGGGCGCCTCAGGGTTAATCTATAGTCACCTGTAGGTTTTTAAATCATATTCTTGAATTATAACACCAAAGTATGTGGTTCAAATCTCACCAAAGATAAATTACTGGCAGTGAGAGCAATGCATGAACTTAGGAAAATGTAAATGAACAGGCCAGTGTAAAACTGCATGACTATGTGGTGTTTTCTCCTGAAGGCCCCAGCCCACGTCAGTCTATGTCATAACAGTGGCTCATCACGTCCTGCCAGACAGGGATCTGTCCTTCTGCCTTCCCACGGAGCCCATGGCAACCTGTGCCCTCTACAACAAGCCCGTGGGGTTACTTGTGAGGAAGAAGCACACAGTTGTTCTGAATCTGCAGTGGGAAAACACACAACTGACACAGAGTGAGACTTAAATGAGATATTTTGTTTGTTTGCTGCTTTTTGCAGAGCTTCCTCATTTATTTGTCTCTTCCTTCACATATTTAACCCCTGCTGCTGGGCACTGAAAGCACTTTGAGCTAAATTAATTCCACCTCTGACCTTCAGCAGTGATCTTAATCTGAATGTGCCTGATGATGATAAGATGCTGCTGCAGTTCTGAAACCCAGATCATTTTTCCCTTGAAGAAAGGGTGAAGCCTCTGTACTTACACCCATCTACATCCCTTGCTTCACATGCACAAAGAGCCTTTAATTGCTGCCATGCATGAAAGGCAGGTAATGCAGTCATGCATTCCTCATCCCCACTACAGCTACATCTGTCTGTCCTTAGCTGGAGGAATACCACTGCATTCTATCTGCCTGCCTCATGCCCTGACACAGTGTAGAGCAGTGTCACACACCTCAGCGTCTGCTCTAAAAGCATCTGCGCCAATCACAACACAATTATTCTTAATCCCTCAAACTCTGGTGTTTGTTCACCTCACGCCAGGAGGAAGAATAGGGGGCACTTGCTTGGGAAAAACAAGAACAACTGTGGGAGATCCTCTCAGGAGCAGCTCTGTCAACGAGGACGTTTGCCTCATTGACAGCCCCACGCAGCCTGACGGCTTGGCTGCTGCTCTCCACAAGAGAAATGGCAGCATTTCAGGCTGTTAAGGGTGTGATTGATGGGTGTTGTCAGTCCCTACCTGTCAGCTCATTGCACTGACAGGATTGAGCTCACCCCAGGGGAGACAGCCTTTCACAATACAGCCCACCCATCCTGTTCAGTGAGACCCTGATGTCCTGCCACAGCGCTGCTGGCAGGTGGTAATCTACTTGGTGGGACTGGGGAAGGGCAAGCGAAGAGCTGGAAGCGCAGTTTTTGCTGGCAGTGGCAGCGACATCTCTCTCAGAAATACCTGGAGACGCTGGAGCAGGGCTGCAAGAGCAGCTGAAGCAGGCTGGCTGCTGTAGAGTGCTGGGTCAGCCCAGGGTTAGGATAGATCCTGCTGCTGCAGCTGCAGCTGCGGGGACGTCAGTGGGGGAAACTTGTGGGATGCTGGCACAACTCCATGGCTTTGCATGTGCAACATTAAACACGTGCAGAAGGTTTGCAGAATGTGCTCCTGAGCCCAAGGGATGACAGAGGTGATATAGCCATTTACCCCTGACTGGAGGAATCCCCCACGGATGTGCATGGCAGTGCTGGCACATGTAGGTGTGAATTCCTCACCCCGCAGGAGGAAGGCTCAATGTCATTTGACTGTTCTCTGGTTTTGCATCAACCTACATAGGAGAGTCTGGTCAGAATAACAATTCACCCTAGGAACTTGGGATGTTTTTTTCTGTTTTGTGTTTGCTAGCAGGAGGTTTAAGGCTGATTTTCAACACTGAAGTTTAAAGAGGATCTTTTCATCCACAAGAACATAAAAAACCTCAGATCATTCAGCCAGTGTTAACAGCAACAAAGCAATAACAAGAAAATTCAGCTGCCTTTCAGCAGTCTATTCCCTTTCAGGCTGTTCCCTTCTCTCCTCCACCCTCTGCCCCCCAAGACCAGGAGTGGTTAACTTTCGTGCAGCTTGACCTGTCTCTCTCTGCACATGGCTCAAGTCAGCACTGGGGCTCTCAGGCCAGGAAATCCCAGCGGGGCCATCCAAAGCCCCATGACATCAGTGGAAAGACTCCCACTGGCGCCAGGGGAAGCTGCATCAAGCCCAGGTTGAACAAAGCCATCTTTCCTTCAAAACTTTTACTTGATAGCTCAGAGGCTCGCACTATCCACGCATTAATACTTTTGGGAACTTGCTGCGGTACCTGCAAGGCGAGCGCTGGTGTGATGGCTGGATCATTCCTTTCAGCTGATGCCTCAGATTAGAGTGCGTCTCACAGCTTCCCTTTCCCCTCCAAATCAAAGGCAGCGGCTGCAGCTGCACGGAGCGGCAAGTCTATTTAGTTTCTGTGGGCCAACAGCCACCAGCTGTAGAGGCTGCTGTGTTTTTTGCTGGATGGGAGCTTTTAATTCCAACAGACAATGTGTACAAATATTTCCCATATCAAAAATGTTCCATATCTTCCTAAATTAATTAAATGCTAATTTTCTAATGAGGTGGCAACAATGGCAACAACCTGTTATCAGAATGCTAGCTAGTGCCCGTAACCAACCAGTGAACACAGAACCCTTGTGCTGTTATTAAACTGCATTCCTGTATTAATTAATTACTTTTGCAGCTGTATTATTCTGAAGCTGGACACAAATGTGGATAGTAATTAAATGAAAAAAACATTTACATCATTTGGAGATTGCAGAGTTGCTTTGTTGTATTTATTACTTCGCAGTGTTGTTATAGAAACCCATCATGCTTTCTCATGTCCACTGCATGCTAGTTTAGCAAGAAATGGTGGAAGGAAAACTCAGGATGAAAATGCTGTTTGTTGTGGTTTAATCCCAGCCAGAAATCAAGCTCCATGCAGCCACTCGCTAACTCCCCCACCAGTGGGATGGGGGAGAGAATCAGGAGGGTAAAAGTCAGAAAACCCATGGGTTGAAATAAAGACAGTTTAACAGGGAAAGCAAAAGCCGCACACACAAGCAAAGCAAGGAATTCATTCACTTTGTCCCATGGTCAGGCAGGTGTTCAACCATCCCCAGGAGAGCAGGGCCCCATCACATGTAACAGTTACTTGGGAACACAAACGACATCATTCCAAATGTCCCTCACTTTATATACTGAGGATGATGTCATATGGTATGAAATGCCCCTTTGGTCAGCTGGGATCACCTGTCTTGGCTGTCTCCTCCCAACCTCCCATGCAACCCTCAATGTTCTTGTCAGTTTGGCAGCATAAAAAACAGAAAGGGCCTTGGTTCTGTGTAAACACTGCTCAGCAATAACAAAAACATCTCTATTATCAACACTATGTTCAGCACAAATCCAAAACACAGCCCCACACTAGCCAATGTGAAGAAAACTACCCCAGACAAAACCAGCATGCTGTTCAATATACATCAACCGTAAGTTAAGGTTTAAAAGTTTCCTGAGTTGTGCAATAAGCATGAAAAAGTCACTTGGAGTTCAGATGGAAGAGTGGCCATACATCTGTCATAGCTTTGTACTCAGAAAAGGACCTAGGTGTTTACATCTTGACAGAGGTGGAACTTACATGCTTACATCCAGAACAGAGACTCCACTGTCTGCTTCAGGAGGTTTCTAAACTCTGAGTTCAGCTGCCAGTACAAAAGGTTCCCAGACAATTTGAATTCTGGTCATACCCAAGAGCTCTTCAGTCTTAAGAAAGGTCAAGTTGCCCAACATCCAGCTCAGGCACCAGCTTAGTTGGGACACAAAAATATATTCTTCTGTTTATCTTCCCCCAGGGCTGGTCTGAGTGCTTTGCAAATTCCTACCAAACAGCTCCAAAATTGGATTTTTCATAAAACACAATGGCAACTATGGATTTCTTTTGAAATATGGTTGCTGGAGTTCTCCTCTTGTCTAAGCTGCTGCAGTATTTGAATGGGATATGAGAGATACAGCTCAATGTCTCACTCTGCCCAGTGAGAGCTCATTCCTCCTTTGATATACTCTAGTCAGGAGACTTCATCTCCCTGGAAGCTGGTGTGAGATTTTCTCATCCCTTCTCACAGAAAAGGAATAGTAATTTCCATGAGGATTAAGATTTAGAGATGTGAAAGCTACTCCACCTTTGACAGAGATGGCTCCTACTACCATCAAGAGAGCACTCAGGTGGTGGGAAAAGGAACAAGTCTTCTTGATAGCACTGAAGTTGAAATGCCTGTTAAAAAGCCATTCCAAAATGGGGAAAGGCATGGGATTTCAGACAGCCTCCTGACTTTTACATTTCTACACCCTGTGTTCAAGCATGCTTCACTCTCCAGCATGTCCATGTGGTGTTCATGGACCCTGGACACCCAAATAAGGATCAGGGACTGAGAAAGTGCATACGCCAGTAGTAGAATGTTGTGACAGGTAAAACCTTCATTGGTCTTGAATCCTCTTAAATTCTAGGATTTGTATTTGGGAACCTCCAAGTATTTTTCTGCCAATGGCCAGCAGGTTTCATAGGTGCAAAGGACAGATTTTTCCCTTGTTGGAGAACAGACTATACTTATAATGACACAGGTTTTATTAGGAATTAATTGTATGCATTATGTTTAGATAATCAGTTAATGCATTTCCATGTAGAACATTTTACACCCATTCTCTTAATGATATGAATCTCATCCCCGTGAGCAACAGGTGAGATGCACCTGTAAACCATTTCTCTGAGTGCTTCACACAGTCAGAGTAATGATGTCCTACAAAGGAATAATAAAGTCTGACAGAAAAATGAAGACATAATGTGAAATTCATATTCAAATACGTTTAAAACAACTTGTTTACTGAATTCAGACAAATACCTCCAAACTGTTTTCATTACATTTACTACTACCTGAGTTAAGCTAAAAAATACAAAACTGATAGTAAACTATGAATCTATTGACACTAAGCAATAGGTAGACAAACAACTCTGCTGTATTCCTGTGTGCTTCTTTCTACTCCTAATATGGACAGAAAAATTCTTAGCAATCACTACTAGTAGTTGATGACAATGTTCATAATAATAATAATGATGATGATGATAGCAAAATAATTTACATTTAAATAGAATGTTTCCCTGAAATAACTCAACAAACTGTGCAAAATGATGTAGTGGGACCACTTCATCCAGTCATTGAAATGCAGCAACCTCTGAAATGGATCACATCATCTGCTTAAACACAGATAATGTCAATCCTGTATGATAGATTAGGATCAGAAGTATTATAACTAAGTAATAATGAAAGGGAAATTATTTGGATTCAGATTTGTAGGAAAATTGCTGCTAAACCCCCTTTGCTTTGAAGAAAAGTCCGATGGGTGTTTATAATTATTAGGTTTTTGAGTTTTGCTTCATCCTAATGGCAATGTCTTAAGCTGTGCAGCAATCCCAACACCATACTGGAGGATGGAAAAACCTGGCAGTGATGTACCAGCACTGCAGCTTCCGAATGGCTGTGAAACATGTCCTGAGCAGATTTGAAGGCGAAGCCTGTTGGCACCATGCAGTGAATGAACTGCTTTTTAAAATGCCTATTTTCATCTAAATGCATTGCTTTCATCTTAATGAATTTAGAATTAGTATTATTCAGCATAGTGGACTTGATTAAAAATATTTAAAAGTATTTAAATTATTAATGATTTAATAATTAGAAATAAGTATTTTAATCCATGACTGAATAATGTATACTATCCAATTTATTTTTTTGGAAATAATGGTCTAGGTTTATGCTTTTCCCTATATTTTCAAGTCAGCACTACTTAGAAATTGCAATTTTGCCATACTGGCTTGCTGCAGAACATAGTGAGTGCAAAACATCTTATTTAATGCGGCCCAAGAAAACACACATGCTTGTGAGAGACAGGAATTGCCACAGTACCCTGAAGTTCTGCTAAAATCTCAATGGTGGTTAGAGATACAGTGATGTGAAAAACATTGGGAAAAAAATCACAAGTCATAAACAAAAAGGATATAATTATGCCAGAGAAAACTTACAACATTTACACCATTAGTGATAGGACAAGACGTAATGGCTTTAAATTGAAAAACGGTAGGTTTTGACATTAGGAAGAAATTCTTTACTGTGAGGGTGCTGAGGCACTGGAACAAGTTGACCAGAGAGGCTGCGGATGCCCCATCCCTGGAAATGTTCAAGGCCAGGTTGGATGGGGCTTGAAGCAGTAGTGGAAGGTGTCCCTGCCCATGACAGGGGGGTTAGAACTGGATGGTCTTTAAGGTCCCTTCCAACCAAAACCATTTTATGATTAGATGAATGTGACCACCAAGTCTTGCTCAATGCAACATTCATGCACAATCATGTGTATTCACCCTCCATACAGGCAACAAACATGGGCTAGCCTGGGACCAGCTGGAGACAGCCCTTCAGAAATCATGGGCCTACACATCCAAGCACACCCACAAGTAAATTCATTATTGCCATGGCATGAAGTGGGTCAGTGAGTTACTGGACAGGTGGTTGCAAGTCACCTGTGGTCCCATTGTGGACAGAGAGCAGAAACCCTGGAGGGCAACAGCCCTTTGCTGGCATATTCACCCATCTGCAGCTCCAGACTGCCTCCTCTCCAGAGACTTCTGGAGCAGACAGCTGTTCACTGTACATTCAGGATCAGCTGAGAATCAACCATAAACCAAACCAACTTCTAAATTCCTTCAATTTCTCACTGGAGTCAGATTTAGACACCAGCCTCCTGACAACTTAGTGTATATAGGCTCTGTGTCCCCTGTGGCTGTTGCTCATGTTCATTCCTGGCTTCGTTTTGCCTCCTGGGTATTGCTTGCTCAGGTCTACTGCAGAGAGAAGCCCTGTCAATACTAAAACTGCTCGGAAGGCTGATGCAGCAGCTGGGAGTACCTCAGCTGCACTGGTCCTGCAGAAACTCCAGACTCCCAGAGCAGGCAACACCCCTGGGAGAAGCACAGCAAGAGGGCATAACCATGAACAGACTCCAAAACAGGCTGCCCTGCCAGAGACCCTGCACCCACTTCTATGAGCAATGGTGCTCTGTGCCAGCCACACTGAATCAAGCCACTATCTGTGTGGGCTTTTTTTCCTTTAAGGCAGCTGCCATATATCAAAAAACCCAAGTCATTAGGAACATAAAAGTATTAGTCAAATCAACTTTGTTTTTCAAAGGGATGAAAGCCAGTGACACAATTCACCAATAGTGGGTGTTGGTGGGTGGGAGTATTACACAGTTTTCAAGCACTTTTCTCCTGTGTGCACAAATTTTCATTCTTGCAGAGGCCTCCTGCGTAATTGCTGTGAAGGGTCACACAAGGTTTGTTTTTCCCAAGCTCCCAAGCAGAGCGAGCTGGCCAAATTCTTGGGATTTGGATGGAGAGAATGCTGCTCCTTTGGGCCATGGCATTGCTGTGGATTTGTGGTCTGGAAGAAGGGGCTGCTCTGCTTGCTGTCCTCATTTCAGTGCCATCTATTCAGCACAAATCCTCACTGAATCTATCTATATCACTGAATATTCCTCCACCGGGCATAGATGGTCCAAAGCTTTTTTCACTGTGCTTTCCAAAGAGGAACAACACTGTCTTTCCCAGAGTACTTTATCCCTCTTCCACCTCCAAGGACAGCTGTGATGTCTGCCTCTAAATAATTAAGACAGTATAAAGTAGAGGTTTTGCAGAATATCCTCTTTTTCCTCCTCATTAGCCTGCCAGCTTCATCTCTCAGCCCATGCCAAGGTCAAGGAACACCTTGTGAGAGGAGCAACATAAGACAAAATCTTCCACACATGTGACAGTCTCTGTATTCCTCAAGACTTTTGAGACAAAGGAGAACTTGACAGAGTGTGAACATGTTGCTGGTGGATCTGTTTTTGATATTTGACTGTGAGGCATGTAATAGTGGGGTATCTATATAAGCTACAATTTAATGAACTGAGAGCTTTATTTCTGCAGCTTTCTAAACTGGGGCAGTTAGGTATCCTGGTGTTTTGTAATCCTGTCTTACTTAATTAAAGTATTCCTGTTGGCTGGGTGGAAAGATGTGTTACCCTCTTACTGGCACACGATGAAAGGAGACATCATTAGTGTACATGACTCCTTCCTCAGACCCCACCAGAGCTAGGGCCTCTGTAGTTCCTGTGGAACAGAATTAACATATTTCTTATTGAAATAGGTTTTTTTTTTGCATTTTTTTCTCTCATATCTCGTTGCACCAATGTCCTCGTTTCAAGAATTAAATTGCTTAGTTATCTGTAATGTGCCTAGATTTTTGTGAATCTTTACAAATGAACCTTTGTTGTTAGGCTAAGGAAGGTTTATTTTAGCGCTTTTAGTTCCTATAATCCTGAGTTATTAAAGAATTGAACAACTTTTCATCATGAGACACAACTTTTCAAGCATGACATACACTTCCCATGATCTTGACTCTTACCCCTGAAAAGATTGCATTGGGGTTCTCTCATAAGTTTACTTGGGTTTGTGCCATTGGAGGAAGGAATCCATAAGAAGCAGCATCTGGCAGAACATCTGCATCAAGTCCCTGCTGACATCCTGAGATCTGTCTGCCCAGGCTCACTCCTCCCTTAGTACAGTGCTTGACATATCTAGTACCCCAGTGCCAGACAACCTCAGCAAATACTTCTCTCTCCAAGGGAGGCTGTGTCAGTTTTTCAGTGTTTTCAACTTGTGTTATCTCATTGCTAAGTTGATGGAAGAGTACACGGACTCTTTTCAAACTGCTTACGGCTCTCTGGAAGGAATTTGCCGGAGTCTTGATCTGAGCCAGCTGGAAGGCCAGATCTAGGTGCAAAGATCAAACCCAGCCTTCTCCAGACCAGTGACCCTGAAGTTTTAATTCTTTACAAAGGACAGGAAAACTCAGATGATAACTGAGATAAATGTTGATGAGTGGATGTGACAGGTCTGTTCCTTAAGGCTTTGAAAGGAAGCAGCAAGGCAGTGCTGAAGGCTCCCAGGCCAGCTCCATAGTTAGCTGCTAGGCTGAAAGTCAGTTATAATTTTTTTCTATTATTCTACATCACTTTGAGTTATATATTATTGCATATACCCTCTGGTAGATCCTTTCAAAGCAACTGAATAACTCAGTGTTTAACAAAGATATTTTAATTTTCTTGTTTAAGTTCTTGAAAATACAAGATCATTTTTCATTCTGAGCTGGCAATGACAATCCCCAAACTAGTGGTGGAACAGAGGGAATAATAGCTTTGTGGAAACTATTCTAAAGTTCTGTACTGTAAGGAATAGTGGATCAATGAAAACTTCCTTTCTCTATTTGTATTATCTTCTAAATTGAACATGTTTTATGCCTATGCACAACCCCTGTGCTGAAGGAATGATTTTTGTTTCCAAATGCCCTGGCTTACAGGGAACATTTTTTCTTTCTTCTATCTGTGAAGACATATAAAGTAGAACTCATCTTCTGTAGATAGGAATTAATTTCATAAGAGACATCTCTTCTGCATATAGGAGCATAATATAGTGTAGAAGAAACACTTGCCACTGTGTGTTTGAGGGTGCTACAATCACAAGCAAAGTAGATTGTCTCAGATGTGTTGCCTCTCCATCACTCCATAACTCTGACATAGCCCAGTCACAGCAGCGTGTACATGAGAGGTTGAATAATGCATGTGAACAGTCTCCTGAGCATTTATTTAACTCCTTGCATTTGTCCTTCAGGCATTTCCCACTCCATCATGATATCAACTTGAAAATTTCCTAATACAGAAGGTAGAACTCGCAGACAAGGAAAAATTTCAAAAATATTGCTCTTTTTAGAGTTATACATTTCTGTGGAAAATTTACCACATTTCAGCACCCCAGTCTTTGGAAAAACTATTTCCAAAAAATATGTATTATGAGAATCCCAGTTTTGAGGCAACCATTAACCAAGGAGATGTAATTATCATTCTGTACCATTTCAGATGAGAAGTTGCATTGGACCAAACCATACCACTTACAAACAAAAGCCACTTTCATATTACTTAAAAGCAGCTGATGATAATTGTATTAAAAAAATAAAAATTCAGACATATTCTCATTTCACACAATCATGTTTATAACTTGTCTTATTTTAATGTGAACCCAAAATCATTCAGGTATAAGGGCAAGGACTGTCAAATATAATTCTCAAGAACAGGTTGCTCTTCAAAATAAAAATCTATATAGTGCACTGGGAAAATGTCCTTCACATACATTGCCTAATTTAAATTAATTTGTGGCTTTGGTAATGATCTGAAGAAGCCGCTCCACTCTCTTTTCTGTTTAGCGGTAGAGATGGAGTGGAACAAAGGTAAAGTACTACCTGAGAAAAATAGCTCAAGAATGGCTATGATTAATGAACAGATAAACAAAAATATGGTCACACTCTTTTTAAGAATGAACAATCACAAGTTCTTTAGGGCAGCAAAACACCATGACACTGTTGTTAAAACACCCCTGCTTTAAGCAGACAAGCATAGCACCTTAGCTCATCTTTTAAATGAGAAGGAAGGAAGTAATCAAAAGGGAAGGAGGCAAAACCCTGACTTTCACCACGCTTGCTGCTCCAAAGGTTCCTCAGGCAGGAAAGGCTAAATAAAGCTGCCCTGAATTCAGAATTTGCTGTCCTTGCCAAACCAGAGCAAGTCTTACTATATTACACAGTAATAACTACTTTAGGCCTCTTCAGTTTCAGCCATGCAAAAGCAGGGGAGACAGCAGGTCACTCCCCAACCTCTCCTTGCAAACGGATAATGTAGTAGGCATGATACTACCAAAAAGAAGTAGGCATGAGTGTGGCACTGGAAAGGTGTCTTACAGACAATAAGGGAAACAACTATGCAGAAATGAGTTTCAAAAGGATAACAAAAGACAATTTTTCTGGCACCTCCCTGAGAACCTAATAAATAAAAGTATAAAGGCTGAATGTCTCAGCTTCTATTCATTTGTTGTAACAAATCAGGCTCCAGTGATGGTAGGAAAGTCACCCTGTAGGTTAAGCTCTGCCCTGTTCTTTTTGTAGCTGCTCCAAAGCAATCCAGGACTGCAGTTCTACTCTAAACACCAGCAGCGTCCCACTGAGCAGGAGTGATGCTTTAGGAGTGCAGAATCAGCAAAAGAGCTCCCCTGCCATTTCCCTCCCTGTCCCTACTCTTTGCTGATAGTATGACAGGAAAAGAAGGTGCCTCTAGAGAAATGTGGACATTATCGGTATCAGTACATTTATATTTAACTCTGTAACAGACACATAAAGCTATTCTGGTTTGGAATAATGTGACTTTTTTTATACATGAAGGCAGCAGCAATTAGCCTGACTTATGCTTTGTGTAAATCCCCCAAATCCTGTTTATTTCTTACTTAAATAAATGAACCATTGATCCAAGGAAAAGCTGCTTTGCTTCAGACACCTTTATCTCCTCTTGGCCCTTTTAGTGTCCTATGAAAAATAAGAAGTTGTAGTAGGTCTGATTTGATATCAGAATTAGCAACATGGGGAGTTGTGAGGTGGTTGTTTCCTGCAAGAATTGGCCATTTTACTTTGATTTTCTCCCATTCTTGTTCTGGAGGAAGGGAGATAGGAGTATGACACCAGTTTGTCACCAAACTCCAAATTCCATACTCACCTCCTGTGGCAGTGCTCTTTTCAATTCCCAAAATCTTCTTGTGAAATGAAAAACTCCTAAAGATCTGTATGTTGTTCAGGTTTTCGACGGTTCAGCAAAATGAAGCTCTTTGCAGCTCACATTTATAACTGACCTGGAGACACACTTGCTAGGGAGAATTTGGGCGCAACATGAACTGTGGTCCAGAGCGGTCCGCTTTTATCTGCTGTTTTCAGTTATCGAGCATAAGACAATGGAATCAAGCCTATTGGCTGGGCTGAGTAGTCAGGTATTTATTTGCGGTTTTAGCATGCAAAACCAGTATAACAATTACGGAAGTTAGAAAAAATATAGCACTGAAAAAATTATTCATTCAGAATGAGAATTGTACTTGAACTATCTTCCACAATCATCAGTTAGTTAATTTGTCCCAATATTTATAGTTCATCATTACAACTGCCAAAACTGGCAACCGCCAGGATTGTTGTCTCAATTAAGGACAGTAAACAGATTGTCCCATTTTTTTTAATGAAAAAATCTAAAATGTAATACTTCACAGTTTAACATGTTTATTCATTTAAACGAGCTAAAAAATAGTGGTGTGACATCTGCTTGAGAGACACTGGTACCTAACATTTTGGCTGTCTCCCCACCAATTTGATTGTGATTAAGGGGGAATAAAAGGATGAGTAGAGGATTCTGTCAATTAAATGAATTGATGAGCTACAAACAAAATACCTCTTCACTCTTGGAAATGTGTAGAAATACACCTACAAAAATGCATTACGGAAAACTAAGAGGATGATGGAGAAAGGTACTGCAAAATATCTCCATCAGCTCTCAGGGAAAAAACACTGTAAGCATAACATCACAATCTTTGCCAGTTTATTCATCTCATGGCTTCATTTCCCAAAGTACAGGCAAAATCCACTATAAAATCTTTTAAGAAGCAGTTCCAACATCACATTTCTGCCGTCTTATTGATGTGCCATATTGTTACTTTCTTAGTCATAAGCACCACTAATTATTATGCTACTGTAAGTAAAACTTGAAATGTGGTCAAGAGCTGTAGTATCCTGTTTGTTGGCACCCTAACTTGCCTACTCTGCTTTTCAAGTACAGCCCTTTACAGAGAACTGTCCTGAATTCAATTTGGCCTTCACCAACTGGCTCAGTTGTGCCTTAACAGGCACAACCCCATATCAGTCATTATTCTGCTGGGAGCTGCTAGCAACATTTTCCTTCGTGAAAGGGCAGGATTTAAAACCTGGCCCTAACTCAGCAGATAAGCCTCTTTCATGGTAGCAATTTTCATGGCAATTGTGTGAGCAGTTTTGTAGGGCTTTCACTGTGTTTTCCTTTAGGATAGTTTAGTAGCATTGTTTAAAAACTGTTTTCAAACACAACTTTTAGATCAGCTGCTCTAGAGGACACTGAAGCAAACAGATGAGTCTGCTTGTGTTGCAGCTATCTGCAGTTATGTGTTCTGGCATAATCTCACAGTCTACGTGCTGATTCTGCTACAGCTGGTCTGATGCATGGAAGGAGCTATGACTGATCTTGAATAACATGATTTCTATATGATATGCAACAGTGAATTTTAACTAAAGCATTCTTCAACAAAAGCTTAAATGTATCTCTAGAGTCTACTAGGGAAATGCTTAACATGCCTCCTTAAGCTTCCAGTAAAATGTATTTTTGGACTCTAGGTAGTAGAGCTAAAGCCTTTCCTTGGCAATGTTCATTAGAAGCACTAGTAAAACTACTATACTGAGGCTTCTGCCCTGAGACTATCTGGATGCTGCTTCTGCTTTTGTAGGATCCAAGAAAACAGGAAAACCACCAAGGAAAGATCTGCTGATCAAAATCACTGCTGGAAGACTGTTGTGCCTTCCTAGCCAAGGACTCTTCCAGACAGGACATCTGCTCTCACCCATAGCACAAGGACTCAGTATAGGCATCTCCTCTGCAACCTTTGCTGCAGAGAAATTCGGTTTACTCCACAAGCAGAGGACAACAACATTAGTGATGTCTACCCTTTCCCTAAAAGTGAATATTCTTGAAAAAACCTGCCTCATTAAGCCATGTTTGCCATGTAAATGATTTGATCAGCAAACCCTCTCTGAAACAAGCATACAAAAGTATTACTTTTATAATAAAGTCATTTTGTCTTAAGTGATAGAGCTACATGGATAAACTGTCTGCAGAAAGAGACTTGCTCTATGGGTATTGGCTAGGAAGTCAAAGAAAGTCATCTTGTCTTTTAAGTATTCATAGGTCACATTTAGTTTTAATATGAGCTTAGGGGCTAGAACTGCCTAAAATAATCCAAATATTCTAAAACTGATATCGCTACTCACTTTTGAACATTGTGCTGTTTAGCTTGCTTTAATGTCCTTTCAAACGTATATATATAATTCAGTGCATTCAACATTAATAACAGAACCAAAATAGTAAAAAATAATTTATTAATAAAGTAGACACTGAGTAACTCATACAAAGATAGATGATTCAAAACCCAAGAGGCATATTTCAATCTCAGATATAATTAAGGGCAAATTAAGCCACATGTCCCATTAGAAACTATTGCACTGAAAAGGGAAAAAAATGTATTTGCTGCAATATTTACCATGTATTTGTATGTACCCTGAACAGAAGTATCCCCAGTTTATCTAAGCAAAAAGAAATGTTCCTGTTACATGAGAATATCCTTCCAGTATGTGAAGGGAGCCTACAAGAAAGATGGAGGGGGACTTTTTACAAGAGCATGTAGTGACAGTACAAGAGGGAACCAATTCAAACTAAAAGAGATTAGACAGTAGAAAAAAGTTCTTTATTCTGAAGGTGGTGAGGCACTGGGACAGATTGCCCAGAGAAGTTGTGGATGCCCCTGGAGGTTTTCAAGGCCAGGCTGAATGGGGCTTGGAACAACCTGGTCTAGTAGTGAAAGGCATCCATACCCATGGCAAGGGAGTTGGAATTAGATGATCTTTGAGGTCCCTTCCAACCCAAACCATTCCATGATTCTCTGATCTTTCATGTAAATCTAAACAAAACTAACAAACTACAAACTATGGCACTTGTAGGCAATATGGACTCACTAAGCCACACATCAGGAAAGCTGCTAGAATCACATATATACGTTTCAGATTTTGTCTGATTCATAGTTATGGGAAATGCAATCTTCCCATTCCAGGGGTTTCATGTTCATAAATTTGACAGTAAGAATTGCTTACTTTTTAACATAACCAATTTAGAGAGCGGATTACAAGACAACCTGTATGAAGGGAGTAACTACACATCTCTCTTGGGCCACACACGTCACTCAGTGAGCTATATGCAGACATTAAGAAAGCAATGCTTCCACTGTCTTATAGAACAAGAACATTGCTCATGCAAAATAACAGGAGAGGTCTGAAGCTTCTGTGACATGTGGTTGAGCACTGGTGAAGGGAAAGAGGCATGTCATATCCAAGGAGACAGCTTGTGATATGCTTTTCCCTCCACTAAAAGTTGGGCCATGGGTCAGATAATATTTCACCATAAATTCAGCATGTTGCTATGCACATGGTCGTGTGTGCAAATAGTAGCAGACTATAAGTCATATGCATGCATACATGTTAGGATTTTGTGTTTGTAACAGTCATAATGAGATAATGAGAAATACTTGTACATGTTTCTTGGAAGACGGTTGTACTCTGAATTTTTAGAGGAGCTGTTTTGCATTGCATAAAGTGAATGAGGAGTATGACAGATAAGTAGATCCTTAGAGACTCATAACATATATGGTCACAGTTAGTGCATGGTTTAAAAATTAACTGCATTGATCTAAGTTTCTTAAGTGGTGATAATGGGACTGGGTCAATTTAAAAGAAATATATCTTCCATTGCAATATTCACTGTGATTTGTATCCCTTCGTCTTCAAAATCACTACATGAAATCTTGGGCATCTCTGGAACAAGACAGTAAATATCTCAGTTGCAATTAAACCTAACATTCAGCCCTCAAACTGGCTTCAAAGATAAAGCCAAGCTAGTTCACTATTAAAACTTCAGAATTATGAAAACTTTTCTGGAAGTGAGTCTGCCTAACCTCCTTGCCACATTCAGCACCAATGGCTCTACACTCTTCTTGACAGCGAACTGAATCTGAACTAGACAATGACTGATCACATATTTGAAGGGATCAAAGCTAAACTTTTACTTCCACAAGCTCAGTTATATGCCAAACTCGAAGCAGAACAGGATAAAGCCAGAATTTTAAAGCTCCCTGCAGCTGCTCTGACATACCAGCTTCTTCAAGAGACTTGTGGCTATCAAAGAGATCAGAAATGTTATCTACATTGCTGAATTTGAAAGGTACTTTACAGGAACTGAAGCAGATTATGGAGCCAAGATTTACCCAATTATTAGTACACCTGAAAAAAAAAGTGGCTTCTTATTACTTACAATTTCTCACATTAGTTTGATGATTAAAATGATTGTACAGATGGAAAAGAATGTTTTTTAACAACATGCCCCTAACAGGTAGAGCAAGTTGATACCAGAATGATCAGGAAGAGTATAATTAAAATACAATTTTGACTTTACATTAATAATAGGCCAATATACTAATTAAAACCAACATCAACTGAACTTTCTATTTACACTAGTTCAGACAGCACAGGAGGCAAAGAACTGTGTTTCAGAAGCATATGCGCATGTTAGAGCTTCTGTCATCCAGGTGCCATTTCTAACAGAACACATGTGTGCTGAACAGTTGGCAAAAGAATGAAAAAGATTACTACAGATATATGGGCACACAGAATCTGGGATGACATAAAATTAAGTCCATATAGAAGGTGACAGACTGCTTCTAAAAAGGTATTTTTTTTCTCTACAATTTCTTCCATCTTCATCCGTGTGCATGTGCACACATGCCTAAGAAAGATTAAAACGGAGAGAAAGGATGAGAGGCTTTTATTTCAAATACAAATGAAGAAAAGACTTTTTATTTGGTATTTCTGCTTTCTTTTGGAAAAGGAAACTAATTTGGTTATTAGGAAGCTTTGATTCCTAAGTTTGGTCAAGGAAGACACTCCTCCTGTGAAGTCAGCATCAATACCTATGATAATAATAGCACCTGTCTTTTGACATCAAAGTTCTCTGTCTGAGAAAAAATAATGTAAACAATAAACTTCATGTATTGGCCTTGGTGTTAATCAAATACACTTGGCCAGGCATAAACATTCTTATTTTGGAGATCTGGAATGTAAAAGTGACTGATGTACTGCAAAACTTTCTTATGAATTTAGACTGCAAGAAATGGCATTGTTTACTGTCTCACAGTGAAGGGACTGTGTGCTCCTATGTAGTCTTGTTGAAGCTGAAGAAATCTTGATGATAGATTCATTGCATCCTCTAGTTTTCATCCGGATCCAGATCAAGGTCAACTTCACTCGAAATGTTAAGATAAAAGAAAGCATAGAAAGCCAACAAAAATACCAGTATAGCTGCAAGGACAAGGGCAACTTCCTGTAGAAATAAAAGAAAAACAAAACCTCTTAGGAATAATATAATATTATCAGATTAATCAGAAATAAATATTATTTCCCTTCTATAATGCACACCAAAATAGCACCAGACATATAAAACTGCATAAGGCATTCATGTTTTAATGATTTCTTTTTTTGTGATTACCATTTCAAATATTGTAAAATCCATTCACTTAATAAAGATTTTGGTGAGTCTGAAATACTGCCAGAAAGAGGATATTTGGCTTTAAAATCTTTAGTCTGACCTAGAAATAGGAGCTTTGTATCCTTTTATTATGCTATGCCTTGTTTTTTAAAAGACAGAATTCATAAACCACAGTTTTGAATACAAATTTAAGTTATGAATTTATACTGTGAATTTTGATGTTTTCTAGCAATATGTTACTGCTTTTTGCCAACAAATTTGTAATTTTTTAATGAAGCAAACACAGTATGGTGGAAGTCAATGAAAATTGCTACCTCTACCTCCCAACCTCCTGGCATGCATTACAATATGGAGCTACAAAATCCTTCAGAATTGGATGAAACTTTTGTTCCCTCCTCTCTGCAAGAAGGCAAAAAGCACAACAATTTGCACTTGCACTTGCCTCTCTTCCCATAAAATATTGCAACTTGCTGCATCTTCCTTAATTAACATAAAAGGGTCTTCCAAAGTACACATGATTTATAGCAGCTTCCAGAATCAGAAAAATGTTTTTGTACTACACGTCATACTCATTATGTGACTGCCTATCATCTTTAAGGCTGGACTTTGTTAAGCTCCAACTTCAGATCTCATATAATAAATCACAGTATGATCATCTTTATAACACTACTTTCAAAGTCACATTATCTCACATTTTTAAGTTTTTATTTTTCAGTAAGGCACCGCACACTTTACCCTAGTTCAGATTTTCCTTATCATCATGATGTATGTTTAAAATTATGCACTGAGATTCTCCAAAGGAACATGTCAGTTTGCATCTCCAGACCCCATTTTCCCTCTACAGAAAGAAGCAACAACCTTCACTCCAAATCTCAGATTCATGCTACGGTATAAAACAACTACAACAGAACAATCCCGCTGGACACTTAAAAGCAGAGAAGAAAAACAGTTCAGTGACTTCGTAAGAACTAATCTAAATTGGTACAGAAAATGCCACACCAAACTTCACTCTGCACCAATGGGACTGAAAGGAGATGCCTATACCTCACCCAGACAGAAAGAAACCAATTACCATCCAAGGACAGAATCTGACCCTCTGGTGTAAGATCCACTGTGTCCCCTAGGAGAAGCCAGGTGAATTTTTCCCAGAAATGTCCATTTCTTCCCTTAGCCGAGAAAGGGAGTGTACATAGTACCTCTGGTGTGCACTGTAGGATTAAACCTATCCCATATCCCTAGGTTGGTAGTGTCTTTGTGACCAGCTTTCTGTGTACACTGCCATGAAGGAGTTAAAACTGTGTGTTTCATTTTTTGAAGTCTAGCCCATAATCTGGCATTCTTCTATAGAACAGCATTTCATTTGCATTTACATGAATGCATTATATAGTTTATCAGAATGTTGGATCAATAATTCAACATATGCCATCTAATAAATTTTGAAATACTACTGCCTGGTTGGCATATTTTCTATAGGGGCATATTCTTTGTTCTATAGAAACCTCTGCTTTACATTTTATATGGATGATTAATTGAGATGGACTTTAAATTTGTTTTACCCCATTAAAATTGTTTCCGGAAATTTGCTGAGGCTGTTGACTACAGATTTCAACTACATTTTTGTCTTAGAATTATATTCTCCTCTGAACTTCATTCTCCTGATTTCATATGATTTGATTAAAAAATAAAAAAGTACATCTAATTCACTAATATATTAAAGGAAAGTGATTTTTGCTTTGTTGCAGTTGCAACACGTCAGTATCTCACAAAAGGGCATGGCAGCATCAGACAGGTTTCATTTATTTCCTTGTATCCACAGCTGTGCTCCCAGACCCATCTGGCCACACAGCTACTAATCTTAAGAGGATGTAATAAACAAGTGACATACAACTGCAAGCTCCATCTGCTCAGGAGAGTGGACAACAAAACCGCACAATGCAAGCACCGTTCACACTTGACACAGAGAGCAAATTCATTCCAGTATTAAAGTTTTTTCCCTTGTTTGGATGCCACACTTGCCATGCTTTCTGCTTTACAATAGATTCACCTTTCCCCTTCCTTCTCCCCAGTCTCCCTTATAAAACGCTGTGGTAGCGGCAGCAAAATTTTGAGGAATCTTTGCATTAAAGATTTGTTTCAAAGGAAGTGGAATTTGGGAAAATCATGAGTTTTATTCTCAGGCTGCAGTTCTTTAATTCCTCTGACTAAGTTTTACAATGAATAACACTGTGATAACAGTACTACTTTCCTTACACAGCCATTAGGAACTGGGTGGCTGGATCAGTATTTATTATCCCTGGGAATGAAAAGTCTTATTGAAACTCCAGGTTTGAGAATTACGCAAGAATTAATTTTGAGTTACGGAAAAGGGTAGAGTAACAAAAATGTGAAACAAATGGCCTAAAAAAGTACACCTGGCTCTCAGCTAGGGACATGTAGTCTCTTAAGAATTGCATCCAGTTTATGAACTTTTACAAACATAAATTTTGCAAAGTAAATAGCAAATGTGAGGCTATACTACTATACTGTCCTTGCAACAACAGTATATATTGTCATTTTAATTTGTTTTATACTTATCAGGCTTTGCTATTTGTATTTTAAGTCATGCATAGAAATGAAATGTTAAAATACTCCCTGCTTGGCATATATAGCTCCCTTTCTCTTGCACTTTATGGATCATCCCCATCATGCCTCTGCAAAATCCATTTACTCTGAGGATTTCACCATGAATAATTAAAGAATATAGAAAAAGTCCTATAGAAATAAACTTAAAATGATCACACGGCTTTTCCTCCCTTTTTTTTCTTTTATATCATGGTACAGACCACCAGGAAACAACATCCCCGCTCTCAAATCCCAAAGTATAGTCAAAGAACTCTTAAAAAGGAACAGAATTTTCTATTATATTCTCTTATATTTAGAATAATGTCTGTAGAACCCTACTGATTTCAGCTTGGTTATGTTTTTCAGAAAATTTTCATAAAGGAAACACATGCCATTACAGCATAACGTAGATTTAATTCTCCTTTCATTTTTTTGTCAGTTTTATGTCTCTCATGCCAAAATACTTGGATTATGTCCTCAAATTCACCCTGATGGAGCAAGTGGCAGAGCTGGGATCTAAACAAGATTAATCAGGAGACAGGGTGAGGAAAAAATGTTGGCTACAATAACACAAATGTGGACACTGTGTATTGCAGCATCATATCCTACACATACAGAGAAATATCATACTTTCAGAAAATTTCAGGGTTTTTTAATATATTTTTTATTGACCTCCAGAGAGAATCATACCTTTTTTACCTGAAAGCAGCTTAAAACTAAGTGAAATAGTATCACAAACTTCTCTTTTTGAAATGTTAAACTATCCCTGCCTCTTTCTGAAAAGAGATGAAAAGAAAATCATGCTGATCCAGGATACCTGTAGAAATAAAACAAACATATACAGACTTGACAATCAGTCTATCTCATATAATTTTTAACTGAAGACTTTGTCTGGACATTCACTGTGACTATTTTTTAGAGTTTCAACAA
Organism: Sclerurus mexicanus; assembly: GCA_013396755.1. NCBI lineage: Eukaryota > Metazoa > Chordata > Aves > Passeriformes > Furnariidae > Sclerurus > Sclerurus mexicanus. Next base: position 911,009 of record VWZF01006730.1, on the reverse strand, counting down.
AATCATATTTAAAAATGGATGTTTACTTCCTTAATGCAGGACATTCTACAGCTAACAGAAGATAACAAGAGTAATTTATTAAATTTTATCCGCACTTCTTATATTTTTTTACTGTAAAAAAATTGAGATGGAAGAAAGATCATTATTGTCTCAAATAATGAGAACAAGGTACTATTACAGAATCATCTAAAAGGCTTGGCCATATGCCCACAAAGCAACAGGATTTGTTTTAATATAGCTAAATGCAAATAATATATACAGATATCAAAGATGTAGACAGTGCTTACAAAGTGGCCTTGAAAAACAATGACTCTAAAAAGGTCTTTGGATTTCAGGTGTAACTATTCCCTCAGTGTGATCTCTGGATGTACAAAGGCAGAGGGATTTCCAGTAGGGAGATGACTGGTATTTATTTTATCACAGAGAAGAATGAGAGGTAGTTTGGTTACAGCATACTACTATATACACCTGTATTTAAGTAAGGCATTTCACAGTGTGGGGTCCTTCTATCCTGTTTACAAGAACCTCTCAAGGTCCAGCTGCAGTTAGATAAGACCAGTCTTGAAACAAGATGCCATTTCCTAGGAGCAAGAATGATTGAACATTACCTCTTGGAGAAAACAAGGACTTCCACGGCTCAGTCTTTCATCATCAGATCTCTCTCAAAAAAGTACATTTTTATTAGCAATTGGGAAGAATACTTCAGCTTGGGCTTGTGTGAAAAGGAGGTCCTGTGTTGCCAGTCTTGGAGGTGGCAAACTCAGCCCTCCCAGCTGCTCCTCTCCTTTAGGGCCCTGGGAAGACTGGCACTACTTATATGGTCAGTGCTATATCCTGAACCCCTGAAGTATCAAGTTATTAAAAGTAATGGCACCTTATGCTTAGCTGCTCAGACTTTTCCATTCGAAGTGTTGCATAGACTGGTCATAAGTGGAGACGTAAGTAGGCCTGAGAAAGATGGACTACGGATCCTAGATGGTACAGAAAATCCTCTTAAGCTCTTGCTTGGTGCATCTTGTTCACATGCTCAAACCACCATGATTACTGTATTTATGTGTATAGGTCAGGCCAGGGTTTGATTTTGTTCTCTTTGTACGTGTTGTTTTCGCTCCTTTCCATGTCAAGGTCAGGGATCAAAGCCTGACTACTGGGATCACTGGGAATATCACACTATATTCACTGGTGGCACATTAAGCTGCACTGCATTTTTGAGGCACTTAACCTGGTTTGAAGACACAGTATTTTGGCCATTACAAGTGCTTGGACTTGTAGAAAGTATTTGGATGAAATTTTATGATCTGTAACATATAGAAGTCCAGATCAAATGATCTAGTAGTCTCTTGTGGCCTTAATTTCTGCAAAGCTATGAAACTGTATCTTGAGAAATACAGTTCACTAACTTAGCAGATTATGAACAGCATGAAATTGGAGAATATCCTTTGCCAAAGTACACTAAGAATGTCTTGTTATCTATTCATGCCTAACTTGTTCCAGATGAGAGGAACTCTTCATAGTGAGGTAGCTAGCTACACAATAGATTAAGTAGATATGCAAAAGAATGACAGACAGTAAACTCTCACTTTGTTCAGGAAATATTTTTTCCATAGCTCAATCAATGTAGCATGTTGTTAATAATTCTCTATGGCGTGGTATTCTGCACTCAATCATGTTTTTGCAAGTACTTTGCAAAAACTACTATTCAGATTTGTGTCTACCTTTCAACAAGACAGAAAATTTCATCTCCTGTCCCATGGATCACTGATTTGTTCTTGCAAAAAGTCTCCCCAGGAACTCCCATTACTTTTGGCCTCTGCATATCAAACTTGAGCTATCTGGGGGCTGAGCTTCCCCATTTCTCAAACCATTTTGTGCTTGTCACCCTCCTGCTGGCAGCTCTTCCTCATCCACCAAGAGCAGAGTTAGCAGCGATGGTGTGAAGACCTTCCTGTTCTACCTAGTAAGAATGAGGAGCTTGGCTTCCACCAGCACAAGCCTCCTGTGGGGGGANGAGCCAGTACAGGCTGGGTGCTGGCCTGCTAGGAAGAAGCGCTGCGGGAGACCTGAGGGTCTTGGTAGACAATAAGCTTTCCATAAGCCAGCAGTGCTCTTGTGGCCATGAAGGCTAAANGCTCTTTTTGGTACTGGTCCAAAGAATTTTGTCTTACCCAAACTCATGCAGCATACTGCTTTCTCCTGGAGTTGTTTCTTGAGACATGGCTTCTACTTTCCCAAGAGACATAGTATATTTTGGCACTGTCTACATTAGTGTCACTTATACAAACAGAGCCAGTACAATAGCTCTGCTACAATATTTAATCTTTAAACATGTTTAAAGAGCAAATATTACACACCAAGTACTAGCATGGTCACCCTGCTCGAACTAACTTTTGATAGTTATTAGTGCTCAGCTGCTTCTCTGACATTATCAACACAGATAAAATCTCTCATTGGGGAAATTAAAAAGTACTAAATGCCAGTGACTGAAAGAAACTTTGTTACTTTAAACCTTGCATTAAAATGACAAGGCAATCAAAGTTTGACAAGAAAAGCTAATTAGTATGCCAGCGATGAAATGTGAAGGATCTCCAGGGGATTGGTGCTGAAAAGTTTTATGTCATTTATGGGGACTTTTTTTTAGCTAATGTTGTCAGCTCTCATGGTGAAATACACAACAGTTGAATTTCATTATCTTCATAAGGACTAAAATCCCTTCACTATTTTCTAGTCCTCTTTTTCCCCCCCTAAATACTACATCAAGTCTTAGTTTACAGCCAGGCATATAAGTTCTTCAGGACACTAGTGCAAAAATACTCTAGAGTTATCAATGACACTAAAAATTCTATTATTTCAAGTGGCTATATGGTGCTTACTTTGTTGGGTAATTCACAGAACTATAAAAATATTCTTTTTTCCCAGAGAGCTTATACTTCTACACGTATCCTTCCTCTACAATATTAACTTCACCTTAATTTTTTATAAGAAAATGTTGAAATGCTGTATACTGCATCATGTACTGAAACCCAGATAAAAAAATAAAATACATGGCAAATACATGTATGTGTGTGTTTTCTTCTCAACAATTTACAAGAACTTTGGACTGGAAGCTCCTGGAAGGATAAGGGGAGAGCAGTGGATATTGTCTATCTCAGCTTCAGCAAGGCTTTTGGCACTCTTTGGCTTTTGTGTCTCTCAGAACATTCTCACAGGCAAACTCAGGAATTGTGAACTGGGTGAGTGGACAGTGAGGTGGACTGGTAACTGGCTGCACAGTAGATCCCAGAGGGTTGTGGTCAGTGGCATAGACTCTAGTTGAAGATATGTCCCTAGTGGTGTCCCAGTGACTTGGATGAAGGATAGATGCTTCCTCAGCAAGTTTACTGATGACACAAAGCTGGGATATAGTGGCCAATACAAGTGGCCGATACCCCAGAGTGTCATGCAGCCCTTCAGAAGGACCTTGATAGGTTGAAGAGATGGGCAGAGAAGAACCATCTGAAATTCAATAGAGTCCTGCACCAACAGAAGAATAACCCCACGAGCCAGTACAGGCTGGGTGCTGGCCTGCTAGGAAGAAGCGCTGCGGGAGACCTGAGGGTCTTGGTAGACAATAAGCTTTCCATAAGCCAGCAGTGCTCTTGTGGCCATGAAGGCTAAAGGTATCCTGGGTGCATTAGGATGAGCATTGCCAGAAGGCTGAGGGAGGTGATCCTGTCGCTCTACTCAGCCCTAGTGAGTCAACATCTGGTGCACAGTGTCCCGTTCTGGGCTCCTCAGTATAGGAGAGACATGAAGCTCCTGGAGTGGGTTCAGCGCAGGGCAACAAAGATGATGAAGGGACTGGAGCATCTCTCCTACGAGGAAAGGCTGAGAGAGTTGAGCCTGTTCAGCTGCAAGAGACATTGAGCTGAGATCTTATCAATGTACGTAAGTATCTGAAGGGAGGATGTCAAGAGGATGGGGGCAGGCTCTTTTTGGTGGTACGAAGCAATAGGCAACAGGCAGAAACTGATGCACAGGAAGTTTCATCTGAACATGAGGAAGAATTTCTTTACTGTGCAGGTGACCATGCACTGGAACAGATTGCCCAGAGAAGCTGTGGATTCTCCCTCACTGGAGACATTCAAGAACTGTCTGGACAATTCTGTGCAATGTGCTCTAGGATGAGCTTTCCTGAGCAGGGAGGTTTGACCAGATGACTCACTGTGGTCCCTTCCAACTTGATCCATTCTGTCATTCTGTGATCAGAAAACTTTATAACTATGAAGTGACAACTATGATGATAACTTCCCAAAGGAAGAGCTCAGGCACAGTCAAAAGCTATGTATATAAGGAAGCCATTAAAGTAACGCACACTCATGCCTCAAAACAGTTTCACAAGTGTACATAACCTGATGGGACCTCAACTTTGCTGATTCTTCTGATAGCAACAGACATGAGGAGTGATTTAATAACCTGCTTTCACATCAAGCATGAGCTGTCAAGAAATTCTTATTTGAAAATTTATCCAGAAGACAACACTGGAGTATCTAGGAGAGGTGTAGAGGATCAGTGTAAGAAGATGGCATAGGGACAGCTGGAAGACCTTAACAATGGACTGAGCAAAACAAGCCCTGCCGAAGAGAAGGGTGTAGGTTATGTGGCTGCACAACTAAGCAGCCTTTCCAGCAGCAGGAAGGGCAATATTCCTGCAGACACTCCANTTAGGAAGAGCATTGCCAGAAGGCTGAGGGAGGTGATCCTGTCGCTCTACTCAGCCCTAGTGAGTCAACATCTGGTGCACAGTGTCCCGTTCTGGGCTCCTCAGTATAGGAGNATTAGGAAGCAAAGCAAATAACTGTGATCTAGTTGGGGATGCTCCAGCGTCATTTAAAGCTCCAGGAGAGCAAAAAATGTTACAGTCAGAAGACAATACTTTAAAAGACTTTTTTTGGTTTTGTTGCTTGGTTGGGTTGGTTTGGGATTTTTGTTTGTTTTGTTTGGGGGTGGGTTTTTTTGGGTTTTTTGTTTGTTTTAAGGCAGAGGCAGAACTGTAAATCTGAGACATCACACACTGCAACTAACAGAATCCCATAAACACCACATCCTATGACCTGAAGAGCCCACGTGTGTCTTGATGGCAAAACCCATTCTTACCTAGAAGTTACCTGGTGTTCTGCTATGGAACATAGTTCTACAAAATAAACTGTTCTTGATTTCTTTACTCAGTAATACTTGATTCTTCGTTACATATATAATTACATACACGTTTTTCTATTCTCTCTCATTTTTAAGGAAGAATTACTCCAGAAAATAAGAAAATAAAACAAGTTTTGAAGGATCAAGGCTCATATTCTTCTCACTTGTGAAAGACATGCAAAAAACTTGTACATTTTAGAAAAGCTAGGCTCTATAGTAAGTCTCCAAGTAGAACATCACTTTTAAAAGGTCGCACTGTTGAAAGTGAAAAGAAAAAGTAAAATTAATAAGAAAGGAAGGAAAAGGAACTCAAAAGGTTAATAATCTATCTTTTAAACAAAAAAGGCAATCTACTTTTTCTCATTAAAATCTGACACACAGCACTAACTGAGAAGATTATGTTGTGAAAACATACTGCATCGCATGGTAATGCTTGATCGAGATCAGCAATCAGGAGCAAAAAAGAAAGCACTGTTTCGTGATTATAATAGCAAATTCTGGAAGACAACCAAATACATCATCTGGCAGCTCAACAGCTGTTACAGCTTGGTAGTAATACCTTGGCATTTGCTATAAGCTATAACTTGAAAAAATTGATTTCTCATCTGCCAGAAACAAGAAAATGTTCTCCTTTTAACATTTCTAAGTTTCTTTCACTAGAACACCGAGGTAATTGATCCACTTTATTTTATTCAGGTTTTACCCTTGCTGCTAAGCTAATTGTGTATCAATTAGATTAAAAAAATAAGTTTGAGGGAAAAATATGGAGGGCACCATAAATAAACAATGTGTGTTCAGATAAACCCCATTTTGATAACACACTGGGTAGCAAACAGCAGACAATGTCGTCCCTGCTCATACGCACAGCCATGATCAGTCAGTCATTATTATACTTCATATCTGCCTGAAAAAGGGACATTTTCAAAATAAAGTTTAGTTACTTTCCATATGTTTTGCAGTTAGTTATGCTTTCTTTTTCCAAGTCAGATGCAGTACATAAGGATGCAGGACTGAGACAATGCTGAGAATTAACAATACTTAATAAACCCAGTCTTTAAATTACTACTGGATATAGGATAGGAAGAGAAAGAAGGAACATACTCATTGCAATTTGTCTAACTATACGAAATCATTAAAGAATTTGTTCTGTGTTTAGACAAGCTCTCCAGAAAGATTAATTTTCTAAGCACACAATCCTTTATTCACCTTAAAGTAAGTATGCATCATAACAAGGACATGAACCACTTAAAATCTTTCAACATTTCAACTATTCAAGTTATTTTAGGGTTTAGTAAAAGTAATTCATCATAAATATTTTAGATTCTAGCATTTTACTTAGATTTTGAAGTGTCATAAACAATATCTCTCAGAAATCAATATTTGCACAGTACATCTATGGGGAAAACAACAACATATACACAAAGGTGATTTAAGATATCAGAGACATCTCTACCTTTACGCCTAGTGCAGTTTTCTTGGCCTCTGCTTTCAATCTTGTAGCTCTTAACATAGGCCTGGTTTTCTTATAATCTTGTTTTCCTAGAGTAAAAAAGCAAAATGAAAATGAATAAGAATACAAAAATGAATAGAAATAATATAAAAAAGAAAATAAATAATGTGAGCATTTATTTAAGTTAAAAGTCAAATCTAACATTTTGAAAACATCCCACAGTACACCATTTTAAACAGTATCTATTCTGTAACACATGGACTTGATTCATGGAACAACAATCCTTAAAACAGACAATGCTAGCAACAAACAAGAGTTGACAAATCAGCATTGAACCTATTACTCCAGAGTGACATCAAAATACATGTATGGATAGATACCCACTACTACAATGTTTATTAAATTGTTCAGTAAGCATCAGACAGCAAAAAAGTACATTAAACATGGGTAATGTTTTTCCTTCTGATTTAAATCAAAACAGAAATTTTCACTAGCATTTTTGCTAGTAGTCATCTCTAATGCATACATAAATGTGCAATACAGGCCATTCTGGTGAATGCAAATGTTTTCATTATTCTGAACTGGAACATTATTCGCAGGTATCAGAACTCACAGATATGCAGGTCAGTCCAAGCAGGTGCAAATCATCTGCTTTTAGAAACATGTCACACAGAATTTTCTAGATGGGCTTTTTAGAAGTTACAGGGACTATCTCTTGCAGTCACAGAGTGCAGTCAAGTGCTTGATTACCAGGAGTCCATATGAACTGAGTTCAGAGGAGGTCATGCAGTATTGAGGAACGGTATAAATCATTTAGCTCAACTTAATAATGAAGCATAAAACACTTGATATCTCTCAGGGATATTTCTGCTGTCTGAAAGGCCTGTTACTGCTGTACTAAGTATTATTAACGGTAGCTTCTTTAAGTTAACAGGAGTCGAGGTATAGATATAGTCAGAAAAGGAGGAGAAGAGGAATCTGTGAAGAAACTGCTCAGAGGGGTAGAGTTTGAGTACAACTGCTTTGGCTTTTCAAAAAAGCATTCCATTTTTTTCCTCCTAATGCATACGTGCCTTTTTGTCCTTTTTGCCCATTTCCAAAGCCAAGCTACAATTCTTAAAGCAGAATGTCTTGCTATTTTTAAATCACTAATTTTTCCTATTTGTACATTAGCTTTCACTACTGTTACAGTCAAATAACCTTTCTTCTAAAACTGTGTCCAAAGTGGGTTTGTGTATACAAAAATCCCATTTGCTCAACTAGATGTGATCTTATATTCGTAATCAATAATGCAACCTCCTTATATAGTTACCTTCAAAACTGGGGTATTATAGTGCAATGATGAAATTCTGAAACATTAACTGGAAAGGAAAGGTCTTCTCCATTGATATACTGGATTCATGGAAACACATTTCTGCCTTTGTCTACTCTATCACTCTGCTCATATTAATTACAGAGACCCGCTCTGCAGGATATTGTGGATGCTGAACTCGTATTACAAATTTGATTTCATTGTATAATCTGTCCCCAGCACTAGGGATCACATATTGTGAAGGTCTCTGTATTATCCTTTGGTCAGATATGATTCATAAAAGACTGGAAATAACTTAAAAATACTCAATGACAAAAGGAAAAATTACTGAAACCATGTGTTCTAGGAAAAAAAAAACCCGCAAAATATATCCAAAGAACTTTCTTAGAGGTGAAGAAAAGATGACAGAATGACTGATGATTTATGTCTGATGGTCCAACATATTCTCCAGTCAATGTATCTCATTAGCAGGACAGGACCACTGCAGCATTATTCTTCAGAATATATATGATATCGGATAATAGGATGCTTCAGAAGTACAGTAATTTTTTTTGAACAGCTAGGGAAAGAATTACAGAAACCACAATAATGGCTAAGTCATGAGACGAAGGCAGCCAGAGAAAACATGTTTCTTCTCCCTAAAGTTCTGCATTCATACTTCTGCTATGAAACAGTTAAAGAACCTCTCAGAACTTCCACTCTAAATAGCAGGAGTTTGTAACTCATCAAAATACACTCCAGCCTGAAATTTGGCATAGATATACCCAAGTCTTTAATTTTTTTGTTTGTTTGTTGAGAGCCAACTTCTATAAATGATGCAGCTGTTTTTACTTGAGAGCAAACTATAGAAATTTATCAATCTGAGATGTTTGAAGCACGAAAAATATCTTAATTTAGAAGTATATAACTCAATCTCAGTTCTCATCATTCAGGTTTGCTGCTCTGCCATCTAGGGTAAATGAAGCAGGACAGTCAGAGGCTTCCCTTCCAGATATGCAATGGCATTACAGAATGAAAACTAGAAAGCTTTGTAGGGTCCATTAGTAATGGAAAACAAATCAGCTAGAGAAACCTAGTTCCTCTTCTTAGCATTACCCATTCTCCCTCCTCTTCTCCAAAGCTCAAGTGTGAAGGTGACAAAAGCAGGGGTAAATATTGCAGAGAAGACCCAGTCTGTGAGCTACATCTATTGGCAGGACCATGCCTATTCATTGAAAAGGGAAAGCTTATTGGTGCTCTTTCCCTTGGTTTCAGGCACTCTGCTACTGTTTATTCCAGTATCATGGCTTCAACTAAGACTGGATTCTACTTATGTAGAGAATATTTCTAGATTTATATTAAATCTGATATGAACAACTAACCTCCCTATATAACAAATAGGCTTTTTCAATGATGACTTTAGAGCTGGTAGTTCTCCAAAGCCATGCACCTGACATTAATTTACCACTCTCCCTGCTAAATGTGATAGCCAAAAGGAAAGAAAAAACAACTATGGTAGGGAAAACAGTCTGAGTCCACCAAGTGCAAAAGTTTAAAAAGGGCATCTGTGGACTTCTTTGTAATGAAAGCCAGATTCAGCAATTGTACTAAAAGACTCTTAAAACATGTGAACTTTCTGAGGCCTTGGGAAAGACATCTGCACTACAGTACTAAAAAGAACTATGAAAAGCAAAGCCCCTGCCACGTGAATACTGATCATTACCACCTGGAAAATAAGCAGAAATAAATAATACAGGCTCCCTACAGCCTCCCTTGAGTTCACAAATTCAAACAGTTGGAATACTTATATTCACACTCTCAATGTCTTCTAGTTTTATCTCACTTATCCTGCAAGCTTTCTTGTACATTTATCTGTCAGAGTCATCAGCTTAAGCTATTTCTTCTTTCCAGGAAGTGATCGTCAAAGCCAGTTAAGATGGACTCATCAGACAAAGCCCCATTTGTCTGCTTTACCCAACGCCTACCTGAGACACTGAGTTTTCCTGAGGGAATATATGAAGGCAAGAACAAGAATCCAAAAAGATAGAACTGGAAAATTTCCAGATAAAATCTTACTTTTTGTATTACTTAAGCAAAATTCTTTCCTCTTCTACTTCTCATTACTGTTATTAATTTGTCATCTCATTTCTTCTCTCAAAGTCCAAACTCCAGTGCCAGCTTTCCTTAGTTTAACTATCTTAATTTCTTTTTTTTTCTTTTTCAAAATGTGCCACTTCTTTCTTTTTCCAAGTCTATCACTTCCTTTCCATTTTTAAGGCCAAAGAAGTAGTCCATGATAGGGCAACTTTTCTACTTTTTCTACTGACTAAAGCTATTATCTCTGCTTGTCCTGCCTCCTGCCAGATCCTTTCAAGACCAGATGTAAAGATCATCCACCTTTCCATTCAGTGTTTGAAATAGCCTCTGCCCTTCTAAAGCTCTCCAGAGCTTGCCTTGCACCTTGCCCCTCCCTTTCATACTTCTTGCACAGTTTTTTACACTCCTTTGGTAGCAAAAGTGACCTCAGTAGCACCTGAACTAAGCTGTGTCCTGTTTACAGATCCTGCTTGGAAAACTTTCCATAGGTAGAAATGAAGACTATTCTACTAGCTGTAGGATTAGATAAGGGTGAAAGGGAGTTTTTTAGCTACTAAACACAGCTATAGTGTGAAAAATGCCAAAGGATGTCTTCTTCAGAGTGATTATTAGGGATTCATACAATGTGCAACATGAGTCTGTTTATCTTCATGTAACTAGGAATAAAAATCTATGGGTTTCACAATAATTTATTTAACTGCTTACAAGGGAAATTGAGATCCCATATATCTCCTATTCAATAAGTTTAATACATATTAGAGATGACCTGATCTTGTATATTGAGTATTCTAAGTAAACCTCCAATGACGCAACAATAAATGCAAAAATTAAACAATATGTATGAGCTATACAAGTTCATTAAGTTCTGGGTTGATTTTTTTTCAGCCTACAGGAACACTGTGACACTGCCAGTAGTAAACATTACACTGTACTTTTGCATATGTACCGAGCTCTGTTATACATGTAACCAAGAATGCAGCATGTTGAGCACAATATTTAAGAAAACTTACTACATTTGAATGTATTTAAAGATGCTCTTATTTTAGATATAACTTCAACAAATCTGTAGAATAACTTCATGAGGAAAAAAAGTTGTATTTCTAACTCTTCTAGATATTTACTCTTTCATTCTAACAACACCTCATTACCGGAACTGAATAACAGACTGAGGACTGTCTCTCTGCTTTTCAATTCATCAGGCTTAAGCAGAAACAGGACTGCATCTTTGGCCTTTGTTGATGCTGCTGTCCAAGCTTATTATCATATGAATATCTAGTTATTGTTTTATAAATGTTCACATTTCAGGAGCTCTCTGCTTTCTTTTCTCTCAGCAGACTTCACAATATCCACCTTCATTATCATCATGTGGCAGCATTGCTCTTCGCCTGCATTTGCTACTTTAAAAATTAATGCACTGCTATTTTCTGAATACTGTACTGCATAAGCTGCTTATGAGTACATTATGCTATCAAGCAAGCACATGCAGAAAAGCTTCCTAAACTGTTATTCTTTCAGTGAGAATACAGCTGGTTCTGCTTCAAAGGCACTTCTTTTCACCTGCAAATGGACTTGCTCCTACACTTATTCCTCAATTCATTGTCTTTTATTTGTGTCTGCAAATCTTTAATTGCCTTTAATTAGAAAAAAGTAAATTCACAGCTTTAATCTTGCAAATACATTCAATCATAATTCTGTCTGGGATGAATACCAAGTTCTATTCACTGACTGATCTTTATAACAAAGGTATATAAATTTATTGTCCGTTTATATAGACCACACCAATTAAGCCACAATGGAAAACCAAATAGATAAGAGTCAAAATATTTGAAATGAGAAATGTGCAATCTAAATTTAATTACTCAGACAAATAATTTCAAAATGAGTTATTTACAGCATGCCAAAAAACCTGACAGATAGTAAAATTTGCTAATCAACATTACAGATTTAAAATTCCTTTCAACACTTCCACTATAATTCATAAGAACCAACAAACTGCTGTCCTGAATCTTTCTGTGCTGGTATTATAGTCATAATCAAAACATTAGCATGACGTTTTCCATACAGCAGCAATCCATTTCAGATGTTAAAGTATTGTTTAAGCTGTAATAAAACTACAACTACTGGGTAGATTTTAGTTATCAATAGTAGTTTAACTAAAGTACATTAACGTAACTGATGCTGCAACCCATCCTAAAATGTATACATAGCTAATTAGAAACTAGAGACAGACTGGCAAGCTTTACTGTCAAACTGGAAATGTGAAATCACACACTTGGTTAAACTGAAATCAATGTGTTTATTATGAGCACTGATAAGAATTAGTGAAGGTTCCAGGAACCCTCCACAAAACCCCACAGAACAAGAAAATGGGCCTCTCATCTTTTCAGGGCTTCCACAGTCTGACTTTAAGCATTCCCTCTTTTTCCCTGCTGTAACATGGGGAAGGGAAAAGTTAGATCTCACTAGTAGGGTTGAATATCCACGACGGAGGAAGGTTCGTCATGTTGTCCTCCACAACCTCCTTATGTGAAAGACACAGAAGGTCACACCCTTTGCACCTCATTTCAGTTTTAGGTGACTGCTAGTTTAAGTCTCTCTTTACTTCTCACAGGGAGCTTTCTCCAGAGTGAGTGACAGCAGCCTAGGACAGACTAAAGTGCTCTCTGGCACTGTCTGTTTTACTGTCATCAACAATAGAGATGTTCAGAACCCAAGTCAGGTGGGTTGGTTTCACCTCTAGGGTTAAGCAGAATAAATCTGAGCCAAGAAAACTAGCTTTAAAGGACAAGGTAAGAAAGAGATTGATTATCTTCATTCAGGACATTTATAGACATGGTCAAATTACCTTTGAAGTAATTATCTTTAGTATTACTAGTACTACAGAGAGAAAATCAGAGAGCCATGAAGGGGTTGTAAAATGCACTGCAAATCAGTTTGAATTCCACCCTTGCTAAGCCATGACATGATGACATGGTGGCTCCCAAGCCTGTTACCTACATCTGTATTGCAGAGTCACTATGGTGAAGATGTACCATAATTAGCACACTGCTTCTTCAGAACTGTTCTGTGTACCAGCTACAGACTAGCTTTAAGCTACAGTCTCTGGGGGTCATAGGGCCCATCACTTCACTCAGAGCAGAGCCAACTTCTAAACTGGATTCAACCTGAAAGTCAGCTCCAGTTACTCTGGGAGCTAGTCTAGCTGAGCTTATCTAGTTGAGTTTTGAGTATTTCCAAAGGTGGAGATTCCACAACCTCTCTAAGTGACCTTTTCCAACACCTGACCATCCTTCACCTATCTAATGGGAATTTCCATGTTCTCACTTGCCTCTTGTCCTACCACTGTACACCTTTGAGAAAAGTTAAGCTTCATCCTGTCTGTAGACTCCTAATAAGTATTTGTAGACAACAGTAACATCTCAGCTGAGTCTTTTTTTTTCTTAAAGTTGAAAAGATAGCTCTCTCAGCCTCTTCTTGTACATCCTGTGCTCCAGATAGACATCTTGACCCTTCACTGGATTCACTCTACTACGTCCATGCCCTCTATGTAGTTTTCTTGAAGATGAGCATGGCATTTGTCACTTTCAAATCATCAGGGAACCACTTTCCTGGAACCAGCTAAATTACTAAAAACTGAGGGAAAATTTAGCCATAATATTTCATTGTCTGAAATACCTTAATGTAACTGCTGCAAGGGAACTAAAGTGCACCAAAGAATTCAGTAGGGTCTGTAACCAGCAAATCATTTAACTAAAAATTCAAATTTGTACTATTAACAATTCCATAACTTTATAGTAGTTTGATTTTAGTAGGAGGGAATACAAGCATTTTTTTTCTATGTGACCTAGGATTCTTCAAAACTGAGCTCTATCATCTCATACATAGTAGTGGAACATTTCTTTAAGTGTCTTTCTAAATGCCAGCAAGTTAGGGGTCTGGCATGGGGAAAGAAGTCTTTTCTAAAATGCTTTGAAACACCATCCAGAACCATAAAAGTACCTAGGCACCTAGCTCCTAAGGTGCCTGTACAAGTATATGATTCTATGATCTTTCAGAGACTTGAAACCAGTCAATGTATATTCATTGAGTAACAGAATTTTAATCCAGTGAAACTGTGAAACTCTACTCACACACAACACATCTTAGACATGTCTGCCTCATTCATAACACTCTAAAACTAGAAATAACTACTTTATTTAGGATGTTGAGGAAGCTTTGAAAAACAAAATTCCATGGAAATTTAGGCTGATGACCATTCTTTTCCTGAGAGGCAGAAGCGATACTTTCTTATTTTTAGTTGCTGTAATTCCAAAATGGGTTTTTGGGTCTTAGGTTAACAGAAAGATTTTGATCTGTCTTATACCTACACAAGAATACGTCTGTACTCAGGAAAGGCCTGAAACCCCCCACAGCCTCTCTGTTTTATTCAGGTTTAATAGCAGCTCAAATCACTGACCATTTTTCAATCTTGAGAGACGGAACAGCTTGACACTAATAATACATTTGCAAAGGACACATCATCATTTAACACAACATTAAGTGCTCAGGGACAACTTTTTACCGTAGACACAATGTGCTCTGGGCTCAGGGTTGACATTTAATGCTACAAAGATAATCCAACCAGTCATTCAGGAGGGGTAAATTAATTTTCAAGCAACTATATTTCAGCTTTAAGCCAACAAGAAGGATGCATTAAAATGAATAAGTTCATTTTATGCTGCATGCAAGATTTTAAACCCCCCCAAAATATAATGGATTCTTAAGTACACCAAAATAGACCCATTTAATTATTGCTATCTTTCCCTCATTTAAACCAGAAGTCTGGTAACATTTATTAAATATAATATCCTAACTGGAAACAGAAAATCCCTCAGAATTTGCTATGACTTGCCATGAAAAGCAGAACTTCATTAAAAAATATTTTACATTTAAAATTTGTATTAGACATACATTGATTGTAATGAGTAATTCAGAACATACTTAAAGTAGCATCTTTTCTGATATTTCTTTAAGGAATATTTTAAAAATCTATATAAGCATTTAAGAAAAAGAATTCAGGAAATGAATTATCAATAATGTACAGAACAAAAATCAATACTTTAAATCAGCCAATTATTCAGCTAATTTAATTGTTTTCAATACCTGTAGAATATACTCAATTAACGGTAAGACTTTAATCAAAGATCTGAAGAAGAGCACTAAAATATTGATGCTTACCACCTATTGTTTGATAGGCAGTCCTTTCTCACGCCTTTCAGTGTTAAACTATCTGTAGCAATCTTGTGCCCAAGCCCAACAGGTGCATGCCTACAGCCATTAAAAAGTACTGGCTCCATGTAAAAGGAGTAGCTTCCACACACATCATGGCAGCTCAAGCAACCTTTCCAACCATCTTCTTAACATTTCCCACTCAAAAACTATGAAAACATTAAATACCTTTCGTAAAAATAAATTAACACAACTTAAAACAGATCGCTTCTTTCTTCTCCACCTACATAATATATACATCGATGTGCACATGCAGTTTTGAGCACATTTTTATTACTTTGCTATAGAACAACTACTAGCAGTCACACTTTCATATAAACAACCATATTTTAGTATAAATTCTAAAAGTGAGAAAAAAAAACCAAAATACTACTGCTTAGCAAAGAGAAACTATTTACAAGAGCATTTAGTGACAGGACAAGGGGGAATGGCTTAAAAAGGAAAGAGAGCTTGTTTAGATTAGATATTAGAAAAAATTCTTTACTGTGAGGGTGGTGAGGTACTGGAACAGGTTGCCCATAGAGGCTGTGGATGCCCCATCCCTGAAAGTATTTAAGGCAGGGTTGGATGGAGCTCTGAGTAACCTGGTCTGGTGAGAGGTGTCCCTGCCCATGGCAGGGGGTTGGAATTAGTTGATCTTCCAGGTCCCTTCTAACACAAACCATTCTATGATCCTAAGAAGTACCCACTATCAATGCAATTAAAAGCCCTATTTTTATCAAACATTTGATCAAATGATTTTTGGACAACAGAAACTATCATAGTATTTTATTCATGATAAGAGGTGTGAGAAAGGCAGCATGAAGTGTCGTAAGAGGGACATAGAGCATGCAAAGAGTCTTTCTGCCTTTGAGACAGGCTGCACCCAGCTGCAATTTGCCTTACACTGATTTTATTAACTGTTGGCTGCAAATAGAGGAAAAAGTGATATAACCTCACAAAAAGTGGAAACAGACCTTATTGGTATCTTTTATGTACATACTTTTCTTACACATTCAATCACAGTCTGCCTGTGACTCTAATCACTGTTACAAACCCTTTCTCCAAGATTATTTCCTAAGCATTTCTTACCCATACTCAGTTTCTAAGCTCAGTATTTATACCAAAGTTAAAGAATCTTGCCCTTTTTCTGTTGGATTATATTCTATTTTTCCAAGCCATTTCACCAATTTCTCAAATTTAGTTTGAATTTTAAACTCATCTCTTTACTGCCTCTCATACTGGTATAAATTGCAGATTAAATTCATCATCCCATTGACAATTAAAATATTTGGTCCAGGACAGGCCACTGTAACTATTGAGAACAGCTTTCACACCACTTTGGTACCCATCTTGCAGTAGCTTCCTATTTATACATCTCTAGTTTGTTTACCAGAATACACTGTCAGAAAGCCTTGACAAAGTCAAGGTATACAGCACCTCTTTCTCTTCCCCATCAATGGAAAGTTTGCTACTCTGTCAGAGAAAAGAATTGAACTAATTTAACAAACCACATGCTGTTGCTTACCTCCTTTTTGTACTGTAGGTGTTTACAAGACAGGGTCCCTGTCCAGAAGAGCTTACTGTGAAGGATGAGGAAAGTGTGTTCAATAATTTATGAATATTATATGCCCCATCTGTTTGCTTGTTATTGTGATGTTGGCTTTATAATTGCCAAAGGTTAACTCCAGTAAAAGCTGGCCTGTGCTTAGGCAGAAGGGTAGGAAAATACTATTGATAGTTCTCCACTGAGATCACTTAGACACAATAAAGGAAAATATGGAGAATGATGACCAGGTTGTCCCATTAAGCTTCCCAAAATAAAGCATATTCACATAACAGATGATCCACAAAACCTCTTCTCTGTTCTTCTCATCACTGCAATTGCATAGTCAGAAATTTCTCTGTCTTCATTAATTACTTTATTTTTGCTTTAAACGGAACAGGAGCAACTGAAATAACAGGAGAAGACAAAGACACCCAATTGGGGCGTGCTTTTAGGAAAAAACTCAACACACATGTAAATGATTCTAAGATCATGATCAAAAGGAAAGTAATGCCACCTTACTTCTTTCCTCACTGAAGAAAACCTGTGCAGCAGCCATAGCCTATCTGAACTAGCACAAACTCTTTCAGAGCACATCTCTGCTATTAAGCAGGACCAAACCATACCCTGGCTGAAAAACATTTTCAATACCAGTAATTTGAAACTTATTCCTAATTACTCTGGTGTGTATCATGCTACTGCCAGACAACACAACTAACTCATTCACAATAATTGCTGAATAAGCACCACAACATAACCAAGTACTGTAACAACATTACTAAACATTTTTGATAGTGACTGGTGTTTCAGGAGAGGAGGATCTCTCTCCCTCTGCTGTAGTCAGCATCACACTACATGATGTGTCCAACTTTATTAGATGACTGGGGCCTGGCCCTGGGGGACATCATAGTGGGAGTGTGGCATCACATGAATCTAGAGTTATCCTTCTCCCATGCCCTTGCTTCTCCACAAGCAGCCTCCCAGGAGCCACAGACCTCCCCAGCCAAACCTCAGCAACCCTTCTGCTGTGGGGCTTTGCTTAAAGGAGGGATGGTGACAACCAGTCCAGGAGGGCAAGGACACAGCTTGTCACCCACAGCTTCCTTCTCCCCAGTTTGAACGGAGAGGTGCTGGAGGTGGCACAGAAAACTTGAGCAACTTGGGGAATAGATGAGGCCATACAAAAAAAAAGAGTACAGCACTTCCACCGCAAATACCACACCACACCTATCAGTTTCAGTTTTTTGTTCTCACACAAAACAGGATGGCACTATTTGAATAGTATTAAAACATCACCTAGAATTAAATATCTGATTTTATGAAAACTAAATGAAGCCTTGCAGCAAACAAAGAACGTGGACAAAGTTGGATGAACCAGGGACAGAGCCCCAAAGACAGTGCAGCTCAGGAGAAGGCAGCATCATTTCTAATACCTGCTTTGTTGAGCTGAAATCCCTTTCAACATTAACATAAGTCTTTGCTACCAAGATTATGTTAATTCACCACTGGTCACAACTTGCTAAAAAAAAAAGCTTCCCAGGTCTGAACAAAGCAAAGCCTGGACTGGAGCTAGAACTTGTGGGGAACAGACTAAATTTATGGATTTAATCCACGTATGGGATTCATGTCATTCATCTAGAAGCAGAGAAGCTGCAAGAGCTGAGTAGGACATCCTGTGAATGATCACAGCCATGTTTAAAAAGGGAAAGGGAAAAAGTAGGGGAAGGAAGAGAAGACATCTGAGTGAGGAGACCTGCATGAGGTCAGGCACCAGAAGAATGGCACGACTGCAATCCTGAATATCTTAGCTCCTGATCCACTGTCTTATCCAGTGGATATTGCTTCTCTCAGAATTGAAAATAAATGGAATATCTTGGCTATCTGCCAAGAGACAGTAATTTCTTACTAGTCGTATCATTCTGGACAAGCTGTATATAACAAGACCCAAAATGCAAGTTGTAATTAATTAATTCTGCCTAAGAAAAAGGTTTCCAGTAATACTGACAGAACTTGCAGTTCTCACATCAATAAACCACATTGCGAAAGATGCTTTCTCAGACCTATATATCATTGTCACTCCAGAAGTCAATGAACTGACAGTCTTGGCAGAGGTGGAAGTTACAGGATACTGTGAAAGTGATTATATAAGATGGAAAAGCAGATTTTTGGAGTCTCACTCCAGCAATGCAGAAATCAAAGGCTTTTAATGGAATTAGCCAAGAAGGCAACATCTCTTGTACACATCACCTTTATCCCTTGGGATCCTGAAATTACTTGTGAGGAATAATCTCTCCAACTCACTCATAATTTTAGCACGCCTAAGAACTACATATCTTCAGTTTGCCCGTAATTTAAACTTCTTTCCTTCACAAGAAACACCACCTGACAAGTCTTAACTAAAAGTGAATGACAGCAATAACAGCTTACTTAAAAGTGCAAAGGAAATACATATTTATGAGCACCCAGAGTAATGGTTTATGGACCTCAGAACTAAAGGTGTAGTAATGTCTTGAAGGCATATTAGGAGACACAATTTTACCTTCAGGAGCCAAACTGAGCTACAGTCAGTGATGAGATTGGTGTTAAGATAATAGAGAAGCCTGCTTAACTTTTAAATTTATCTTTCATTTTCCAGACCTACTACTCTATCCTTTTCTTTTCCCTTTCTGAAAGCTCACAGAAAAGGAAGTACATGTGTGTGCATAATAAAATACGGGCATCTTACTCCTGACTTCAGGACTGGACTTGCTGCCTGACAGTTGAATGTCTGGTATCCTTCACAAATACTGAAATCTAAAATATATAGTGAAGAATACCTTCTCTGTAGGCATATAAATTTGTCGAGTAACTTAAATGCTGTATTTTTTCAGTAACTGCCATCAGTAACGGTAATGAGCTTATCTGAGACCCTTTGATTTTATTTCACCATTTGCATCAGCATCATTGCTCTGTTGATATTTTAATGAATAAAGTCAGTTGGTTTCAGTAAGTCTTACTTTGAACATCACTGTATCATAAACTATTTAAATAGTGAAAGGCATGTATTAGGACAATTTATTCAAAGAAGTAAGGGTTGCTCCCAGTATAATTTTTTCCAAATCTTTATTCCACAAGATGATCTTTCAAGTATGCTGTCTCTTGTAGGAAACCTACAAAAGATGGAGTTACTGCTGAGGAAAATAGTCCACCATCTGGAAAACTATTCGATTAGATCAGATAAAGCATGGAGCTATTTTCTGCTCCTGAATCTTCCATAAAATTACTGTATGACCTTGGGAAATTTCTTTTTCTTGCAATACTTTGCTACTCACCAAAAACTCTTGAGATCCTGGTCTAATGTTATAATAGAAGTAAAAAACACTCATGAATGTTATCTATTAGAGATGATTCTCAGATGGCCTATATTAATTTCTTCTTAAAGATTTTAAAATTACATTTACAAATATAATGAGAAACAATTAAAAAAGTAGCTGAAAAAGTAACTGAATTTGCTACCCTTAAAGTCAATTTTTTATTCATTAAAAATGTGTGCTAAATATTTATAAACCCATGGACAACACAAATTCAGTTTCCAGAATTAAAAGCATATAAAATTGAATTAAAACAGAAAACTAGTTTTTAGTTATGCTTTGTTCCTCACAAACTGTATGTGGACTTTGTTCTGATCACAAATGTCCCATGTACCACCCCCTGTCTTCCCTTGATGAAGTCCCTCTGCCTAGAGGCACCTAGTGTGGTCTGGCATGTGACAGAACATCAGCCATGCACCATCAGGTGACCAGTGTCTTGGTTTTAGTTCAACTCCATCTCCTGAGGGAGAGTCCTGATGAAAAACATCAGCAGAGAGAACATCCCATCTCCCGTGGTGGTGGGTTCCCAGCAGGCAGGACATGCATTGCTCAGTACGGAAGAGAGAGTTTATTTGTAAACTCCCTGAATGGTCCTCTATTGATATTTCTCAATCTGATTGATTCTGCTCTTTAAACATACCAGAAAGGACACATTTACTACACAAAACATGCAGAGTGAAAAACAGTCAATACATTTCTTTTTCAGAGTAATTTTTCAGTTCCTCACAACAAGAGGTTTGTCTCACATTTGGAGTGAAACATTTTTCTGAATGTCTCATTTCATAAATAGATAAATATAGAAACACAGAACACCACCACCAAAAAGCCACACATCCTCCCTATGGCCCGTTTTTCAACAGCTCCATTCCTCAAAAGAAAAGAGACACAAATTCACTTTCAGTAACAACACAGTGCTTGTGACAGACATGCTTCTCCTAGATCCAAGAAAAAGCCAGTGAATCTCATTATGCCAGGTTCTCCAAATTTAGCAAAGGGATTTTGAATATGTAGAATAGAGGACACTAAATTATTAAAACAGTATTACTACAAGTAACTTTTGAGTGAAACATGCACACAATGGAAATTTACATCACATTCTTTTGGTGCAAAATCCAAAGGTGTGGCAGAATTACAATGCTAATTTAATGTTCATGTTCTAATCATGGAAGCATAGAATGGTTTGGGTTGGAAGGGACCTCACAGTCATCTAATTACAGTGCCCCCTGCCTTGAGCAGGGGCATTCAACCAGGTTGCTCAAAGCCTCACCCAACCTAGCTGTAACACTTCCAGGGATGGGGCAGCCACAGCTTCTCTGAGCAACCTGTTTCAGTGTCTAACCCCTCAGAGTGAAGAATTTCTTCCTTATATCTAATCTAAACTTGCCTCTTTCAGTCTAAAGTTACCAGTAATTTTTTCGCTTGTGATATAAAGGCTACATTGTGGCAAAAGGACTCACTGTGATGTGTTGGTGCTTCAATTTTTATCTTCTCCATAGAAATATCCTAGGAAAAGTCTTTAGGCACCCACCTGTGTTCTTAATATAGATACTGGCAAGTTCAAAGGCAGGCCTTCAAAAGTCAAGGAATAAATATACAGTTGTCTGCTCCTAACATATATATCAGAATACAGAATTTTCTGTATTTTTATCATTTTATAATAATGTATGCTTCTCAGAAGCCCCTTCCTCCTTCAGTAGCTGTGTACATATGAACAGTAAGACTAACTGATCAAGCTGTATGATGTGTCGTAAATGAGGCAAGGGACCAGTGAAAGATGAAAAATGCATTTATGGTTCAGGTAATAGATGAAGACCGGAGTATATTTTCCTCTCTCAGCCACATCCTTTGGGTATGATCTTAGACAAGACATTCACGTTTTGATTCATCAAATGCACAAGCAGTCCTAGATAGCAGTCTTCCTTCTTTTGGTTAGGAAAAGTGCAACACATGGCAATAGTCTTACCCCATTCTTCTCTGAGGCCAGCATCTCACACAATGATCAAATAGCACCCTTAATTGATATGACCATGTGATATGTCAGTGACCAACAGTCCACAGAAACACATGTGCCTTCATCACTTTCTATTCCAGATGTTTGCTCAGCTATAACCCACTCTAGCCAGTATACTGACCTATTCCAAGATTTACTGACGACAAAACCTTTTCAGTGTTCCCCATGCTGGTGCGCTCTTCCAAGATCCAAGCAATTCTACTGCAGAGATTTCAGTAATGCTTACTGCTGCACAACTGCATGAATTTTTTTCAAAATATGATAAGCTAATTTAAAACAATTCTTGTGAAAAGACTGATCTTGCATATGCTCTTTAATAAATAAAAAGACGGGTGGAGAAGGAAAACTCCACCTAAAGAAAGCAATATATGCAGTGGAGATAGACCATATTATCATGCTCTTATCCTACCACCTCTGGTACCTGCTGTAAACTGCTTCCAAACTCTTCCTATTTACTTACTGAATGAAATATGTTCCCAAGTTCTTTGTCAACCTACAGACACCATGTATTTTCTTTCCTGTCCCTCTCTGGAAATAAGCTAATTGCTAGAAGTACTTTTTAGTTATACAGAACCATTTTTTAGTTTCCTATTGAGATTTTTCGATGACAAAATGCCTGAGTTACATCTTATTTCTACCAATGGGACATGTTGCAACAGTTACGGCCAAGGGGTAACAAAGATGTACCTCTGGGAATTCTCTGAGAAACTGCACACTATACTTACGAATAGACTCTTAAGGACTGCACTTCTATAATAAAAAGAATAAAAAAAAAGGCAACAACACCAAATGCACACTCAATGATTTATTAAAAAATCCCCAAAACAAACTGAAAAAGATGATCTGTGAAAATGTTTTGATAGTTTCACCACACTGTGTTGAGAGCACATGTACTGAAAAAAAAAGTTTAATCTTATGATCAAAATATGCCCCTTTTCCCTTTTCTCTCCTTACAGCATGAATTTTCAGCATGAACTTCATATTCTCTCCAACAAAAAGGAAAAAGTCTGTGAAATTCAAGATTATGTTGTCAGTTCTCCTGAAATCTTGATTTTGGTAAAAATACTCAGTATTAATTTTTCCACAAGTAAAACTTCAGTCAGAAAGTTATGGTAATCCTTCCAAATGCATTTTCTAGCTATAAATATCTCAGAAAGCTGCTCTACTTCACAGTGAAACTTTGTCCATATGGAACATATGACTAGGAAGGACTTGCTGAACTACTGAAATCCAGTGCTCTGCTAGAGAAGGCACATATATCATCCTGTTTTCTTTAAAACTGATCGTTTTCTATGATCAGTTGGAAAACAAGTTAGAGCTTTGGATTTGCTTGGTTCTTTGTTTTTGTTGTTTTTTTTTTCTTTAGACCTATCAGTAAGACATTACTCCAGAAGTTCAATCTCCTATTGGTAAGAAACTTCCTTCTATTTCCTTCTATGTTTCTTTATGGGCAATTTTATACACAGTAACAGACTGGATATATATGGACTGTTGTCTTTCCCAAGTGTTAACTTGGGAAAGTCTGAAAGGAACCATATTTGTCTTAATTCATGCTCAGCTGCACTAAATGAGGCTTTTCTTGGACACCCTAGCAGTTCTTTCAGCATTTCTTTCAATTTATCTTTCTTAAACATGGAGGAGCAAAGCAGTCCTGAGTACTTCAAACTCACTGTCCTCAGTGCCCTATTTAATTTCTCATTACTTTAAATACATACAAGGATAAAGCACACTTTTTTTCCCAGCCACGAGAGACCATCAGAAAAAGGGGACTTCTCCTCTAAGATTTCCAGCTGATGAATTGACATAATTGGTTGTGAACTAGCTGGTCATCAACATCCATAGTTCTTTGACACTACTTTGACCACAGGCAACCAAAAAATTAAACTGTGAAAAAACATAATTAACTTTTCCAGCATCTAAATGCTATTCATTCTGTCTTCACACTTATGGATTGGATTTCGCTTCCAGTTACAAGGATGAGCCTCTGAAATAACTCCTAAATTCAGCAGTGTGATACCTGTCCCAAATTTCCACCACCAGAAAATCAACCTTCCTACTCATGGTCTCTTGACTGTAGGAAGTGTTTCTCTTCAGACTAAAAACTACCTGAAAGGTAGCTGAATAAAGCAAAAAAACTTAACACTGAACTATGCTCTTAATTTCTCTTTTTGCATCAGTGACAGAAATAAGATGAGGAAGACACTCGTTTACGGGACACATTTTTTTTTTCTCATAGCCAAAATGTTTTATTCTCCCTCTCCTAAGAGTACATGAAAGCACTTCCCTCTTAATTCTTTTCTTGATGATGCCTCATTAGAATTTGGTCATTTTCTGTACACAGACACAACGGGTCATATTTCCTTCATCCATGAAGCCATTTGAACAGAAGCTCTTCCATGGAATATATATGCTATGAGATCTGTGGTTTTCCAAGCTGCCTATCAAGATACATGGAGCCTCTTGTGTTACAGACATGAGTCTGATTTTCTTGTAACTCTACCAATCATTTCCATCTGGTATTTTACTTAACAGGTTGATTTTCTGAGACACTTCACACTATGAAGTATGTTAAGGATTGTACCTTCAGTTCTATTTGATTTGCAATTTATTCAATGTTTCTCCCTGTGCAGTTCATTCTAGTTTGTACAGTTCTCTTCTATTCCAGAAAAGACAGAGCGGACTGCAGCCTATGTTTTCTGGAAAAGTATTTCTTCAGGGATAACCCCACTAGTCATTTCACTCCATTTCCTTCCACTATTCAGTAGGCAAAATACCAGTGTACTATGCTTGAACACAAAGGAAAAGGCTGTGCCAAAAGAAGAACTGCATTCAATTTTTGTTATGCCTTCCACATGTATGGAAGGCAACATCATTGCTCACAGCAGACTGTAAATATCTCTAACAAGACACGGATTAAAACTATTGTAGTTATTATAAATAAAGAAATGCAGCCTACAGGCCTGATCTGATCTATGGAGGCCAGTGGACTGAAATCAAAACTGATTCTGAAAAACTGAGGGAAACCTACACAGGAAGTGACTCCTTCTTACACTTCCTAATCTGTTCAATTTTCATGTTTTATGGAATAGCAACTCTTCCTAGGTTCAGTTGAGGTGTGGCTTGGCTTTGCCATGTGTTCAACTGCAATACTGGTTTAGGGCACTTGGCCTGAGTTTTGCCACACACTTCAATCCCTGCAGTGTGCTGTCCTATCTTTAATGTGTACTAGCTCAGTTTGTATATGCAGCTGGATGATGAAGCAGATCAGGGTATTCATTCAACTCACAAAATGCCCAGTGCATCTTTTACTACAAGCTGGATCAAAATGGCACATAAACAGCTGTGCCACCCCAGAGGATGGTATACTATACTCCGTGACATGCCAACAGGAACAAGTAGAGAGAGGTAGGTGTTGCTAAAGGTCACTTTGTAATGTCAAACTGTACCCTTTGGATATCTGATTGCAGGTGTAGTAATATATTAAGTAATGTGACTAGGAATTGGAATTCAGTGGTATGTTCACGCCAATTGTTACACAAGTCCCCGACACAGTTTTTGTCCAAAGTAGCCCATTCCCAAACAATTCGTACAAATGGCTCAAGAGTGAACTGAAAATTGCCTGGAGCAATTTTCCATAAGCAGTTTGCAAACAGCTGCTTGGTTCTAGGGATAAAAGAGTTTAATAGTGAAGTCAGGGTTATTCAATGCCAGCTGAACTCTGAGCCAGAAAGCAGTACCACACTTTATTTAACCTACAAGTGCAGACACGAATCACCAGCCCAAACTCAGACCCTTCACCTGTCAGAACAGAAGCCTATAGAGATAATTCTTACATCCCTACTCAATGGCTGCAAAACTCCTAGGAGGCCTCACTCACATTCTCCTTCAACTTAAAATGTCTTTCAGCTCTTCAGTTCCCAGTGACCAAAGGTCCCTAAGGCCAGGTCTAAACTGACAGTTGCAGACTCATTCTGCCTGTGACGTGAACTGGCAAGGTGCAAGCAGGAGATGCACTGCCATAATACACAGTATCATGGCAAAGTTCATTAGCACTGCTAAAAGACAGGTAAACATGAGCTCTATGCTCAAGAAGCTCAGAGCTGAGGGGTTTAATGCAGTCTATGAGCTCACATTTACCCAAAACAGCTTCAGTGAATCTGGGCCACACTCTCATCAGTATGCTGTAACCTTGAGCTGAAGGGACCATGTCTAATGCTGAGACACTGTTTCACTCCATATGCTAGTTCATTATCCTGCTCCTCTCTGTTTTGACTGCCAACAAATAATGATGTTTTTCAACACTTCTCCACTAGGAACTGAATGCACAAACAACGCATCATAAATGCCACCCAACATCTGCCAGGCAGTTACCATCTTCCCATGACTATCACCTAGGCTGAACTTGAGCAAGTGATTTACTTACAAGCTGTGTCACATCCTCTTACCTATCACACCCTAGATCAACCAAACCCCAATTCTTATGAATTGCCCACAAGTATTTGGTTAAAATATCACAGGAAAATTATTTCTAACAACCTCCCCACCCACCATGCATTCTAAAATTACTGTTGGTTAGTAATGAAAAATCAAATACCGCAATCAGTATTGCTACAAATCTTACAGCACCAATGCAGGTATGTTGATAATCATAAGACATTCACAGAAAAGAAATTATGGAAAAGGCAGGCTTTTCCACCTTTCTTATTTAATAGTTGGTCAAAATTCCTTAAAATACTATTATTTGATATATGATTTATTCTAGAACAGTATCAATAGCTTTGCAGAGCAAAATTCAGTCAGTTGGTCCCATAGTAAATAGGGTATCTATGTAGCTGGGACAATGACAAGGACCAGACTTCAAGTAAAGTATTTCAAAGATTAAGCAACATTATCTGTAAATTTATTAACTCAAACCAGGGCACTCAATCAGGGCAAATTATTTGTTTTCCCATGTTTCACTTACTGTAGAGCTCTTCGTTTGCTTTGTGGTGCTTTTCTGTACTGATGGAACTGCTACACAAATGAAAAATCTCAAAATAACTTTGAATTTGTGAGTACTTTCAATAGTGTTTATTTTAATCAGCCTTTACCATCAAGTAAAAGCTAAAGCTATTTGCACAATGTTTGAGATATCTGTAACTGTAATTCAAATCAAGCAACTGCATTTTTATATTTTCATTCTAACACTATGAGCTTCCTAAGATCACTTTCCTTCTACCCTGTAACTTTTTTTCTTATCCAACACTTAAAAGCCTGCAAGTAATATGTAGAGCCCAGCAGACAATCCCATAAATAGTTCAAGACTCTAAAAAACATCATGTAGCCAGTTCCTAGCTTTCTTCCAAAATAAGGCACAATGCAAGCAAAAGCTTCCACTGGAAAAAAATATTTTTTTAAAACAATTTAGTTACAGAAATCCATGGCAACATTCAATTAATGGACTGCATGATGGCAATCATCAATGTGAACAAATTCTTTACAAAAGCCAGATGACTATTCTATGGTCATGCTTACCCTGAACACAGACATCTAGCACATTATTTTAAGGCCATAAATAGGTGCAATACCTAATGAACTACATAATGCACATGGCTACCCTGAAGTATGAAATACAAAAATCCCTTCAGTTAAACCTCTTGAATTGATTCAAGGTGACTCTTATGTCTTTATTCTGAGACCATTAGCTCTGCAATGCTCGCCAAACTCCCTGCTGCCTTCATTTCTGCTAGCCCAGACAGTGGAGGAACAGCAGGCAGTTAACAGATTGCCACCTTCCACAGCAGAACAATGGCTGGACAAAACTTAGCTGCACTCAAAAAAAACAGTGCTATATCTCATTGCATTGTAACTAAAGAAATGCGTTTACAACTATGAATTATGTCCACCGTAAGCATCTATCAAGCATATCTTGAGAGATGCATCTGTGCTGGGCATTTCATTCTTATGCCCCCTCCACTGCTTTATTATAAAATGAGAGGAAATCAGATTTACAGTTCACTGCCCAACTCTCCTTGCATTTACATTGATGTAATATTACCTACAAATATAAGCAAATGCACCACACGTAGAGAATGCATATATATGAACACTGCACACATAGAAAAATTATGTCTAAGTTTCTTTAAAAATGGGAGTCTAAAGTTAGATTTACATTTTCACATCAAGATGCGAGTACTTTGAAGTCCAGCTTTCACACACGAGCAAAGATTTTCAAAGCCTGGTGAAAGAATTTCTAAAAATGTTAAACTGCTCTGACTCTGAATGTAATATATGCATGCTAATGTGTGTCTATAGTGAAAATCTGATGTATTTTGTAAAAGATTATAAGCGGTTTTTCTAGGTCGATTTTTTTTTGACTGCAGAAATGAGAGTAAGTACACACACAAATATGTATCATTGCAAGAGCTGGTGTGGACACCTCACAGGATACCTTACAGCAACTGCAAGTTCTTGAAATAACATCATGTTGAACAAATGCCATTCAGCAACTGGAAACACAAAATTTCACTCATTTATACCTGTGACAAATTTGTAGGAACTCCACTGAGTGAAATGGTGATATTGCTGATGAGATTAAAATAAGAGCAGACTATGAGCCTCCATCTGTATAAAAGTACCAAAAAGTGTAGTATGAACACACAGTAAAAGTAATATAATCAAACAAGTTCAAAGAAACTCAGCTTTTGCTATGAAGAGGGAATGGAAGCCAAAGGTTTAGATACACCACCTTTCTCCTTAACATCTCTTCATGGTTCTCTCACACTCACACAGCTTCCTGGCTCTGCAGTCACCTCTCCCAACCTTGCTCAGGCTGGGGCTATGTCTGCCTGGCAAATGAAAACTAAGTAATATCCACATAAACCTAAGTACATATCCACAAGGCAATAAAACATAGCTTTACTGCTTTGGACTTAAAAAATACATGATCACAAGCTATATGTGCTTAAAATCCATCATCAGTCTTCACAGAACATATTTAAAAACATCCCAATCATCACAAAATGTGGATTAAATTAGAATAGCCAGACTAGGCTTCACTATGCAGCAGTGTTTTCCTCAGCTGCTCCTGCTTTAGTTTCCAAGAAATGATTCCACTGGCATAAAATTAAAATCAAAACTGCAATCACTGTCCAAAGGACCTAGCTCACTTTTTCTGGCACCAAAATTTATTCTTCATAAAACCTCCTCTCAAAAAACAGAAAAAGGAAAAGGGACTACACATGGTATCAGTGGCATATCCCTGTGAAGTACGAAACTGACTCCAAAACTTGCCAACAGTCACACATAATAGCAAAAGGAGGGCTTTTATTTCTACTTCTCTTTACTATGTGCTTAATAGTAGATTTTTATTAGAAAAATTCGAGAACAAATGTAATGTTCCATATGCAAAAAAACCCTATACAACACTCAAACTGCTTATTTCTTGGGTTTTTTTACACTATAAATAAATAGGAGAGATCTCTTCCATTTTTGTCTTACTACTTAGTATTTGTTTCTGTGCTTTTCTTCTCCCTTTCTTTCCTACAATAAATAGGTGACTGACAGAAAATGTGGGGAAAAAAATTATTAATTAAAAAAAATAGACTGGAGAATTTTTATTGCATTGATATCTGTCTGCTACACCTTTGCTTGTGACAGTGGAGAACAATCTCAATGATGTAAATGTTGCCTTCTGGTTCTGTGCCTTTTCTTCAAAGAGAAAAGATATTGGAATTCCTGTTTTGTGACAAACAATGCAATTTTGAAATTTTCAGCCCAAATTCAGTCCAAACACTTTTTGCTGTTGCTGCTGTTGCTGTAGTTTCAAAAATTAAATCTAAAATTTTCATGCTGATAACAAGCAGTTCCTGATCCAAAACAAAACAATCACACTTCACTGCAAAGTATGCAATGTATTTCAGAAGAAACTATCAAAATGTAACACTTCCTTTTTTTTAAGCTGAAAAGCAAGGCTGTTAGTGGCCACTTTGTTTTGAGTATCTAACAGCACTACTCAGGATAAGGAAGCTGGAGGCACACAAACTGTGTAGAAACACAGAGAAGGCGAACAATAATAGTAAACAGAGAAAAGGTGAGGCAATAAAGAGTAAAGACAATTTTTTTAGCAGTAGGCCAAGTGGAGATGGCAATCTGCCACAAGCAGGGCTTCCCTCTGGAGACTAAGAGACAACAGGTCCGTGTTCCAGCTGGTATCTAGAGGTGGGAACCCCAGGGATGTTCCTGCTGCCCTAGTCTCCAAGCTCTTCTGTATCTCATCAGAGCTACAGTGAGACCGTAACCCTTGGCACTAGGATGAGAATACTTTCTTCTGGACAAATCACCAGTGTCCACACCAAGGAGTTTTAAAGAAGGGCTGAATTTACCCACAGAGTTTTATCTATTTGTTCCGGTAGGCAGTTCTATCTCCCACCCTGTGCTGCTACAGCCAGGGTCTCAGAACTCCCACACAGTCCCTTCCACCACCCCACTGCTCTGCATATGTGATGACAATGAGCATCACCTACATCTCCAAGTCATTGTGCTCAACCTACCATCTTGTGCTTTTCAAAACAAAAAGAGAATGTATTTTCATTCCTAACTTTTACTCCTTTCCAGGGGATGTGAGGAGCCCAGGTTACTCCACAGAACTCTTGGGCTATGCCTATATAAGCTCCAGCCCCTAAAGGATCAAGCTGGCAAGTCAGGAGATGTAGAGCGTACAACAGGCAGACCTTTGAGTCTACAAGTGGAAGGTCGAATGATTGGCAAACAACCTCTTCTCATGAAAAATTACACTACAGCAACACAATAGTAATGGGAGCCAAAAGTATGTCTATTCTTGGTTTGCAGACCAGGTTTTAGTTATGCTATAATCCTCTCAGTATGCTTGCTTAGGATCCCACAATCACACGAGTCATGAACACTACCCACAAATCCTGCGACTTCCATGCCGAGCAAGCAACACACCAGATGAAGAAGGATGGAAAATATACATGTGGAATTGTTCTGGGAACTTAAAGCACACATAACAGTAAACAAAGCAAATATGGTACAAAACCTGTTGCTATTTTCACAGCATTTGTGGAGCAAAGCTGCATAAATGCAGACGGATGCATACTGCCTCACACCTTTCCACAGATTCCAGCAAATTAAGCACAGCAGCACAAACAGCAGCAGGGAGAAGGAAACACTCTGCAGAGGAGCTGCCCCGTTTGCTGCTTCACTGCAGGTATATGTTTAGGTATGTAAGCGAGAGATGAATAAGAAGTGTTAAAATTACTTTTCCTCATGTCTATTCCACACCCTTGGCTGCTCATGGAGATGTGAATGGGAAGAGATCCCCTCAGAGCTATGCTCCCTCCTCCAGGCACAGCCTAAGTCAGTTTGAAAGGGCTGCTGCTGTTGCTCCCTGTCCCACTTGGGGATAGGCTTCACAAAGCCAGTGCCAGTTTGGTCTGATAACTCAAAGACTGCCTCTGTTCCCCACTGAAAAGGCAAAGCCACTGTCAGATACTGGAGCACTTGCTTAAGTGGCACTACAGACAAATTTTGGCTGGTGGCAGGAGAGATGGCTGAAAGCCAGCTGACAGAGAAGAGCAGTATCAATCTCTGTGCCGGGGGAATCCTCTGAAAATGCTACTGAAGCAAACAGCAACCACTAGCGGCACAGTGGCAAACAAGACACAAGTGATCCTCCTTTCATGGAGGAGAGAAAAAGGCAAACGGCTGAACTGAAGTGATCAACATGAACTTGAACCGTGGCACAGGGCAAACATGTGGCATGCCGTATGGAAACTCAGAACAAAACAGAAAGCTTGGAACAAAATGAAATTAAAAATCTGCTTTTATTTCAAATTACTCCACTAAACATCTAACTGAAAATTGTGTTGAAGTTGATATGACTTTGTGACATGTTGTTCCTTGAAGGCTGCCATTTTCCATCAAAAAAAAGGTATGAAAAACGTTTCAATCTGGTTACCTTCTATCCAGCAAAGCTAGAAAGCATTAAATTCTGAGCAAAAAAATAACATCACATCATTAGTCAGCAAGAGATAGCTGTTCAGCCAGCATCTATCATAATATTTTCAACAATTCATAGATATCAAATGCCTGGAAAGGAAGGACGACAGTCACACCAAGCATGGATTTTTGAACTTGAAATGCATTTGATAAATCAATTTTTTTTAAACACAGTCCCTGTGCAGCCTCACTTTGTTCAGTCTTTCTAGATATAACCTATCTCAAAAAAGGTGATCAAATGTCCACCTCCAAAACAAAAGCCTAGAGCTTTAGCGCATTCTGTATTCTGAGGGTCATCTGTTAACAGTCTCACACTAAACCATCCCTGCAAAAGTACCTCAAAATACCTAACTGTCAAATCTAGGGTTTATTGGATGAATATATTTTAAGAAAAAAATAAAATTATTTCTGTATAATTTCTAATAAGTATCTGAATGAAATCAGATCAAGAAGAATCAAGAGGAGTTAAAATGAAGAACCCAGAGAACCTCTCCTATGAGGAAAGGCTGAGAGATCTGGGACTGTTTACCCAGCAGAAAACAAGGCTCAAGGCGGACCTCACCAATGTATATATGTATACTTGAAGGGAGGGCCTTGTCACAGGACTAGAGGCACACAGAGGAACACATAAGAAAAAAACCTTTGACGATGGTCAAACACAGGAAGAGAGGTTGTGGAGTTTCCTTGAAGATATTCAAAAGCCATATGATCACTATTCTGGGTAATCAACTCTACATGTCTCTGCTTGAGGAGGGCAGTTGGACAAGATGACCCCCATTGGTCCCTGCCAATCTTAACCATGCTGTGATAAACAGATCAATTATTTATTACCAGCTACGCAATACTATGTAAGAACCAAAAAAATCAAGCAGTAATGGCAAAAAAATCAAATATTTCCACACTCATCAGGGCAATACTGGACAATATTTGTCAATAATACAACTACTTGTCCTATAGTATACCTAAAGGCATAATGAGACTAGATGGATCCCTCCACCAAGCTCAGCTACCAGGCCTAAAGCTAGCCCAAAATGCTTATACATAAACACACCTGCAACATTAAAGTATAAAACAGTATCCATAAATTTTCAAACCCTCCCTCCCACATTCATTAAGCTCAGAGAACTAATATGCATTGGCAAACTCTATAGCTGTATCAGTGAATGACCATAGTGGGAGATGAAATAACCATTATCAGAGCAAAAGGCAGAGCACAGTCTATTTCAGTTCTCACTCTCTGTCCTCTAAGGAATACTACAATCACAGAAACACCTCCTAGGTTATATAGTTTATTTGCCTGCCAGCATGAGATTCTTCCCCTTGGTAATTTTTAACACTTGCTTTTGCCAAATTAAGAGCAATGTGTCACATCTAAACAAGATTAGCTTATTATGAGCCCCCACTGCATTTTGCAGTACCCAATGGATCATGATGCTGCACCGTATAACAGGGAAAATACCAAATTGTTCAGACAACATGCCAGGCCAAAACTGGTGAGTCAGCAACATAACAGGGTCCCTCTGAGTGCTGGGCCCCAGTACAAATATTCTCAGCCCCTTGCTATAGCAGAGAGTCCTCTCCCCTGCTCAAGTCACATCTGATCAGTACCGGCATCTCACATAGGTGTGAGATGTCAACCACTGCGCCATGTGATAGTAATATGCAAGAAACAGACTATGCTGTGGAAGAGCAGGAGGTAATTATTTGAGTCTCATACTTAGATGCAGCTTTACACCCATCCTGGTCTCTCCAGTGATCCCGCTGATCACCAGACTCTTTCACTCTGCACAGGACTTCAATAAATAATTTCAACCATGATAATCACCTGAAAGTGTTCACAAGCAAGAAAAAAAGCAACCCTAAAGGAGATGGCTGAAAAACAAGTGACTGCAACGAAACACACATGGAGAAAATGCTAGAAAGCTGATACAATCATCCTCTTTCAAATAACCCAGCTACACAGGATGACTTGTCTCAAAGACAAGCTGCAGGGCTCAGCATTCCTCACCAAACCCATTTGGTAGTGCAATACTTGTGGTGTCATCTACTGGGTAATAGTTTCCTTGCAAGGTTTTCTACAAAAATGTAAATCTCACAAAAGCAGAGCGCTCATCCATTTAAACATTCTTTGCATTAGATCTGTTTCCCAGCCACAAAGGCACTCAAAATCTTTCAGCCATGTTTCTAACTATCTCAGAGAACAACCGAAAGAAGTCAGCCACACAAACCATCCAACATTAGGAAACACAGACCATGCCACAACTATCTAAAACAAATAAAATACAGAATGATCCCTTTCAACTTTACAAGAAGTTGAAAAGACCACTAAAACAATTATATTAAAATAAGGAGGCAGCACTAAAAAAATTGAGACATGATAAAAATAAGACTGTTCACATAACCCTAGTTCATTCACCATGAGAATGTACATTATAAACAACCATTTTTCACAGACACTTGTTATTTTCTGAATATTTAAACACATATGTGGGTACTTAGAACTGTAAAAGGAAGAAATTTACTTAAAAAACCAAGTATAGACTAAGGTACTTCATTTTATGTATGTACTTTTAGAATATTGTGAATGTTTTATAATATTATTTAACACATAGAGACAAAATCCTAATACATGGATTTCAAAAATAAGTAATTTACCTTTGCATTTAAGCAAATAGGGACTTGAGTCTGCTATGTAAGTATCCATGCAAGTGTACATGTGTGCATGTGCATACTTTGTATACATTACCTACATATGCAACAGAAAGAAGTCAGGTAAGGACAGAAAAGAGACCTAAGAAAATAAATTATTAACATGTTTAAAATATTCCATTAGTATAAGTGCAGTTATACCATGTCAAGGTCTGTGTCATTCAGTGTATCAAAAATTGTTATGAATGAGGAAGAGCATTTTGTTATAAATGCCCATATTGGAAATTAGAGACAAACAGGAAAATCAGGAAAGTTTCAACAATTCACAAACATTGTGAAGCCGCTTCTCTGCAGTATTTCACTAGTATTTCCAAACACAGAGCATAAACTTTACTCAAAACACGCTTCATAAAAGGTTTCGCTGAATGAATTAATGAATAGCATCTGCAAAACAAAGTTTTTGAAGAGGAATAATACATTTTGTTATACTAACTGGTCTGGCTAAAAAAAAAAAAAGGTTTTTTGTGTTTTTTTTTAAAGCACACAAACTTTTCTTTTGAACTCTTACCTATTTGTTTCCTGTACTGGTCAACAGGAGTCCTTGATGTAGAAGTATCTTTTCTACCCATTGTTTTCAATCCAAAAATCACTGTCAGTATCAGAAAAAAAACAACAAAAAACACACACACATTATTCCTAAATAAATTACTAAGGAAATCAATTACTTATAATATAAAAAAAAAATATAACAAGCAACATTTACATGATTATACACAAAGACAAGCCTTCCCAGAGTACAATGAGATGCTGGAGTTAATCATCACTATTCTGAAGACTATTAGACATATTCTAAACATACCTTTTTCTCCACTGCATGGGTTATTAACTTTACAGAATGCCTGTTAGTTTGAATAAAAATAAAGAAATAAGAAAGGATTAAACTGATTGCACTGTACTTCAGCATTTGGTACCAGTGAATTACATTCCCACATAATTTGTTTCTTTAGTAAACCAGGGAGTGAGTGCAGTATTGTGAGCTGCTTCCATTACAAACACATTGCAAACATGTGCACCCACAGGTGTAATTGCTCAGGAAACCCACGTGCAGACACAGCCCTCCAGCCACCATGAGCAAAACAGAGGAACAGATACTTAAAACACAGCAACTTCACACCCTCCTACCTTCCTTCCATAGGGTCTAAGTATCTGCAAATGAAAATCAAGCAGAGAACAAAAACCAAGAGCTGAGGCTGTGTCCATTTTACACCTCTCAGCCATGATATTGGGAGTTTAAATCACCTTCAATGCATTTACATAACAACCATCCTGACTCTTGAATGGGCTTCTCATATGTTGCACGGTGCAAGCAGGTGACACCAGGATTGCACAGGGAAGTGCACGATCATCCATTCAAAGATGCTTGTTTTGGTACGCTGGTGCTCCCACACCATGTAACTGAAAAAGCATCATCTGAACACTGTCCTAGCCCATTCCCAATATACCTTATAAGATGCAAAACATTACAGTCTCATATTCATCCCCTCACAGGTCTGCCAATCAAACAACATAGTAAGATTCTAAAAACATGCTCATTTCACCTCTTTTTCCCTACTTAAGAAATAACTGGCTTTTACAGTCACGCATATTGCTCAGAACACTGGGATTAAACCATTTTGACTGAGCTGAAGACATTACTCACCACAGTGATGACAAGCCCTGCCATGTGACTGCCACTATAACACAAGAGTCCCAACATCAATGCCTGCACTCATGAGAGGACTGATGTCTTCCAGAACTGTCAGATCTACTGTTCAAGCACAGAAGACACACAGCAGCCAACCCTTGCCTTTTCCCAACCAGCCTTGGCAAGCACAGTGCAAAGGGCAAACTTTGACTGAGTCACCCTGGGTAGCCACAAACCATGTGCAGATTGTGCACATATGGCCTTGGAGTATCTGCAAGAGTTGTACTTTTCTGTTAGGCATAACCAGCCGTGTAACAGCAAGATGAGCTTCTCTGGTCTCTGCCAAGGCACACTGTCTGGGAAGCGCAGCCCTTGACGGCACTGAGATGCCAAATCATGAGCCAAAAAGCATGCCACAGCACTGCTGAACGGGCTACTGTCAGCATCCCAAGCTTCAACATTCACCATTATTTCCTTCATAGCTTCAAAAAAGGTTTAAAATATACCTGCAGGAATGATCCTCCCAGTTATTTGTGCATTTTAAAACCACAAAATTTATTATTCTGTATTTATCTATTCTATAAGAATTACTAGAATTTAATGAAAAGTGAAAAATCCAGGCTTCTTAATTTCATGTCTGGGACACAGGTCATAGAATTAACTTAGATGCTCCAAAGTCAGCAACCTTTTTTAAACGTATTCAGAAATAACAGCAAGGAATAGAAGACTGCTACTATTTTTTATTCTGAACTGAAAATTCAATTATAGTGTTCTAATGTTTCCATACATTACTTTGGTTGAACTCAGAGAGTATTCCCTGTTTTATGTAAAACACATAAGCAGTGAACTGTAATCCACTGGGTTAGGTTTTTTCCCCCTCTATTATGCTTCCCAGAAATTCTCTAGACTGAGTTGTATTTCTCACATAAAGTTCACATCATAATAACTAGAGTGGAAAATAAAAGTACTATTTGAACTTTCAGCTAATTGAGGAGATAACATATATTTTTACACTGCAAAACTACTTCTTGGCTTTTTTATGCCACTGTTAGAGACTGTTTTGACTTGCCTTTTGCAATTTTAATAGTTACTAATGTTTTGTAACAAAACATCAGCCGTGAAAGATGTTTGCAGTTTTAGCAATGCCAATAAAACACAAGAAAATACAGGCAAAAATTATTTCTGAATGACTTATTTCTTTATGATTTAATATGACCCACAGAGATACTGGCATTTGTCCTCATGGCTCAGTGTCACTGACTCCCACATCCAGAATCTCAACTCCTCTTTGTTCTTCAAAGGGATACAGTAATCATCATTCATTTCCACTGCTTTGATGGTTAGATAGCAAATGCCCGAGAAACCCATGGAGACACTGGCACACACAGCCTGATGTCTAATAAGACAGCTATTTGCATAAAAGATCAGCCACAATTTAGAATGTCTTGTGATAGATGTGGAAAGGGAATAACGGATCTGTATTAGCATGTATGAATCTGAGATTGTTTCCCCAGTTTAATTCCTTGGGGACTATGGTTCATCACCCTCTCTTGTAAAGAATTCCACATTCCCTAAGGAAGCAACTTGCCATGAGCCAGACTTAAACTAAAATATGGATTAATAAGAGGTAATATTTATTATTTATGAACCTTGCTGTAGGAGTGGTTTTCAATGTAACTTTCTGACCATTTTTCTGAAAAGGAAAAGCCTGAAACCTTTATAAGTCACAAAACTAATCTAAAATAGCAGTGGTCATCCTAGAATAAAAGGTTATCTTAGCGTTACTGTAAATGAGATTTGCACTCAAGTCTCTGGCCACTTTGCCATCTTTGACGTCAGCAAGTGGAAGATCTGGCTTCTCCTGTATGTGCTCACCAAACCAAAGGGATAGGCAGCATGCCGTGCTGCATGCATCCCAAGCAGCCTTCAAGTCCCTGAAATTTTAATGACTACATAATCATTTTAAAAAACACATAAGGAGCTTGCCACTGCTCCTTTTACTGGCAACTAAAAATACTTCAAGAGTAATTTCAGATAATATGAAGGCAATATGAGCTGTCCTCAACTTTCATGCTTTTGTAAAAGATGGTTTTAAGAAAACAAAGCAAGGCCTAAACAAATGATCTTTTGTTTATTTCTACTTCAGAGATACTACAAGATTAAAAGACAGCTTTGTTTTTGTGGTACCCTTCACTGTTTTTTCACCCCCTTTCATTTCCCCCTTTAGAAATTCACCTTCGAAGGTTTATACCCTCAGAAAAACACAAAATTTTATTTTTCTTTTATTCCTAAGCAGTGGCTGATAATAAAACACAAAGTAGATTGCCTATTATCACCTCCAACTATCAACAGTATTTTGTACCACTTCTGAATATCCATTCAAGGTCTGGCTACAGGACTGTTTAAATCCCAGGTCACTATTCTTGACACACACAGAGCATTTTGTACATCAACAAAAAAAAAAAAAAAATTAAGGAAATAGAAACATACAATGAGTGACTAAAAATACTAATAAAAATAAGAACTCTATAGCAGAAATATTAATACCAGTGATAAGTCTTAAAATGTGAACCAGTGAAAACTCAAATGACATACATATGTTCATGTGTACAAACTTTCTTAGCAGTGATATTTGATAGTATGTCTTCTTCAACAGTAAGTTGCCTAACAGAGGGCATGTAAAAGAAATAATCAATGAAATAACTGGTTTTGTAGCTGAAGTATGGCTAGGCAGTTGAGAGAAAAGCAAGCAAAACTTCAGGATAGAAAAGAACCACTGCAAATGTACCAAGTCTTCAGCATCTGTATATATGCTCATCCTTAATTGCAAATACATATTTACCTTAAAAATAATTCCATTTTCATTTGTTTTGTTGGATACAATGCAGGTTGATAGTTTGAACTCACAACCCAAGTAGTTTTTAGTATAATTCAAAGATTCTTTGAAAACTTACTAATAGGAAGGAACTGGTTTTTCCCAGATAACTCCATAGCTCAGACTTTAATAAATAATGGATATTAAAACCCTTACAAGATACAGGAGAGCAAAAGCAGCTCTTTATTCAACTCAGGTAAAATTCTAGGAGCACGCACGTCAGATCCCCTGCAAATATGAAGTTATTTCGAAGAACTGGTAGCACTGCATTTAAAGTGGGAAGCTGTCTGCATGTAGATATTTTGGAAATCATTATTGTTTGTTTGTTTAATCAGCTTTTTTGGCATACTGCTGAAGTATAGTAACTAAGGTCTATCTGTGCAGCACTGGAAGTCGTCTGCAGCCAAAACTGCAAGAATAATGCAGCTGAATTCTTCAACTATACTTTAGCCAAGAGAAAGTACTTAAAAACCTTTATCACCACTACTTAAAAAAAAACCCGAACAAAACAGAAAAACAAAAACCACAACAAAATACAAACAAAAAAATTGGAAAACAAGATACATTCATATTCCATTGGTAAGTCTCACAGTAGTCTTCACCATTGCTTTGGAAAGTCTCTCTCAAAAGATGAGACTATTATTTCAAAGGAAAGAGTAC
Organism: Sclerurus mexicanus; assembly: GCA_013396755.1. Taxonomy (NCBI): domain Eukaryota; kingdom Metazoa; phylum Chordata; class Aves; order Passeriformes; family Furnariidae; genus Sclerurus; species Sclerurus mexicanus. The sequence goes on along the minus strand of VWZF01006730.1, from coordinate 870,975 downwards.
CACGCCCATGGTGCTTTTTGCAGAATCTACCCCTGCATTACTTGGGGATTTATGTATTTTTCTTTTAATAAAAGGAATTTAGCACTTCTTTACTTAAGAGGTGATTTAAATTACATTAAATGTGGGAAAATTAATAAAAAAACAAGGATCCATAACTCCATTTGGAACAGATATTAAAATAATCTTAACTTTCTACACAAGGACAACAAACACTATACCATACCACACCACAAGATTTGAACCATAAAGGAACTACAACATCTACTCTGACATATATCAGGCTGTTTCATAGCTTCGTGTAAGTTATTAGGAACAAAACACATACTGTTATTTCCAGTAAGTGCCCTTTGCACTCTAGGGAAAGGAGCTGCTCTGTTGTTTGTTAGCTATACAGTACCTACAAAACGCATGATATTAGCTCTGCACTTATTTAACAAAAATACTACAAAGGTAATAGTTCATATGAATTTTCAATGTATTCTCCTGAACGTTTCAATCCTAGGGCAATATATTACAAAAAATAAATTTCATCAACAGTGCAGATTAGTTCCACTAAATTTCAGGAACGTGAGGCACACAAGTTACACAGGAGGCCACCTTTGCTCCCTATAAAATGGCTGAAGAAAGAGATGTAATGGTAAGGAATGTAAATCACCTCCAGCAATCTTGCTTTCTTTTTATGCTCCTAAACCTTTCTCAGAGTGCTTAAAATTTGGTGGGAATACTTAGGCCCACATATTTACTCTTGCTTCCTTAGCAAAAATCTACGTAATTTGCTAAATGTAATCTGTTTTTAAACATCTGAAGAGTTGAAAAGATTGTCATTAAAGGTACCCACAGCCAGGTAAAAAAGTGAAAATTTCAAGGGTTGCAAAACCTGACCAAGATTTTTTAAGAAGACATCGTATTTATGTGAAATTGCTTTCTTAAGCAAAAATAGGCTATTAAAAATGTCAGAAGGTTCTTTCCATTCCCAGTAGAGTTTGTCACAGCTTCTACAGGAAGAAAATCAAAATGTACTAGGCGAAAACTCATTGAATAAAAACATTACTTACATAGAAGATACCTATTTAGTAATTGCTGTTATACTTGTAATAAGAAAGTATGACATTTTGCAGAATATTCTTATTTGTAGTACTTCTGTGTACTTCTGTTTACTTTTCATTATTTGGATGTTACTTGTCTACAGAGCAAAATTCCCTACTCACTTCAGATATGAGTAGAGCTATACCATCTGTGAAACATATTCACTTTAATATGAAGACAGATTTTCATCTGAACAAATTTAAAATTCCAAACGTTCAAGGATGAACTTTTTTTCTTTTTTTTTTTTCATTTTTATGAATCTATGATGGCACTGAAGTCTCAGGAAAATATCCCTAAAGAAGTTCATGAAGGAAAAAAGCATACATGTGGTTCAATTCTGCCTTGCCAGACAGTTCAAAATGCAGTACTTCCCAGAGCAATCTGTGCAAAAGGGAAAATTACACAATAAATGACACCATATGCAGTATTTCAGAATAACATTCTTCAAAATAACAGAATCCGTCTTAACTTTTTTTCTTGGAGGGACTGGGGGGCAGCGGTGCATGGGCCTATGGTAGAAATTAGAGCTAAAAAGGGTAGAAAGAGAATGGACATTCAGACTATCCCAACACCCAGAGGCACATCCGCCAAGGATAGATACAGCTTTCATGGGAGCGACCAGAGGTGCTGTACAGCCACCTCTGTGGTATGGGGGGAAGTACAGAGGGCATCATCACCACCACAACTGCACAAGACAGAAACAAAGCACACACTCTCTGCCTCCAGAGTTAAAAGTTGATTGAGTCAAGAGTAACAAGAAGGAACAATTATTTGCTCCATCTCAGTACCTGAAGCGTCAACTGTAAACACTTTGCAGTTCAGTTAAATGCAGACAGTTTTACTCCCTCTTTGATCCCCACCATACATCCCCTCAGCACACCTTTCCTTTGATGAAGGAGGGAATAATTTAAATAACAGGTAAAAAGCTAGAGGTCATAGACCTCAGACTTCAAAATCAGCTAAGTCTGCCTAAGCACTTCACTTCTAATATGTTGTGAAGTTGCCATTCTTGAATTTAATAGAACCCGATGTGGTTTTACTGAAATCTTATTCCAAAACCCCAGAAACTTTGTTTTGCCCTGCTAGCTGTTACAGCAAGGGAAGAGTGACTTCTTTCCCTTCTTTAAATGAGAAAATAACTCCTCTATTCTCCTGTCTCTTTAGTTTTGGGAACTGACAAAAAGTCCATTTTTCCTAGATGTTACTTCTTTCCTGGGACTGCCACAAGACATAGCTTGCTACAAGTCTGAGTGCTTTAATTATATACACTTGTTAATCTATCATTTCGAGGTTTTGAAGCTTAGGCTCATTTTTGATTGAAATGAAATTCTGATTTCTTCCTTAAGTGAGAAAAAAATAGCGAAGGAATAATCATCCTTCCCTGTAGTGTATCCATCTTAAACCAGAGGACAGTCTGTTTCACAAAGTTTTCAATATTGCAAAATAGTATAATGACCTTCAGTGAGAATAAATTTTCTAACTTCTTAAGTTATTCACACACGAATAGGAAGTAATATTGATCGTGCTTTTTGTTTCTATTGTGCCTTTCTTTTCACTTGCATTATCTTATACTATTAAAACCACAAGATTTCTGAGTGAATTATTTAGAAACTGGGGGTTTTTTGAACCCTAAGCAAGCTTGCAAAAGTAGAAAGCGTGCTACACAGGACAGCAGCAAATAATACTCCAGTCCACATAGACCTAATCGTAGCACTTCAGCAAAATTGAATTATTAGTTCCATTACAAAACCTGGTGTTGAAAAGCACTTAAAAGGTAATCTTTTTATCCAGTGCTCAGAACGAATGCGTATTTTTTCCTTTCTCTGAAACTACTGCAGCTCAGTAACTATTAAATAGTTGATCTATGAATGAAGAAAAATAGTTTTGTGCCTTTTTTTTGTTTCATGTGCTTTATTAGGCATTCAGGAAAACAACTCAGCTTAAAAAAAAATAAATCTATTAATCAGGCAAAAGAAACATTAAGCGTAAAGGGTTTTAATCTGGTGGGTTTGGTATTTATGTTTTCCTCTATTTTTCAGTAACTGAATAAACACAGTACCTACATTAACCTGTTAATCACAGAATCAGTCAGGTTGGAAGGGACCACAGTGGGCCATCTGGTCAAGCTTCCCTGCTCAAGCAGGGTCTTCCTAGAGCACATGACACAGGATTGAGTTCAGGTGCAGATCTTCCCCATAAAAATCAGAAGATAAAGCTGACATGCATTTCATTGGTCTTAACACAATACATCTTTTTTTGTACTTTTTCTCTTTAAAATTGAGGCAAAAACCAGTAGACAAACCAGTAGCTAACTCAGTGATAACAGACAAAATGTAAAGTTCAGTTCAGCCCTACAGCACTCAATGAGCTTAAGAGTCAGGCTTAGTGAACAGACCCATAGATGTTAGCAGGAACAGTTCCAAAACCAAGTCCTACTCTATTGGTTTTGATGGATTATGCCATAATTGGGTGAAGAGTTTAATACAGCTTAAATAACATCGGCTCAGTAGTTTCAAAGTAGTTCAAAACAATAGGCCAAGCACACTCTCTGCAGATTATATCTAAATTGCTCAAGACTTGGCTCTCCTGAAACCTACCTAGAGATCCCATTAAAGGCAATGATTTTTAAGATAAAGAATAAAGTAATAGCATACATGATGCCATCTCTTTGGGAGCTTTATATTCTATTTGGGCAAACAGAGGAATATAGTATCACGGATATCTATCAAAAATCTGAATCTTGAACATAAATTGGATTAAAGGTATAGATCAAAATCAGGCTAAAACCTCTGTATGCACCAAATGAAAAAATAAGCTTTGATAGACATCATTAGAAAATCTGGTAAACTGTTTATTTGCCTCATTTTAAGGGAGAGAAAAGCATGGAGTGAAGTTGGGAACAAAGGCAGCAAAAAAAATCATCAACCAGCAGAAAAGTACCAGCTGAAATAGCAGAATGTCATACAAATGTCTGAAGGTGCTGGATGCAACCATTTGTGCAAATGTCTGCTTGAGCTCTTTTCATGGCTTTTCCCATTAATGGGAATGGGGTGGGAGGAGACTGCAACCCCATCTATTCCCATCACTCCTGAACAGTGTGCATGTGTAACAAGGAAGAGATTTGCTGCAGGGTTCATTGTCCAGAAGAATGGCAAAGGAAAGGATGACACCAACTGAGACGAAATACATTGGAAAAAAAGTATTACTTTGGATGTTTCATCATATAGTACACATGAAATTCTACTTGCTAGAAAAATATTAGTGAAATACAAAATTGAACACCTTCTGATGGGTTGCTGCTTTAGGAGATGGCACATTTTTTTAAGATCCTGGATTCTGACATGTGGCTTTCCCTGGTCTAAAAATTACTTCTGTTTAGAGAGATTCCTATACCTCAAAGCAGTTACGAATGGAATGGTTATGAGACTCCTAAAAAAGATCATTTGATGAGTAGCTTGCATGCACTTCTTCAGGAACCCTACCCTGAGATAAAAAGGTAGACAACAATCCACTCCATTTGTTCTAATTTCCTGAATTCATCTCTCTAAGCACTAGGGGTTTGCACATGTCCTTAGCTAGAGTCAAAGGAGAATGCATGCTTCAGCACTGCCATACAGTTTTATTAGGAGAAGAGGGATGTACTGCCTGAAATCTAGCCTTATAGGTAACATACAACAACAAAAAACCCCCAACCTTTTAGAGCATACAATAAAACAAGTTCAGTTTGGGTTTGGCAAGAACACACCGACATCACAAGAAACTGCAGGTCTGTTCTCCTGCTACAATTGCCCAGTCTGGTCACTACTTTACCAACAGCTGTAGAGCTCTGTAACCAAGCTTAGAAGTTTAAGGACAGTTGAGTCTCCTCTGAAAAGGACTTTAGCTAAGTTGCTTTTGCTTTTAGCTTTCAAAATACTTTATCCCATGGAATCAGCTTTACATCCCTTCTAGTTGTTTCCGCTTTGATCTATTTATTAATTTTAATAAGGTGAGTAAATGAAAATGTATACCACTAGAGAACAGGGGAAACTTCTTTTCAGCTCTTCACTATTTCCAGCAATGACAGCGCTTAAGTGTGAAGCCTCAAAACCAGAAGAGAAACAAGTTTGATCAGAGAGCCATTGCCCTGAGCTTTTTCCTACACACACCATTCCTTCTCATTGTCTTCTCAAGGTATAGTACATATTCTACAGAGTCCTTCTATGGTTAGAATACAGAACTGAACTGAGCCTATACAATATACATTACTTGTGTGCAATAAATGACAGAATGCAAGTGCTTTGAATTCTTTATTCTGCATATAAGGCTATGTTTTAGTACTGTACCCACATTTAGATCATAATTTCCATGGATCTATATAAACATGCACGAAGATAAACAGGCACTCTTCCCATGCAGAACTGGAGGAATTCATCCAGAAGCTTTGCTTTGTAAATTATTTCAGATGTGTTTTACTGAAGCCATAAAGAATATTAGCAAGTGCGCTAGGAACTTCAGTTTTAAATTATTATGATCTGTTACTCTAATAGAAGTTACTAACATTATTTAACCCCACCGGTGTACTTAAAATGAAAATAGTCTGAAGCTTTTCTCAATAGGTTTTGTCTCTATAACAATTTTTCCCAAATACCCTCTTCCTATTTAGCCTGTTGGTCTCTTAGCTTTGTATGCCCAGAAAGATACCAAACTAAACCAGGCTTTCAAATTATCCTATCTTTCAAAATAATAAAGTAAGAAGCTATCTAAGAATGCTTTATTAAACTTTTCACTTCAAATTACAGAAAGATTCCTTCATAAATTAAATAGCATGTCAAAAAATTCGTGTCCTCTCTAAAGGGGAGAAACAATAAATTCACACAGATGCAGATTAGCCTCACCTAAGACACTCAACACTCTGTATGTAGGAGGGCCTCTGAAGCAGCCAGGTGGGAGGGAGAGCTAACAGAGCCTGTTGAGGTTCACAGTGGGTGAGGTAAGGCAGGCATGTGGTCACAAACAACACAAGAAACTTCAACCCACTCTCAAGCCCACCTACCAAGGGCAGTGCTATTAAACAGAACTAAATCATGTATTTCAGGGCCTTCATCATGCTTCCAAATTTTTCAGGACATGTTTTTCATAGAAATAAAACAAGACACAACAATCCAGCACTGATCTTATTACAAGGGATTTAAACATGCTCCTGCCTCTCCTCCCACCTCTACCAGGCAGCACCAGCCCTTCTTGACACTGCCCTGCACTTGAATCCCCTTTGGCTACAGGAGCTTCCTCAGAAACCCCAAGTTTTCCCTCAGTCAGAGCTTTACAAGACAAAAATCTTCCATTCTGCACACACATCCAGCACTCCTTGTTCCTCGACACATGCAGACAAACTACATTTTAAGAGACTTCTGTTACCATGATCTCAGCCATGCTTTAAACCTCCTTTTTTATCAATCCAGCAATTACTGAACCATCCACCATTTGCCACTATTGCTTTTATGTTTATACACAGACAATTGACCAAAACTGCAAAGTGCGTCACACCTGACAAAAACGCTGGGGAAAGTCCTCAACACTCTCAACCACTGACAGTGGTCTCCAGCCATTACTTCTGAGTCCTGGCAGCTCACCAGCTCTTTACCCATTTTATTGTTACTGTACAGTCCTAATTTTTAAATTTAGTTAACAGTAAATCAAGGACCTAATCAAATTTAAATATTAGCTACATAAACAGTATGCTTTCAGTTTTACAGCAAAGACACAAAACCAAAACAAACAGAACACTGCTTCAGGTTAATGTTTCCTTTTGGCAAGAGTGTAACACAAAACTGGCCTACCAGTAAGTAAGTGATGCAATCTTAATTGAAGGCAGCATAAGCAGCTCCAAACACTGTGAGAGCAACACTAAAACCACCTACTGAACAATTTCAATTGCATGTATATTATATGAAATAAAGATCTCTGGTTTTTAATGTACGCTTGTAGCCATGATAACTTTTAAAAGCCGATAAAGTCATAGGGTAAGAGTTTAAGTAGAAATGATGGTATTGCAAAGCCAAGTACGGAAATGTCCTCCACACTGACTTGGTACAGTAACAAATTGAAAATATAGGTAATTTAAAATAGAAATTTTTAAACACATTCAACTTAAAACTACAGAGGAGTCTCATAAACAAGCTTTGGGTGTCTGAGAGGCTGTAAGATGCTGCTGACCCAGGTGCTTAATTGCCTCTCTTCCAGAAGTGAGCAGCTTTTAAGAAAAGACAAGAGGGGTATGATCTGCCCCCAGGACTCGGAATCCTACTCACAGCCTCCACATCAGGGCAAGGAGTTCAGGTGAGGGAAGTGAACTGAGGTGCAGGTATTGCTGGCTTTCCCGTACAGACTGCAATCTGAGGGGTGGGGAGAAGCGACCAGGTGGCAGCATCTTAAACCACAGCATCTAAGGCTTCCAGAGCACATCTGTCAGAGCCATTTGTGAATAAATTTCAGCGTAAGAGTTTGTAGAACTGAGAACTTCATATGTAAAGATTACAATGAAAACACAACAGACAAAAGCACAAAAAGATACAAGGGCCGATTGATAATGTAAAATGTGAGAAGGAATTATCATGGGTAAACTTAACCTTTTCTTCATTTGCACCACACAGCACAGCCGGAGAGAAAACAATAGAAACTTTGAAATCTACTACATTCCCAACCCAATCTGTTTCCCCACTATAAAAAACAGTTCATGACATAAAAGATTATTATTTTGTTCCATTATTTATTTTATTTCAATAGAAATACAGGAGGATATATTTGGCTTCTGTCTAGAGGCAACCAACTACAGACAACGCAAACCCCATCTTTTACTCTGTTGTCCTATTTAAGGCTAGAAATAACAGCATTAATAGTTGACAAAAAAACTTGTGTACAAAAGGGTGTGTGCTTCAGCTTGCTCCCTGGATTTTAACTTTCCAATACCATTCTCATTACTAACCTAGCGCTAACCTCTGCTCTTTTCCTCTCTCACACTTGTCCTTTCTGCTGTGACTTTTCCCACCATAAGCTTCTGTCTTTCCCCATTTATTCACTTCACCAACTCAACATCTATTCCTGGATTTCTACTGCACCCTTCCCTTCCTTTTCTATCTCCCACCCTTCTTTACAATCACTATTGGGTTTACATTGGCTAATTCATCAGAGTGTTTCTGCCCAATTCTGCCTTGTTTTTGATGGTAAAACACACTGAGTGAAGGATGATAAGATTAATGACAACATATGAATAAACAATATTTTGTTGATTTATGAATTATCATCTTTAAAACTGCAAAAGGTCCTGGTACACAATAAACTGTATTGTGCAAAGCTCTATTGTATCACTGCAGTGAGTGGTTAGAGAGGCAGAATAAAACTCAGAAATCACTAATGCTGATTTTTAACCCTGTGGCTAAGAAAAATGCAAAAGAAAAGAGAAACAAAGGAATTAACACTGTCCATGTTGAGAATGCTTGAAGTGTTTACTCAACCCACTGAACTACAGGGGTATCCTTTGCGCAGCTAGTGATGCAAAAGCACCTGGGATGCCCTGACATTTTCCCATGACCTTCAAACATAATTCTAACAAATAAAAATGTATCAGGAATCATAAGCTGTTGCAGATAATTTTGGGATATTAAAGCTGCATTAATTCCAGTCCTACTTGGAAACAAATGCAAGAACTTTTTCTTCTTCTGTAGCTGTATTGGTGACCACCTATGTTTATCATTACATGAAACAGAGTTCCTTCCTCAATGCCAAACACCACAATTTTTCTGAAAATATCCTTCCTTCTTATCTTCTTTTCAAAAGGGAAAAAAATTGTTACTGCTTATTTTGTGTGTCAAAAAATACTTCAAGAATAAAACTAGTTATTAAAGAGCTGTAAGATACATAAGATGTGCTGTACATAATACTGCCATAATATATGGGATAATCAGCTTGGTAACTAAAAACAGTTTCACTGTGGCTGTGATTGATAAACTATGGAAGTATTAAAACATTAATAATGTTAATATTTTTAATAATCTACTGAAAAGTTTTTATATTAATTTAAACCATGGATCATTTTAATATTTAATCACTGCAGACTTCATTTGAAATGAGGCTAGCTATTCACTGAAAAGCACTTCATTTTTTATTTTAAAAAAGACATCTAGTATTTATTCCATAAATCTCTTCACATTTTTTCCTCAATCAAAAGTAAACTTGCAAGCAAGTGAAAAAATCCACAAGAGCAGAAAAATTTAAAGCAGAGTTTGTGTCAGAAAACACTGACTTTCGTAGTCATGTTTCCCAGGAGTAACTGCATTACAACAGTAGTATTGTACAAGAGTCAGAAGATTGAGGGAGACTTCTGCTGCAACTGGAAATCATTGGCTTCTTTGTCTACACCTTACAACCATCTATGTTGCATTCTTTCTATGTACCTCATAACATGTTTATTCACTTATTCTCTGTAAGTACTTAATAGGGTGACTCAGCTATTCAGGATGATATTAAACTGGTTTAGGGTTTTTTAACTGACAACTTCATTTTGTGACATTAGAACATTGAAGCAATATATAAAGACTTCTAACCTCAGCTGTAATTCATAGCTTGTCTTGCCTAATGAAAAATTTAGATTAATATGGTAATATTGCAAAGGAAAAAAACCCCCAACAAACACAAAGCAACTTCCTAGTTCTGAAAAGAATCTCAAAGAACCTCTAAAAATCTAACGGCAATTAACCATAACTAATCTTGATGGCATTGATGAATTTTGAGAGATATTTCAAATTATTTAACCAAAATTAATTCATGGTCTCACAAAATAGATTTCACAGAAAAATCCAAGGAAAATACTTTCACTGCATTGCAAAAAATAACACAAAACCTTGTCTTGTTTTCTATGTAGCATCTACTAAAATTGGATGTTTCCTGGAGCTACTGCCATAAAGTACACTGAGCTTAAGTTGCCCTTTAGACTGGGCTGCGGGATTTGGCTGAAATATTTGAATTAAGTAAATCCTAAAGGTACATTGGGAAGTACCACAGGTTAACAGATTAACTTACATGACTAGTCTCCATTCTGTATTTGTGACTAACAGTGAGGTGGAGGATTTTCCCGTACCTGCTACAAAACTGGCACACAAACTGGCCTCCGTCTCTGAAGAGTGTAATGACTAGAGCTATGGAGTCACAGAACTGGCAGAAGAGAGTGTGGAATCTTCCAAGGCATATAAACTCAATCTGTATCATTCAAGTCTATGAAAAACAAAAACAACCAAACAAAAAAAGTAATAAAATAACTGCCTTTACTCCTGATTTTATGAAGAAAGTATGTATCTCCTTGAATATTATGCTTTGCTAAAGTATGTTCTTAAGGAAAGATGTATGGAAAAATCATGGTCATTCAATGTGATGCAGTAAGTAAACTCTGGAACTCAGCTGCTCATTTGAAAAGGAAGGAATAGTCCTGTTTTATATGACTTAACAGAAACACATGTCTTTGTAAGTAATTTGATACAAGAGTTTCATCAATGTTAACAGAAATCTCTGCTTTAGTGATTCAATTTGAAGTAATCTTTCAAAACCTAAATATGTGAAGAGCTTCTACATCTGTGTTGAAACAGTAACTGAGTATTTTCTATATTGTTTTTGCAGATACAAAACACTACTTTCAGCAGACTAAGAAATCAATGTAGAACATTGTTATAATCTCTACTTGGCTACATTAATAAATCAAATTCACAGAATTACAGGATTGTTGCTGTTGAAAAGAACCTCTTGAGGTCATCTACTCGTGCTCATCTATCCCTGCTCAAACAGGTTTAGCTAGAAGACTATACATAAATTATAGAAGTACAAATTACAAAATAAATTACAAAAGGGATTTACATATTGAAGGAAAAATAAGTGAGCAACTTCCCTTTAAAAAAAAAGTGTCAACTGTTCCTATTATTTCAGATTCAACACTTTGCTTTCCTTATGCTCACAAGTACAGTACTGACCTGAAGTAGGCTTACATCTTCACAGCTTCCATGAAGACAGAAAAGTAGTCCTAGAGGGTAAATTGTACTAATTCATGACCAAAGATAATCATGCCAACAAAACAATTGGTCAAATTTTTCCTTACATAGCAGACAAGATATTTTCTGAACAATTAAGTTTGTCCCTAGCCTTTTTGTCCCCCACTTTTTGTACCAAAAAGTGACAAGATTCAGCCAAGGATTACATGCCAAACAACAGCACTGAAGAAATGGTTCAATCTTCCCCATATATGTAGAATTTTGTGTATCCTTTAAATATCACTTTATACAGTTTTCCACTACAGAAGTCATGTATCAGTGGCAAAGGCTGGATGAAAGTCAATCTATCTTTATTAACAGGTACCTTTCCAATCTTTAGCTCTTTAGGAATAAGCCTGGTCCTCAACAGGAAAGAACTCGAAATCTGTATGACAAGTAATTGAAATACTGAGTGTGAATATGTGTGCTGCATATACAGTCTAGTTATACCACAAGGTCTTTCAAAAGGGCTTTCTGGTACTGCTGTGCTCTGTCCTGTGTAGGCTGATGGAAGGTGGAGCAGCCAGAGAGCCACACAAACACGGTGGCAGAATCCCCTGCCAACACCTCACACTCACAAGTTTTGCAGCTCACATATTCTCACGTAATTCCGTCCAGGATTTTCTGAGTGCGAGCATGACCAGCGCACTCTGCAGAAAACACAAAGGAGCCCAATGTACCCGGAACACATCACGCCTGGAAGGCAAACACAGCCGGCTCAGCAGCTCCGGGCTGTATCAGATTTACTGCACACCCCAGCCGGCCGAACCCCCCGTGTCCCGAACACTCCGCCCAGCGCGGGGGGCAGCGCACACGGCGGGCGGCCGGCCTGCACACGCACCGCCGCCGCGGGAGCAGCCGTGCTCTCCAGGGAAAACCCCGAGCGATCTGAGAATCGCTCGTGGAAGCACCGCGGGCTTCCGCCAGCTCAGCCACACCAGCGGGCCCGGGCCAGGCCTCCAAGCCGGTGAGGGGTTCGTTTCCCTCCAGTCTGGTCACCTGGTGAGGGACACAGCGCGGCACCACCGGCACGCCGCGGGGAAGCAGCCCAGGCGGCCAAGGGACCTCCGCGCGCGTGGCGCAGCCCCACCAACCCAAACCCCAACCCCAAACCCCNGGGCCGGGCCGCGGTACCTCGGGCCGAGCGGCACAGCTCCGCCTCCTGCCTCCTGCCTCCTCCCTCCGCGCGCGGCCGGGCGACTTCCTGTGCTAGCCCGGCTCCCGCCGCCTCCTGCCCCAGCGTCCCCGCCTCCCGGTCCCGCCCGCCCTGCCCCGGCGGGAAGGCTGGCGCCTGGGTGAGCCCCGCGGTGCCTCGTGGGGTTTTCCAGCGGTGCGCCTGTCGGGGAAGCTGAGGGCTTAGCCGCGGAGTGCTTCGGCACACTCCGCTCACACCCTCTGCTCGCTTTTCACCACTGTGCTGCTTACTTGTTTCAGAATTGTTGCTCCAGACGTGCAGAAGGAAGAGCCATTGGACACCTTCTCATCACCGAATCACGGAATGGGTTGGGTTGGAAGGGACCCTAAAGATCATCTAGTTCGAGCCCCCCATCATCACCATCACCTGCCCACTTCAGTGGGAACTTGTATTTAAGGTCCTAAAAATACAAACACATGGCAAATTACGAACCCTGTCAGGTAGTTTTTTTGCCCTCTGGAGATGCTGCTAGATCCTCTGCAACAGAGGATCTGTTTACTCCCATGCAAGAAGCAAGCTACTGACTCAGAACAGCTTTCTAATTAGTATTTCAAGTGCATGCCTTGGTTCCTGCAAAATGGCAGCTGATAACCAAGTGTAACACTCTCCTGTAAGGAAAGATACACGAAAAAGAAATATTTGCATTTGTTTACCTCTGCAACTTTGGAAGTGAAAGCCGTACCCAGCTGAACTTTCCCATCTTTCTGGGTGATGTGCATACAGAGTGGAGAATGAGGCTACAGAAAAGTTGATTACCCTGTTTGTCTGGCACACATACCAAACCACAGCATTTTCTCTAGTCATTTCTGCAGCAAGCTTAATTAATAGCTCAAATGATGCAGGTTTCTTAGAAAGATAAACTCTCCTGATTTTGAGTTACGAGCCACAAAGATTTTCTTGTACCTTTTGTTTTTGCCAAGAAATCTCACACTGAGTGTGTTTAGCTGCTTTGAACGTGGCAGCTCACTGGACAAAACCTTACATTTTCTTCCCAAGCAATCAAGTTCCCCTTTGGGGGATTGGAGTTGCCACACCCACTGTGGGTGCCTCCTTTGATTTTTCTAACGACTGCTTTAGAATTTTCAACAATAATTTATTTCATTCATACTCCTGATGGCAAGCCAGGAATCCTATATGTATAACATTTTTTAACACTTTGGTTCCTTGGTTGTTTTAATATGGTTCAATTAAACCCGAGTCATGATTATGCTCGTGGATATTTGAATATAGCATTATGTGCAAAACTGCAATCATATTCAGATAGCTGGTATACGTGATTTTTGGCTGTGTGATCACGACCAAAGTAAACAAACAGGAAGAAATATCAGAATTGGTATTCTCAGCTACATGATTTTTTGTTATCTAAACCACTACTGAGGAGTGTATGAGATCTAGTAGCAAAATACATCTGGTTCTAGTTCAGTTTCACCTAATTTGACAGAATCACAGAATATACTGAGTTGGAAAGAACCCACAAAGATCATTGAGTTCAACTCCTGGTCCTGCACAGAACCATCCCTAAGAATCAGACCATGTGCCCAAGAGTATTGTTCAAATGTTTCTTGAACTCTGGCAGTCTTGGTGCTGTGGCCACTGCCCTGCGGAGCCTATTCCAGTGCCCAACCACCCTCTGGGTGAAGAACCTTTTCCTAATATCCAACCTAAACCTCCCCTGACACAACTTCAGGCCATTCCCTCAGGTTCTGTCACTGGTCACCACAGAGAAGAGATCAGTGCCTGCTCCTCCTCTTCCCCTCACGAGGAACTTGCAATTGCAGTGAGGTCTCCCATCAGTCTCCTATTCTCCTGGCTGAACAGACCAAGTACCTTCAGCCACTCCTCACATGGCTTGCCCTCAAGGCCCTTCATCATCTTTGTTGCTCTCCTTTGAACGATCTCTAATAGCTCTAATATCTTTCTTATATTGTGGTGACCAAAACTGCACACAAGTTCATCTAATCACAATATTAATTTCACCACCAAGTTATTCTTCTAAGTAATGAACCACCGGATGCCCAGCATCCTCAATACTGAATCTGTAAAGACGTCACAAGGAATTACAGCTTCATGAAAAGGAGTACTGAGAAGTTTTTAGTTTCACTGTTTCATTTCTTCATTCTTTATCCCCACTTTATGGGAAAAATGTTTGTTTCCCATTGTGAGGTTTCTTCTGCAGAGAAGGCATTCACACTGTTCAGAATGGAATGGTCGAAGGGCAGTTTACATTTACATGGTATAAAGTACTACTGACAGACTTGCTGTGTTTTGTGGGATAAGAAGCAGTGTGGGTGCAGTATATGTGGCCTAAGATATTGTAAGTCTCTCTCTTACAGGTATAAATACAGGAAGGATACCATGCTATAATGTAACTATAACTGAAATGTATGTCAATCAGAGAGTAATTTTTATGGGTCTTGCCACACTCATCAATTTGTGTCATATCCCTTGAGCAGATGAATTTCAAACTCCAAAAGTATTTTTAACTTACATGGTTTTATCTCACAAAATTTTGAAGACAATGTATCAGATATTGTTTTCAGTGACTGTCTTTTCCTGACTTTACTCCTGTTTTTCATTCCTTCACAGGATCTTCACTTTACTCTGATAATCTGACAAGAATCTGTTCTCCTTCTATGCAGTGGTTTTCAAGTGTATGATTTATGACATTTTTTTAATAGAAGTTCAGTTAAGACCACTGAAAACAGGCTTTCTTATCTATCTTTTGCAAAGCGCAAAGAAGCAGTTTTAGTGATTTTAGAGTTCAGTTAGTTTAGACAAAAGGTTGGAAAATGATGCTCAACATCTTTGTTCCAAGTTGACAACACCAATTAAAGTAACATACAGAAAACTTTCTCCAAAATGCAACAACTACTGTCTAACCTAATGTCTCCTCATGTGTGTCTACCCACCAAGTTGAGCTCAGAGATGTGAAAGAACATTCTTAATTATTTTTGTTCTATTAATTTTGCTATCACTGAGTAAGAGTTTTGCCCCTTCTCTCATTCAGAAGTGTAGCCTAGATGTTGCCAGTAAAGCAGCTCTTTGATTGGGACGACTCTTCAGGCTATCATTAAATCTTTCAGGTAATACCTTACTCCAGAACTTCTAAAAGGTGCAATATTCCCCATCTGACCACAAAGCTAAAACTCTCTTTATGCTCCTGTCACTTCCTAACAATGTCATATCTGGTGGCTTTGACAAATACAGTCTTGCTCTTCTCATATCCAACCAGAATTGCTGCTGAAAGAAATAATTGCCTTAGCTCATCCCTTTATCCATTTAATTCCTCACTTTGCATCTATCTGATGTTTTCCACTTCTCTGCCTACTCTGAACACACTTAGCCCTCATTTTGAAATCTTTTATTCCTATCCTGTTTTGTTTTCACTTAGCTTTTATATATTTCTTCTTGCCTCTGACTAACCTGGAACTCTGGCTTCCACTGCACTTTTTTTTAAACAAATCCTGTTTGCTTTCCCGATATGACACTGTTACTCTCAAATTCATCCAAAAGAGACCTACAGCAGGATAGCTACTGTAACTTTATGCTGCTGGTGTGCTGAGCCTACTCCTATCATGTTTCTCCCATATTTACTATTTCTGCCTGTCTTGTCTTACATTTAAGTTGCAATTTCTTCAGCACGGGTACCTTCCTCTTGCTCTATGTTAGGTTAGTGGTTGGTACCACTGTCCCTAAAATTAAACATTTCTAAATGCCTGGATAACTATCCTTACCCATGCTTCCCTCAGGGAATGCAGAAAAAATGCAAAACCTATCCTCTCTTCTTCCAGCCTTCCAGCTGAAAATCTTAACGTGGTATCAGTCATGATAGATGGTGCATTTTGTGACGCAAACAGTCTGCCATTAGGACAAACTCATTTCACTGAACCATCTGATGGTAATAACTTTCAGTGACAGACTGACCTAGGCTGGCTCAAGTCGGTGTGCGGGAGGTGAAAGGCTCCATATTCCATTACCAGGACTCGGAGCCATCAAGTCTGCTCCATCCCACCCATACTTAATCTGTATTGATGGACTTGGTAGCATTTTTGTAACTGCTGTCATCCATACAGATGTCTGCCATCATTTTGTTGTTACGGTAAATCAATACTACATTAAATGTTACCTTCAGATTACCCTTAATTGTCTCAAGTAGATGTGATATTTTCATTATTTATACAACTATGCCATTAAATTATGCATTCCAGATTAAAAGAGTAAAAGATTTGTTTACATTATTATTATTGCTCTGGCATCAACTTTTGGATTTCTGTGTAAAGAAATTAATCTCCTATTGGAGGGTAAATGGGGACTGACAGGCACTAGCTCCTGTTACCTCTGGGACATAATTATGCTTGCAAATACAAAACCAGAAAAATCATAAGCTTAACACAGTAGACACTCTTGAAAGTTTCATCTCAGCATGAAGCTATGTTTTAATTATTATTTTTGTCTGCATTGTTCAGATCTATAGTGCACCAACTAGAGTAAGTGCTTATCCTAGTTAATTCTTCATGAGACTTATGTCACTGGAAGATGCATTTAATTTATTTCCTTTTGCTTTCCTTAAGCCGGCACTGACTAAGTGGTTATCTATAAACATTCCTCAAAGGTTTTACTGCTTTATCGTCAGACCTAAAGCCTGTTGAGTCAATTGGAAACTTCAAAAGTCTTTGGAACAGGCCCTATTACAAGACAGAGGTAAGCTGTGATTTGTTTGGGGACATTGCAGAATAAGAAAAGGAGAAATCCCGTGTTTATATTCTACAATATTAACAGATTTCCTATAGGGTAGGCTATTCTGTTCTTATGAACTGAATTTGGACAGTTTGACATCCCCCCCACCTCAATGATAATATTAGAGTTAGATAGATACATATCCCAATACCGACTGAAGATTGACAACGTTATAATATATGATTTTTTTCTAATACACTACTTGAAAATATTATTCTGTGTTCTTATGCAGTTCTTATACCTGACCAACTGTCATTGGGGTCGTGGAAGAAGATTTTCATATTAGGTATCAACATAATAGTTATCTATTATAGGATCAAAGAAAAAGCTCAGATTCCAACAACGAATGTGGGTTTTGTGATGACAAAATGAACCAAACACTTCTCTGCCTCTAAATATTAGTGTAGTCATCCAGGAAACAAAAACATATTTACAATGTTTTAATTATTTGTAATATAATATATAAAATTGTAGTATAATAAATATAAAATAATATAATTTATATAACATAATATCCATATTCTCCATATTGTCCCAAATTACTAAGTTCATACAGTTCTCCTTGTTTTCCCTTACAAATCTCCTCCATTTTGTAAAAGTCATATAGTATTCTATTATCAGAACTTGAACTTAATTCTCTCCCATCCCAGATGTATGCCTTAAGTGTAGTATGCACTGTTCTCCTTTCTACACTACTGTTCCATTAGCTAATACAGAGTTGAACACATCAGTAGGATAAACAGAGAGCTGTTTGTCATATACCCAGTTATCCAACAGCAGAATTTTTAGGGCCATATCCTAGCAAGGGTGGGACTTGAAATCTAGTTTTTGCATCTAATGAAGTAGAAAGAGGGGAAGAAGTGCTCCAGCCTTTCCTTTCTCCATCCTTTTCCCCTGGTCTCTGGGACCTGTGAACATGAAGGCTCATTTTGCTGGTAAAGACTGAGGCAAAGGCATACTTCAGTACTTAAACCTTTACCAAGTCCTACGTAACCAGAGCATGTGTCTCACTGAGCAATGGGCCAACATATGTCCTAGTCTTCCTTTTGTCACCTGAACATATGTGCACATTAGTTTTGCTCAGGACTCTTAACACTGAGGTCATGGCACATGCCCATAATACTACTCCAACCCTGTAGAACAGTCTGTTGACATGCCAGATACCTGTTAGTAATCCTTCCTCTTAGAAGATGACTCGAGCCTCAGGAAGCTTGAACCATGCCTGAGAATAGCTTGGAAGAGGGCTGGCTCGCATAGGCCCACCACTGTGTTGGTGGCGTTTTAGCTATTTTGCAGCACAAGTGATCAAATTGCAAGTGCCCAGGATCAGCCTTTGGCAGAGTTCATTGTACTTCTGTGTCTGTATTACCAGTCGAGAGCAATACTGAAGTCACTGTACATGGTTATCTGAAAGGATTGGGTCAGTGCTTAGAACAGGTCAAAAAATCAAAACAGAATAATCAGACTTGCTTAGAAAGGAAGAGAGAACAGAACAAAACAGAAGTCCTTACTATACCACAGCATGCGTCTTGAATACTACATCTTGTCACCATGTGTCAGGAAAGGCACATAAACCTAAAAACATTACAGAGGTGCGTAACAAGAATGATCAGATTTGGCTACTGTAAAAGAGAAGATTAAACTGATGAACATTCTTCATCCTGGAAAAGAGATAACATAAGAAAGCGGAACAAAGTCATTGCTTGCAGAGATTGTAAATAAGGAGCAATTGTTTGCTACTTCCTAAAACTAAGAAGGAAACACCAAGTAAAAAAAAAATAAATCAGGCAGCAGGTTAAAAACAGAGGTATTTGTGCACCATGGACCTGCTTTCTTGCTTGGCCTTATCTGGGAGGGTCAGTGGACCCAGTTATCTCCCCAGCTCCACACATCATAATGGGTGCTGAGCGTTTGGGTCCTGCTGGCATGGCCAGTTCCTGCCCTGCAGCCTCCTTCAGCTGCTGCCCAATGTGCTGTATGAATGAGCCCTGATTTTTTTCTTTCTGAGAGTAATTTATCATTCAGCCAGAAATGCCATATTTTAGAGTATGGTAAAACTCTGTATGTGTATAGATTTGCATCTTGGGTGGATAAACATTCACCTCTTTTTTACAAAAGGTTTTCTGTTACTTTAAGGTTACTGCCATCAGAGTAGCGTTTATCTTATAGTTAGTGATTAAGACTATTTCTCCTCACTTAACGTTTGTTTTATGTGGACAATGTTAGACTTTTATATAATCAATACATTTTATGGACAGTTGACAAGATCATTCAATTAAATGATTAAATGATCCAGACCGAAGTAAGTATGGCTCCTGCAGAAGTTTGTCTCACTCATCATGACAAGTTACATGTATTTCAGAGAAGGCTTAGTTCATCACAGAGAAGCATACAGTGGTGTCTACATTCCCCAGATTTGTAGTTTACAGTGAAAAGAGAAAGATAATTTTATCTCACAGTCTCTATATCCCATTCTATTAAAACTTACCAACTCACTCTTGTGCTGTGGTTTGCTGAACATGGGGACACGAGTCTGAACAAAATATCTTGTATGCTCTGTGAAGGAGCTGTGGAAAGTCAGAGATGGAGAATCAGACATTTTTCTGCTGTGGTTTGCTCCTAGGATTAATCTCATTTGTAATTAAGATCAAAACCACAATAAATAACAGCCAAAGAAATCTGTTCCTTCCAAAGAAAGCTTTCAGCCATTGGGTCTTTTGTCTTTATCTATCAGAGAAGCCTTCAGCACCTCCTCACTGTGAAGGTGCTTATACACTGTAATCAGACCAGAGTATTACTCTCCTTTTAATAAAGTGTACTTACTAGAATTTGAGAAGTGTTACTGAGATTTCTTACCACTAGGCATTCCCTTCAGCTCTCACGTAATTTTTACAGCTGTCTGCTGCAACTTCTTTAATTTATCAAAATGCTTTCCAAAATACAGATGATAGAAATCATAATTTATTCAAAAAATTGTCCAGTCAGTGACAAATTCAGAATTAAAGCATGTCATTAACCCTGGACATTACTTTATTACATTGTTTTATATCCAACAACTAAGTATGTGCTTTGTCAAAGCTTTGCTTTGGCAAACTGCCTTGAATCATTTGGAAGCAGTGACCTCAATAGTTTCAAATTATTTTTTCAGAATGAAGTTTCTCACCTTTCTAAGTATCACTTGTTATTCTTTGTTTGGCTTCATATAAAAATGGTTTAATGCTTCCAGATTAACAACAGATTCTTGTCACTATATTAATTCCATCCCCAATGTTGTTATATGCCAGGCTTTCTGTTCTCATTTTTTATCGAAAATGAACTTATATTTCTAGATGGAACTTCAGCAAACATCTTAGAGCACATGTGCCCAGCTGTCATTCCCTTCAAAACCTCATTAGAAGTGTATCTTCAATAATAGCTACTTTTTTGGTTCACCATCTATTTCTTAATATCTTTAATGTGTGCTCTATTGTTCTGTTATTTGGAAAGTCATGCTTCACCATTTCTTCTCTCAAACACAAGTGGACTGCCAAAATTCTCTGATAAGTTTAATAACAAATTCAGAATTGGGAAGCAGGTCTTTTAGTTTGACAGCCTTTGCCTAATTGATGGGATGCATTGTGGCTACAGGCTACTGAAGTGTGGGAGCAAGCTCAACACTGTCCTCTGGACTGTGTTTGCTGCTGGTCCTTTTTTGCTGTTAGGAGGGAAGACGACAAGTGCACTGCAGCCACATGGGCACCAGGTCCCTTGCTGTGTGGCTGGCGTGCTGTGCCTGGCAAGGCTGCCCATCCCAGCACCTTATCCTTTTGGTAATGATTGACACAAGACAGAAGGATCCTTCCTAGGAAGATCCTGGCATCGCCTGTGAGGAAAAGCAGATGGGATTTTTGCACAGCCTGAATTCCAGAATAATGTGGATGCTTTCTCTGTCAGCACTTCAAACCACTAAAGTACAGACCTAGCCCGTGTTTCCTGGCTGGCCATGAATCCAAAAACATATGGTAATTAGTTCCTTAATTCTCCTTCACTGCAACAGGGCTTTGTGAGTTTCATTCTACCCTGTGGAAACTATCTAAATGCTATTACACTCAGAGTTTGGACAACTAATCTTGAGCTCATCATGGTGGCCAGCATTTGTGGAGAGCATCCCTCTTCTCCTTGTTTTGCAGGGGTAAAATAAGACTAGAGCAGTAAGAACCTGGAACTTTTCAAACCTTACAAATAGTTGGCAAGTATTGTTCCAGTTAACTGAGACAATACTGAACCAAACTGATTCAGCTTCATGTTGTAGTGTTTTATCCTAGCTACTTATATCAGGGCTTTTCTTGATGCTGCCTTGCTTTAATGGCTAGTGACATTTGTATCAGAATTATTAGAATGATCTAAGATAAGCTAAAATTACCTAAAAAGCATGTACAGGATTAGTACAGTCAAAGTGAGCCATCTTTTCAATATCTTTATTCCAATAAAACGTGTACTGAAATGAAGGACAGCCAGATCTGACTGGAATTGCTTCAACACATTTTGCAAATACAATATTACTAGTACTGATAATACTAATGATATTGAACTATGCACCATATAAATATACAACAAGAAAGATATTCTTTGCCTGAAAATATCTGAAAATGAGCTTCATGTAACACTAATGAGCTACCTTGCAGCAACAAAGTAGTGGACATAGCTTGAAAGGGCAGTCATTAGCTTCCAAGGAGCTGTTAGAAGATGTCAATACCAGTTTAGGATAAAGTATAAAAATATTACCCAGTTACATAATAAGAAGCTAGTTCTTCAGTATCAGGTGGAAAAATAGTCTTGAGTAGCTTGATATAACTGGAATGTTCTTGGTTCAAGCCCAATCTGTATTTATAAATAAAAAGCTGTGTTCTCAAAAGATCAAGAATTAGGATTAACTTTGTACTGGCAAATCTTTTCCAGGATAATTGAATTCTGTAGTGACGAAAAGAAAGTACATGCAAATAATTAATTAACAATACTTCAGCATGGAGAATTAATACTTACCCTATATAATAAACCAAAAGGTAGTATAGCTGAAAACAGTATTATTCTTAGTTATTAATATTTTATACATATTTTTCTTTCATGCAGTGTCTAATCTCTTCATTATTGATGAAAATATTATTCATTACAGAGTTATATGCAAAAACCCTCATCCTGCAAACATTTATGTATATGCTTTTTATTATGCAATCCAGTGCTAAGAGAAGTTCTAGCTTCTAGGGACTTCTGTTCTCAAACACTTCTTTTAAAAATCAGCTTAAAGTAAAAAAACTTCTTCCTCCTTGACAGACTGAACATTTTCATGTTAGCAGAATAAATAATAAATTAATGTGACAGGAGGTAGGATAAGTATGGAGACTGAAAGGCTGCATTTACAGCTCTAACATGTTTTGAGAAAAATCTGATCAAAGGCATTTTATGAACAGAAATTTTCTATTTCCCTTTTGGGGTAAATTGTCTTTACTGTGCAAAGAGGAGTACTACTGGGAGCAGAGAATCTTGTTTTGAAATCTGTTTTCCTGGAATGACTGCTTTACTTTAGCAGTTTCATAGCCGTTAGTCTTTTTCCAGCACTAATCATGCAAGTGATGTCATAAAAAGTAACTTTTATAAGTTTTAATCACATATATTTCACATCTTAAATAGGCTGTTCAGACAAAACACTGTTTAGAAGACCCTATTATACCATGCAGTAGTGTGTGATGAGGAGATGCTACATTTATTTTAGGAGAGAAAGAAATCTGTATTTCATTTGTTACACTGCTAACTTCACTTTAGGTAATTGCATTCAGCTTTATTATTGCCCAGAGCAATAACTGATTGTTAGTTATTGAAGTCTGAAATGATTTTTCTCATTTCCCAGGGGAATCTGGAGATTTACATGGTGCACAGCAGTAACTAATAGATATAATCTGGTCATAATGTAGCCCTATAATGTGTTTTTTACTTCTTGAGAACATGGATGTTGAACATTTTAACATTTCTTCAAGAAGTGTTGCAGATTTTACTCATGATATTTAAGCTTTAAGTGTGTACTACTCTTATTTTTACAATGGTTGAAATGCCAGCAATCATTAGAAGGTATATAAAACACCAGGGATCACACACCTG
This sequence comes from Sclerurus mexicanus, assembly GCA_013396755.1. Taxonomy (NCBI): domain Eukaryota; kingdom Metazoa; phylum Chordata; class Aves; order Passeriformes; family Furnariidae; genus Sclerurus; species Sclerurus mexicanus. Next base: position 847,773 of record VWZF01006730.1, on the reverse strand, counting down.
TACTTACCCAGCTGCACAGGAACTGAACAGATTTTATGCTCGATTTCTAAAATGTACACACAGGAGTTAAAAATAGCCTATGGTAAGTAAATTTCATCAACAATAGATACTCATGAGTTTGACTTGGAATATTGTATGAGGATAATTGCATTGGGAGAAAGAAGAGTTTTTATGGAGCAGAGCTTGCTTTTCTTGCTCTCCTCTGAATTGTTTGTATCTATTTCAATACCGGCGTGTATGCAGCCTTGAGTATTTTCAGTGGCTGTGTGCCTTGTTTTATGGATGTTCTGTGCCATTCTGTTGTCACAGGACATTGAGGGTGTGCAGTCACAAGCAAAATGTCCCTGAATATATTCTGGAAGCAGCAGACGTTTTAAAGGTGGGATTAAGTTGCCTGAACATAGGCATCTAATGCATGCTGTGGTATGTTAAGAGCCTCCCCCCAGGACTGGCACATAAGGAGCAGAACCTTGAGGATATTTTGCCTTCTGAAGCAGCCAAGTGAAATACCTTAGGGCACATCAGGTGTCTTGGGACACACCTTTGTAGTCAGAAAACTAGCCCTCTGAAATTCTGCTACATTTATTCAGTGCTCAGAACAAGGGACCCCAACCTAACTCTGACTTTCTTTATAAAAGGCAGTAAAATAAACCTTAAAAAACAAATACTTCAAACTCAGCAGTTCTGTGGTACAGATGTCTGCCTTTGAAGCCACATTCAGAAATAGGGTCTTAGAGAAACTAAAAAGACACTGTTCTATTAACTTGGGTTCATTCTGGCTTCCTCAGTTAAAATGTTCCATTTTGGGGTTACAGTAAAATGAACTGGTAATGTTAGATAAACAAACCATCAATATGAAGTAAAGCGATCTTAACCTAATAATATATAATGGTAATGCAAGTATCTTATACATTATACTCAAGATAATACTAGATAAAATACCAACTGTGGATTGTATAATAGTGGTAAACATGTTTTATTAAAGTAGGTTTTCCTTTCCATTAAATATGAAAGTTTTATGAAGGTTTCTAAGTATTCCTCATGGAAACATTAAGGAATCTGTTCTTCTCTCAGTCCCAGGGGATTTGTGACTGTTATTCACATTAAACCTAATGAGAATTACTGACATTTATACCTGGTGCATCAAGAGGCTTCCAGGCTCTTAATCCTTAGCATCTTCATCACCCTTTCTGCACAGGCTCCACCTCTTCCCGAGTTGCTGGTGCTTCCACTCCTAGTGCTCATTTCCTCATACAAAAACATTCCTGCTAAAATGGGAGCAACTTCTTTAGTGTGAAAGATTGCTTGAGGAAAATGCCCCTCCTTGGCTAATCGTGGTGTGTTGCTTTCTTCTGTGCTAGGGGCGGACACTAAGCTAAGATCTGGATGCCATTTTAAAGTTTTATTTGGATTGGTATTGAACGGGAAGGGAATTGGAGCCATTTCTGTGCTCTGGATTCAGCTCCAGACTGTTTATTGTCAGGGTGGAAGATGATAGGCAATAGAAGGAAAAAAGCAGTAAAGTGAGGACTGCAGGAGAAAGGGAAGGGGAGGGAGAAAGGAAAGCATCTACAGGTATGTGCTTTGATAAAAGCAAAATATACAATTAAGAGTTCAAAGCCATTTCTTCCCAAAGAACAATCAGAAAGAGCAAAATAAATTAAATACAAGCAATGCCATTCTCCCTTGAAACTCCAACCTTTTCTATTCTCACTTTCTCTCAAAACCCTGAGCAAACAGCCAGACCTGTGTCCTGGAGTTGTGTCCCTTTAAAGCCTTCCATAGTTTTTCTGTGTGAGATGCTCAACTGACAGTACCTTCTCTATCTCAAAGCACAATCCAGAAGGAAGGTGCTTCATTTATTCAACTCTTCCAATGCTAGCCTAGATTCACTGCCTCATCTGTGTCTGCACAAACTATAAATAAAATCACCTGAAGCAAAAAGACTGCGTTCCAGTGGGTAATCTTACATATTATGCTGTGATGGATCACTGCCGATAACATGTACTAAAAATGTCACATTTCACACTAAAGCCATACATCAGGTAACTCCTGCACTGGACCATCAGCCAAGGCCACATATATAATCACTAACAGATTATGACTTGAAATTTTTTATAACAATTTTAATAAAAATTTAAATGACTCGGTCTCTACAAATTTTGTAGTGGTGTTCATTTTCCTGTGTCTTCATTCTGATCTCCTGCACCTCCGGTTGTGTTACATTCTCTGCTAGTTCTCTTTCCCCTCCCCAGTCTCCTCCATGAAACTCTCGCTCCATTTTGTTCCTGCACTTGCATAGTATAGAGAGGTCCTGTATTACAGAACCTTTCCAGATTTTTTACTTAGCTTCTAGTGCTGGCTGTCATTGCCATACTTCTGCCCTTGCTAATCCCAACTCTCATATGTTGTCCCTTTTAAATTATATGAGGGGGGCAGGAGGCAGAGGGGGAGGGCTGTGATGTGGTTAGTTTGTAAGATTTTTCCTGATAAATAAAAAGTCCTACAGAACTAGAAGATAAGCTTCTGAGAACTTGTCATTCAGTAGCTTTCATCATGACTTTCTTTAATTGTCATCCTCGTGATTTCTGCTATAGCCACACGTATGTGCACCTGTCTGGTTCAGAATAGCGGCTCTCAGTCTTTAATATCAGAGTCCTCTTTTCTATAATGATTATAAATCCACTACTCCATTATGTTTTTGTCATAGCTCTCTGCACACCAGTTTTAGGTTCTCTTCTGATGAGACCACTTCTGCTAGATTTGTCAGCCATGTTCCAGAAGAATTAGGTGAATCTGGAACAGACAAGGAAAAGCTTTGGATTCTCAGGTAAACAAGACATATTTTGTATGGCAGTGGAACAGGAGACCTAGAGCTTGGCGGGATATATTTCAAGGAAATGGGAATGCCTGGTAGGAAAACATTTAAGCTAGAGGATAATGCTATTCAAATAGCAAAAAGTATGGTAATGTGTTTATGGAAGTGTAATACAATGATAAAATTCACCATAGATGACTTTTATTTGATTATTAAGATATTTCTAGTCATTTGAGAACAGAAGGACGGGAGTAGCTTTCAACGGAAGCATTTGTAGCAATAAATCTGACCCTTTTTAAGACAGATGTTAAGGAAAGGGCCTGGTATGGTGTTTGTGACAGTGAGGATGTAGACTTAGTGACACAGGGGTTTTTACTGTTCCTTGCTTTTTTCACTGATATTGAAAACATATCTGGGAATGCTACATCGCTTTCTTGGGTGCTATATAAACAGTCACCTCTGCTATACGGCTTTATGTTGCTGCCTTACAGTTTATTCAAAATGCTGCTAACATTTCCTCCTTTGAACACATCTGTCTGATAAGATCAAAGTCATATTTTTGTATTTTAAATGTATTAGAAAAGCAGACTTAATTTAGTGCTCTTTGTTAACTTCATTACTAAATGAAGTAGCAATCAAAATGCATGATCCTTGCTAATATCTTGAAGAACTGACACTCACACTTTGTAAAACTAATTTTCTTGAAGCTCCAACAAACTGTTAGATAAATATGTCAATATTGTCCATATCCTCTTTGGCTTGCAACCAAGTTCCTGTTTTGAACAAATTAACTCAGCAAGTAAACCAGGTACACATTAACCATATTCACTGTCAGGTGAATAACTTATAAATTATATATCCCCAAGTTACACTGCATGATCAATAAAGAAACCAAGACTTATTAAAATCAGCTTTTAAAATTAACTGTTTCAGTACTTATTGCTGTTGATGTTCTCAGACTCTGTGTTAGAGTTATGGGTAATTATTGGCTCCTGCATTTCCAGAAGATACTGTATTAGAAAAAATATTTTCTTTCAGAGGCAATGGAAGTTTCCACCATTGTGCATCAAAGTTCATCAGCTGCCAATCCTGCTTGTGCAACTAGAAGGGAATAGGCCCTTCTACTGAATTGAGCTTACAGTTTTTAGTGATACTAGTAATTTTTGCTGCTGTTTAATTTCTCAGAAGCTGTTTTAATCTCTCCTCACAACCCTTGCCCACCCCTTTCTTCTTACATTTTGAATGAGAGAAAATAAATATTCAAATGTTTAGTTGTTCGTCTGTTCAGGCAAAGAATTCAACTTTCCTCTTCACGGTTTACACTGAAATATCACTCTGTGTTTCCTAACATATTCCATAAGGACAACCTGTAGTCAAGTCCATTATAAGGGCAGTCATAAAAATTTCCTTAGACCTTGAGACACAAATGCTGACACCCTATCTGATACAAAGCCTTTGGTATGATCTTCCTTTAAACTTCTCAGGACTACAAGATATTTTGACGGTGATGGCAGGGAAGCCACTGCAGTATTCTGGTAGTGCCTTACAGATTGGTAAGCTTTACTAGGAATTAGTGGCTTATTTGGCAAGAGCCATCACCATGGAATACAAGTGCTCTCAGGGAGGTAACATCACAGGGTACATGGAGTAGATATTCTGAATCATAACACCCAACTGTACATAGGCTATTACATAGTCTTCCTCCCATATTTTACATCTTAGGCTGCACTGTTTGTTTACAGCATAAGATTACAGTTCTTATGACTGTATAATTTTTAATTGACCAATTTACAAATAAAGCTGAACTACACAAATATATTGCTTTTCCAGGCTTTCAGGGATTATTAAATGACCTTGTCAACTCCTGGAGGATAACAAAAGCCAATGTTTTGCAGTTAAAGTGAGATTTTTTTTTTTCCCTGTTGAAAATTGCCTGTTGTTTTTATTATTGTAAGAACTGGTCCACTGAACTTAGCACAGCCTCTGAGGTCTCAGTGAGAATCCTATGATTAATGAGGTAGCCATTAATGTCAGTAGATTGAACAACTGAAATCTGATTATATTAAAGTGCTTCCCAAACATTAGGGTCACATTAACAGTTTATTGAAACAAGCTGATAAAATTTAAAATGGTCATCTAATTCCCTAGGGTTCATAATTGTTGCATGATAAATCACTCTGTAGAGAAATCTATTACAATGTTCCAAATGTGAAAGTGTAATTTACTGTACCATTAGTGGGGTGTTTGAAGCACATCAGTTCTTTCATGGGGGAGTTTTGCCAGAATAAGGCAAAATTCTGTATATGGAGTGTTTTTTTTTTTTCTCTTAGATCAAGTTAATGATCATGTCTTGAGCTGCCTAAATTATGTAAAAAAAAAAAAAAGAGACATCTNTATGGAGTGTTTTTTTTTTTCTCTTAGATCAAGTTAATGATCATGTCTTGAGCTGCCTAAATTATGTAAAAAAAAAAAAAGAGACATCTTATAGAAACAAATCGTCTGACAGTGACTTGCGGTTCTATTACTAAAAGTACAACATGAATGAGCACTCATCGATGTTTATGGTATTACTCTGCTTACAAGCACATTTTTGCAGAGATTTGAAAGTTTTCATGATTCATTTATGGTGACTTTTTAAAAGGGAAGAATCAAAATTCAAAATTCATAAGCTTCTGGTTTCAGAACCTCAGGTGCTGAAAGAAATCTTTACACAGAGGACCTGAGTTATTCAAACCAATATCTGCAGGATCAGGGTCAGTCTTCACAGTATTTTCTCCTTTCAGTGTCAAAAATTCCCACACATTCATTTGTATTTACATCTTTCTTTTCCTCAGTTTATTCATTATATAATTTTGTTACTCTTGTTCTGTGCTTATGTAGAATTTGAACTTCTGAGATTAATATACTTCATTGTGTGTGTGTGTAAATAATGTGGTTCCAATTCTTAATAGTTAATAACATTTATTTCTATGTTTGGGGGCAAAGCTGCTCATTATTGTTGTGTTTGAATCTTTCCCAGATTCACAGAAAAATAAAAAATGCATTACAGGCAGAAAGGTCTGTGACAATCACAACTGACACAGATGGATAAGCAGATATCCCTTTGTCTCAAAACTAGGCACCAGGTGGAATGATACTTAGACATTCTAGAGACTAAGAGAGCCCACGGAACAGTGGGAGAGTTGTTGAAGGACTGGAGACCCACTGTTGTCTTAAGCACCCTGATTTTCTTTTGTCATACTAGAGTAGAAATTATGCATGGTGAGGGACAACTGTTCTGTGATAGAGAGGCAACCAGTAGCTGAATGATGAGCATCTCAACATGCACTAATTCAGTCTCTAGTTTGCTGGTAACCCCAGTCAAGGAGTCACAATGGCCATGCCCTTAACTTCCAGTGAGAATGAAAAGTGGATTTATTTCTCACCAAAACTATTATTAGAGGAGGACAAATATCTTACTTTCATCCCTTTCATGAACAGAGGGCTAAACTATTGTAAAAATGAGTGATTGAATGGGATAAAATCATAGAATCATAGAATGGTTTGGTTTGGAATAGTCCTTAAAGATCATCTAGTTCCAAGCCCCCTGCCACAAATGGGGACACCTTTCACTAGACCAGGATGTTCAGAGCCCCAGCCAACCTGGCCTTAAACACTTTAAGGGATGGAGCATCCACAACTTCTCTGGGCAACCTGTCCCAGTGCCTCACCACCCTCACAGTAAGAATTTTTTTTCTAATATCTAATATAAACCTACTTTCTTTATTTTTGAAGCCATTCCCCTTTGTCCTGTTACTACATGCCCTCTCTCCTCCTTTCTTGTAGGCTTCCTTCAGGCACTGGAAAGCTGCAATTAGATCATCCCTAAGCCTTCTCTTTTCCAGGCTGAACAAATCCAGTTCTCTCAGCCGTTCCTCATAGGAGAGTTGCTCCATCACTCTGATCGGTTTGGTGGCCCTCCTCTGGACCAACAGGTTGATGTCCTTCCTGCGCTGGGGACTCCAGAGCTGGATGTAGTACTCAAGGTGGAGTATCATGAGTGCAGAGCAGAGGGGCAGAATTATCTCCTTTGACCTGCTGGCCATGCTGCTTTTGAAGCAACCCAGGACACTACTGGCTTTCTGGGCTGCATTGCTGACACATGTCCAGCCTCTCAACCCAAGTCCTTCTCAACAGGGTTGCTCTCAATCAATTCACTCCCCAGCCTGTATTTGTTGGGAGTTGCCCCAACTCAGGTGCTGCGCCTTGCACTTGGCCTTGTTTAAAATGCTGGCATTTATACTTAGAATCCTACCAATAAGTACCTGGAGTTTTTTAAGTGTATCCTTGTATCTGTGACAAAATTCTATTAACACGGCATATGAAGAGGAAATTTGTACGTGTTCTGCATTCAAAAAAACCGATTGCAGGATGTGAAGTTATTAGTACTGCTTGCAACTTGGTAGCATCTGGGAGTCTCAGCTGCACAGCAGAGTTCTGTGTAAGGAGAGGCACAAGCACAGGACAGAAAGACATGTTTCAGAGGATGAAAGAATATATGGCAGATGGATGTAAGGAAGTTAAATGGAACATTAAAACAAGCTGCAGTCTTAGCATTGTTTGCTGTAGGTTTCACAAAAAAAAAAAAAAAAGGTAGAATTCTAGGCTGGCTGTGCAGAGAATAATAAGGTGCAGCTTCCTGAAAATTTGCTGTTCCCACAGAAAACACATCTGGAAGAGGAATGAATGCCACTGCTTCCGTTTTATGCAGTGCTTCAGTGGTCAGAATAGCCTCTTGGGAGACTGAAGTGCAATTTTCCAGCCTTAGTGGTGTGGAAGTCAGATTGAAGAGGATGCAGAAAAATTTTTGAACTCTAGATTTTTGATTGGAAGACACAAGAAAGAAATAGGGTGACAGTTGAAGAGTAGTCTTTTTTAAAATGGGAAAAATATTTGGGCTTATAGTGAGATCAAGGAGGAAGGTGAGATTAACCAAAAGCAGAGAGTCAGAGTGAATCTTGAGTCAACCAGAAGAATTAGAACAAAAAACATATTTAAACGATGGAACTCATCACTATGACACTGTGAAGATTAAAAAGTGGTGCATTTTTGTTTGTGGGAGGGTTTTTCCAGAAGAGATTAGACTTTTATGTAAGATCAGTTCAGTGATACTTATTAAACATGATTGACTCAATGGAGCCTTCAGCTTAAGTTACAAAGCAATGGTGGTTTTAATTTTTTTCCTTATCACCTGCTTATTACTTTGCTTTCAGAAAGAAGCCCTGCGCAAAAAGAGTCACTAAAGATGATGAACATACCAGTCTTTCTATGAAGCTGATGAAAATAGCAGGCTTTCAAGGGCCCTTCTGAAACCACTGGAATGTGTCTGCCTCTTCTTTCTGAGAGACTGTAGTGTGCCAAGACTTTGAGCTGAGTTTGACAGGACAAAGTACAGTTCCTTTTTAACCTTTCAGATCTTCCCATGGCCTGATGGATCTCAGGCATCTAGCTGCCTTTCTCCAGTCACTAAGCTCAGGACTGAAACTGTGTGAGATTCAGATCACTTGATTAGATCTACTTTGTCTTCACTGAGTTGTGCAGTTCCTTGTTGTCATCCCCATTCACTTTTAGCCCTCCTGTTAACTTTATGCTTTTCATTTGATCAATCATGTTACCCCACTGCAAAATGGGGAAGGGGAAGAAAGAAGAAGGGACCAGTAAATTTTGAATTTTGGAATACAGAATCACATAATCAACTATGTTGGAAAATATCTTTGAGATCATCATACTTATTAGAATAATGTACTACTTTGGGGTTTTGTGTTTGAGGGGTGTGTGTTTGTTTGCTTCTGTTTTATTTTGTTTTGTTGAGATTAAGAAATAGATGAAAAACTGAAAGAAAATGTTTAGAGATGTGATGAAATTCTTCACCCAAGGAAGGAGAAAACAAAGGCAAGCCAAGAAAAGAAGACAAATAGAGGGATATGGATCATGCTTCTGGTTCAAGTTCAGCTGTGACTGAAGTCATTCCACTGTAGTTCTCATTCAGATCAGAATACAGTGATAGAAAGGCTGAGCCCAAGTGATCACTGATGGAAGTGATAGTGCTCAGCTCTCTGGAAGGCAAGTTCCAACCATCATCTCTGACCAGTTTTCTCTCCTATGTAGAATGAATAAAAAGTGGGAAGAGAGCTGAGGAGCTGCCTCATCTAGCACAAACTTAGGGTTTCATTACACTAGGTTGTCATGCTGGTTACCTAAAAAGGTTTGCCTCTCAGGCCAAAGGGATACTGCTGGGATTTGCACTATACTCACTGCTTTACTGGGCATCCTGAAGAATTGGCTAGAAATAAATAAGTGAATAGACTAATAACAAACTAATAAATTAGCAGACTGTTTCCATTACAGTGACTGATTTCCTAGACTATGTGATTTTAATTCACTGCACAGCTATTAGTTTGGGAGGCACAAATCTGTCTATCACTCACATGCTTTCTCCCCCCTTTTTTATTCTTTAGGAGTTGGCTGACTTTGAATTGAAGACTGCAGAGTCACAGTGGCTGTGGATGTGCCCCCACAGAGTTTTTTTAATACCCTACTTTATTGAGGAAAGGTTCTTGAGATGTAACTTGACTGTCAATTTTTCTCTAATTATTATTATTACTTCTGATATCTGTGAATTTCTGTGGATCTACGAAAACTGTGGATTTCTAGGTTTTGGCATTAGAAACGTGAATATTGCCTAATGTGCAATTCAACTCCTCTGAAGCTTCTGAAGGGTTGCATGCTGATTTGGAAGAACTGCTTGCACACAACACATTGCAAATTGGTCTTTTGAATTGTTGGCAGTAAAGTTTTTTTGTGATACCCTTTGTGTGAAATTACCTTCCTGGTTTTGGTGAGACTCAGTTGAAGTCAATAGAACTACTGCAGAGATTAATTTGGACCTTTGTATTTTGTTTATTCTAAAAAAGAATATATTGCCCTAATGGCATAAGAAAACATACATAGTATTTATCTGAAAGTGTTCAAAAGCTTTTTCATAAATAGATGTTTTATTTTTGTTCATGTAAATGTGTATTTGTATTTTTACAAAAACCCTACTTGTTAGTAGCACTGTTAAATAAATGTTTTGGATGTGTAGTAGGAGTTTCTTAGCTCAAACATGATTTACCTTATCAGCTATAATGGCTACCAGGATAAATGCATATTTTGCTGTAACTAAAAAAACATGTTATTAATATTTTTATAACAGTTTACATTTATATAGTGCCTTTCATCCCAAATACCGTAGAGTATTATGTATGTGAATAATCCCATTGAACTGGTGTGAATAGTCCATTGAAACCAATGGGAATATTCATGTAAGCAAGGCTATTCACATGAATTAGAGCTATAGCGTCTGGCCCTCATTATAGAATATATTTTTTCTACACAAAATTGTCACTTGCCATACATTAGTTTTAAATAAATTAATTGGAGAGAAGATTAAGTTGTAAATGCTACTTCTTTCAAAATATTTTCAGAAATTTACATTTATGAATAAGGGTAGGAGGTCAAATAATGTAATCTCTCTCTTGTATATTACCATAATAGTTTAGTGCTGATTTAAAATGAAGATGTCTCTTGCTAATGGCTCATCCCAAAGCAACTTACTACAAATAAGGGGCTTAATCCTAGAAATATTTACTTCAGGAAGAACGTTTTAATCATGTTAAGAATCTTATTTTATTCAGTGGGATTGCTCATATGAGGATCAATATTAAGACCAGATAAATCAGTGGCTAATGTAATTGATTGCTCTTTAGTCCATATTAAGCATACTGTACACTGAAATAGCAACTTGAGGAATCATATTTGGGTGGCAAACACTTTTCAGTTCTATTTTTCATTTCTACATGTTAGAGATGCTCAGGAAGCAAACTTTTTGTAAGATTTGGGTTATGCTACTTTTTGCTTAACCAACTCTAATGAAGCAACATACCAGCAGTAAAATTCCATGAGGAAATAATACCATTTGACACTATTCTGGTGAAAGTATTCTGCTCCACATTGTTCATTCCTCCCTTCTCAGCCCACCCCTACCTATGTCTACCAAAGTTGTTGGGGAGCCGTACATTGAACATGTAAGGACCAATCTGGCTGAAAACTAACCAAATATTTTTTTGGTCAGTTTAGCTTTAACCCCTGCTATTTGTCCAACTGAAGTTCATGACTGTATAAATAGCTGTGCCAGCACCAGGGAGAGGGTGATGCTCCTCTTAAACTGTAAAATGGAGGAACCATTTCCTTCAAAAGTGCCCATGAAACTACAGCATTAGTGTGCAAGGGCAGAGGTCACCAAGGACCTAAGCACTGGAAAGGCTTCACACTCAGTAAGAGCTGGTTTTCCTTCAGGCACAAGCAGAATGAGGTGTCTTGGAAAGGTACAGTATTCAGAGGAAAATGGCAACTTAAGGGTTGTGTGGGCTCTTGAGAGGCTCTTATGACCCCTTTGTACATAGGACAGTCAGGAATAAAATTTAAGAAACTATCTGGTAAAGTGGAAAGATCAAAAAAGAGATCCTCATGTCCAACAGAGACAATGCAAGATGGACCCTCCAGTGGCCAGGGCCGAGCTCATCAGCAATAGTGATGGCACTTCTGCGATAATGTACTTAAGAAGGGAAAAAAGTTGCTGCACAATTGCATCCAGAGAGAGAGAGAGAGTGAGAATATGTGAACATCTCCACAGACACCAAGGTCAGCGAGGGAGAAGAGGGAGATGGTGCTCTAGGCACTGGAGCAGAGATTTCCATGCAGCCCATGGTGAAGCCCCTGGTGAGGCAGCTGTGTCCCTGAAACACATGAAGGTCCACAGTAGAGCAGATATCCACCTGGAGCCCCTGGAGGACCCCATGCCAGTGCAGGTGGATACCTGAAGGAGACTGTGGCCTTGTGGGAAGCCTGTGCTGAAGCAGGCTCCGGGCAGGACTTGTGGACTTAGGAGAGGAGCCTATATGGAGCAGGTTTGCTGGTAGGACTTGTGACCCTGTAGGGGACCCACACTGGAGCAGTCTGTTCCTGAAGGACTGCACTTCATGGAAGGGACCCACTCTGAAGCAGTTTTTGAAGGACTGAAGCCTGTGAGAAGGATTCACATTGGAGAAGTTTCTGAGTTCTGTCTCCCATGGGAGGAATTCTACGCTGGAGCAAGTGCGAAAGAGTTCTCTCTCTGAGGAGAAAGGAGCAACAGAGACAACCTGAATGAACTAAATGAAATCCCCATTCCCTTTCCCCCTGCACTGTCAAGGAGGAGGAGGACGAGAAAATGGAGGGGGAAGTTGAACCCAGGAAGAAGGGAGGTGTGGAGGGAAGATATTTGTAAGATGTGGTTTTATTTCTCATTATCGTACTCTGATTAGGTTGGTAATAAATTCAGCTAACTTCCCCCAGTCAAGTCTGTTTTGCCTGTGACAGCAACGGGCAAGTGTTCTCTCCCTGCCCTTACCTCAATCCATGAGCCTTTTGTTCTACTTTTTCTCCCCTGCCCAACTGAGGGGCAGAGTGAGGGAGCAACTTTGGTGGACACCTGTCATTCAGCCAGAGTCAACCCACCTCAACAGCACAATGGTTGAAAGAGTCACTGGGGATGCAAAGCTCCCTTCAGATCCCCATATTGCTTGTTTTGGAGCACTGACCCTATTTTTTTGAGTATTATACGAGGTGCTTGCACACTGGCTTAGGAAGACAGACATTTCCTTTTTTTATTTGCCTTTACAGTGCAGTGCAAAGCACAAGACCTGCACCAGGGACATTAGAGGAGACCTACTCCGGAGGAGAGCACACTCTGGCAGATGCGGGGCTCCTTTGTGCGTGTGTGAGATAACTGTGCTTACATTCTTGCTCTACAGGGAGCAATGATGAGAAAAAAGAGGAGAGCCCCATTTGCCCACCAGTTTGGTAAAACCAAGCATATAGAATCACAGAATTATGGAATGGCTTGTGTTGGAAGGGACCTTAAAGATCATGTTCTCTATGGTGCCCAGTGACAGGACCCAAGGGAATGGCCTGAAGTTGTGTCAGGAGAAGTTTAGGTTAGGTATTAGAAAAAGGTTCTTCCCCCAGAGGGAACAGACTCCCCAGGGAAATAGTCACAGCAGCAAGCAAGAACTCTTGAACTCTCAGGTACATGATGTGACTCTTGGGGATAGTTCTCTGCAGGGCTAAGGGTTGGATTCGATAATCCTTATGAGTCCCTTCAAACTCAGCATATTCTGTTCCTCTGTGGTTCTGTGGTCTTGTTCCAACCTGCCCCACCCTGCTTCTCACCATGGACAGGGACACCTTTCACTAGACCATGTTGCTCAGGGCCCCATCCAACCTGGCCTTGAACACTTCCAGGGATGGGGCATACACAACTTCTCTGGACAACCTGTTCCAGTGCCTCGCCACCCTCACAGTAAAGAATTTCTTTCTAATATCTAATCTAAATCTACCCTCTTTCAGTTTAAAACCATTACCCCTTGTCCCATCACTACATGCTCTTGACAAAAACCCCTCTCCCTCCTTCTTGTAAGCCCCCTCTAGGTACTGTGGGCATTTGGGGATTTAGTTGCTTTTGAGGACCTTCATTTTTCCTGATGTTGAAGTTAAGTACTTCAAGTGTCTGAGCCCAAGTCCTTTAGCAGATTAGCCCTAAATAGAGAAAGTGTAATTTGTTTAATATATATATATATATAATATTCTATGCAAAGCTTTCTGGTGCCTTGGCCTAGAGTCTGTATTAACCCCCAGTAAAGAAAGGTCACAGCCATAAGAGGCATATGAGGACAAAAATTTACTTTTCAGTTTTGTATTCATTATATGGTGTTGTTCGTTAGTTCTGAATGTCACACGGCCAAAAGAGTCTTATTCTGTCTCAAAAAGCAAAGATCTCCTCAAGGTCATTTAAGAATCTTTGAAGGTGTCATATGAAAACAAGACAAAGAATTTTTCAGCAAAGTTTTTAAGAAAGCATATTTAATACTTTGTTTTCTTAAGTATATATTCAAAATACTTCAGATTTTCTATATTTTTAATACTAATCTAATACTTAAAATAAATCACAATGTGTACTTCCTGTGATCTTTTCAGAATGCAATAAAACAGATTGTTTTTAATGGCTGTTCCAGCAATGAAAAATATCTGTGTTAGGTGGAAACAACAAATTGATGCTTTTTCAATTCCTTTTAATGGCATGAGGATCTTTGCAACATGCTGTGAAAAATATTCTCTTAATGATAGGCCTGTGGCACAACTTAAGGAGTCATCAAGAAATAAATGCTCTGCTGTCTGGCTGGCAGCTTGGTGTCCCTTAATTGAAGTATTATAAGATTCTGTGCAGAGTAAAGCCTCCAGGGTTTTGTAGCTAAATGGCACGGACACCTCTGATGAGACATGCAGATGAAGATGTGTCAATACAATCTTCACCAATTTGCTGTAATAGCAGAGACTGATTAATTTTATAACCACGGGTGCTTCTATTAGCTAACCTAAGGAATGATTTAGACTTTATTAAGCGACTTATTTCTATCTTTTTCGAGAGACTTCTGCAGCATAGTTTATCTCCTGCTAGACAGCAACACTTTCTCTAATAAGGATTCTAAATTTATTATTTAAGGAGGGATCATGAGCATAACTCAGTTATGTGCAGCTTAGTGGGGGCAAATCTTCATGACTTGGCAAGTCAACTGTACTTAGGTTGGTGTTTCTCAAAAAATAAAGTGGCTTGATATCCTATGCAACTGAAATGGCAGTTCTTATATACATTTTTAATGTACAAAAAAGGAAATTGAAGCAGCTAAATCAAAAGTATGTGGCTCTATATTTTTTATCTTTTTTTTGCTAGACTATAAAACCATTTTAATATTTTATTATAATTGCATATGGACATCTAACATGATTTGGTTACCCATAATCAACCAACACTTTATATTTTAGGGCTTTCTTCAATAAAATATGAATTACCACATGGACAATGTGTTTCATGATTGCTTTGCACAGTGCTGGCTGTGCACTTTCTCTCATGCTGCACTTTCTCCCAGGAATAAGGAAACCAAAAGGACTCTTGCACACATTCTGGACACAGCAGACAGTTAGGAAAATGATCTTTCTTGACTGGATGGGAAAAAATGAACTGATCACTATCATCAGTTTCCTTACTCACTCAATAGGAAAACTGATGGCCATGTTTTTTTCCATTGCAGATGCCATCATGCCTTCTGCTGAGGAAACTGTATGGTCCTGAGTTGTACCCTACCGCTGCCTCCTGGCACAGGACTATGTCCATATTGCCAAAGGAGAATGTTTTTCAGTGAGCGGGGACAAGCCTTTAGGATTCCTCTTTAGGAATGTGAAAGTCTTACTTCCCAGTCTTACTGGAGACGTACTGACTTTGTCCTTTTTATTTTTCTGTTGCCTTTGAGTTGTTCTCCAACTAGCCAGCCTTGTACAAACTAATAAAGAATATACTGTCCACAGACATCAGGTTCACACATCACAAATTATAGCCATCAGCATGGGTATGAAATAAACCACTTCCAGAACATGGATCAAAGTTCCACTCATACACTAATGGCAGAGAAGGCAGTTACTCTTTGCTCATCATGGTCCCAGGATCTCGACACAATTTAATTCAATCTCATGCTTGTTTATTTGCAATCTGATTCTGGGATGGACACTTACTACATGAACTCATCTGTTACAAGGTAGGAGAGCTGCACATACAGTCTGAGGTTCACATTTTGCCCCACCAGAAGAAATGTGAATGTGGGAGAGTGTTTCTTTGGAAAAGGACTTTTTTCTCCCTTCCCCTATCCTCTACTGGTCTTTGATTTTGATTTTTTTTTTTTTGGGTGGGGAGGGGTGAATGTGTGGTTCATCATTTTTATATATTCGTTACTCAAATGTGGCTGAATTCATAACCGTATTTCAACATTTATTTGTTTGAAATTTGTTCTTATTACTTGTTTCATAGTTTCTTTTCTGTGGCCGACTGTTGAAATCATGAAATAGTACTAAAAAATTCCTCAGTAGTGAACAATAAATTTAACTTTTTCTTATGCATATATGCAATTCACTTTAATAGCAAGATTCTCCATAATCACAGTACTTCAATACTTCATTCTTACAGGCACCTGAAAGTTCAGTCTTTGAAATTATGGGGGTTCCTACTTTTTGACTTGCCAGAGATCTTCTGAAAGCCAAATTATTTCTAACTTTGCATCCTATAGGCTCCATAAACATTTTTCTCATGTACCCGGTGCAAGCTACATGCCAGTGGTTGCCTGATCTAGCTTGGCAGATCCAAGTGCTTGTCACTGCAGTCACGTTCAAAGAAATCATTCTCCAAAGGTTTGTGGGAGCCAAAGGCGACTTGCTTGTGAAGAACAGAAACAGCATCCCCTCGGAATTCAAGCAAACCTTGGTGATCCCTTTTTATCACACTTGCTTTGCTTTTTTTCTCTTTCCTCCATCAGTAGGCTTCATTTTTTCCCCTCTCCAAGGTAGATTAACTATCACCCTGCAACCAGAGTTGCTGGTCAGAAATGGAGCAGCATTGTGAAATCAGGCTGCTTTATGTCAAGCTGGTACACGCCAGCTATATTTAGTCTGCTTCTCTCAGTATTTCAGACTGGTTCCTTCTGCAAAGATGAATAATAGTGCTGCTGATTCAGGTTGCATTTGTGTTACAGTGCGTAGGAGCCTGCTCTAATGTTTGCATTTCTCACTGAATGCTGCTGTAGCAGTTCCATGATATTCAACCTACCAATTAGTTTTGCCCTTGAGGTCAGCATGGGTAGTGAGATTGAGGCCGCTGAGAAAAGGTATTGTGTCATTTACTGAAGACCCATTCCCTAGTGCTTGAATTGGTTACAGGGAGACACCAGTCAAGAGAGACATGACTGACAAATGTCTTTGAAAGGTATTTTTATATATGCGTATGTCTCTCTGTGTTTGCATTTACACCTTAATTACCAGAAATATGTCTTTAAAAATAATTATGTGTGCTAGATCACTTTCCAAATTGAAACACTGACCGTTACTTCTGCTTACACTTGTAATTCAAGCAGTGCCCCTAGCACCTTGTCCTCTGCATCCCCCTGGAGAGACAGGAAGGAGAGCTAAGCTCGGATAGGTTCATTGGCACCATATTGCCCCATTCAATGACGTTCCCTAACCCTTGAATTGGCGCTGCACCTAACACTGCTTGAATCACTAAGCACTATTGATTTCAGCTTTCTAGAGAAGCCATTCATGCAGCCTAGAGTGTGTAAAAGAGCTTCTCTTCTCCCTGAAAATGATTTAGTATAAATAACTAAAATAAATGTCAGTGGGAGATCTGTGAACTTATTAAGAAGAGGTAGACCACTTGATGTGTTGCACATAGACTGAATGTGTATACATATAGATTTAAATAAGGATACAAGTATTTTCAGCCAAGTCTGTCACAGGAGCAGAATGGATCTCAGAGTGAGTGCAAATACACCAGACAAATTACATAACATGCATCTGCACAGGGAAACCCAGAGCCTGGGCGCACCGTGTCTATTAATCCTACCTCAGAGGCTACTTAAGTTTGGAGAATGCATACTTGTAAATATGGGCTGTGTCCCCTGGTCATGCAGACCATCCCTGGAGACTCATTTGTACCCACTTTGGCAAGGTGTTTTTGTGTCTTCGAGGGTAACCAGAGGTGGGGAAGAAATTCTGCTTTATAATTAGAAAACTCTTGGATTCATCCTGCATGGACATGCTGCTTTCTTTGGCCATTTAATTTGATTGCAGGTTTCTAACAATCCAAGTGGGTTTCCTATGCACCCAGAAGGCTTATTACCTCTCTGCTCCTGTCTCACTGAAGTAGGCATGTGTTTGTGGATGCCAGAAAGTAGGGACCCTATGCCTTCCCCAGCTTCCATCTCTGCCCACCGTGGGGCATCTGGGCATCTTCTAGTCCTTAAATAGTCCTGTTGAAGCTTTCTGGAAGTGAAGCACAGAAAATACAATACCAGATACAGGCATTTCAAGTTAACTCTGATTCATAGTCTGCTGCAGGCAATAAAAATCTCTATATCACCTCTGACAGACTCTGAATCAGGCAGATACGAAGGCACTAACAAAGTATAAAATTCTACATATGTGTATACACACACACACACACAGAGTGTTCATAAAATATATACATCTATGCATTGCTTTAAATTTCCATACTAATATAGCATAATGCTAATTTATAAAGTGGACCCATTGCTCTGTTAGCATTTGAAAAATAAAAATAAAATATATCTTCCCTAAAAATGGGCAAGATTTTTTATATTACATGTTCTTAAGGCCTGACAACCATTGAAAGAGCTATTTAGTATGTTACATGTTTTAATAAAAATAACTTGTCTGGCAATGTCTGAAAGCTTTTGCAGCTGCAGGGGTACTTCTTGGAAATAAATTTGTGTTTACACAGGTGCAGCCATATTTAACAAAATTTTTATATGCAATGCAAACAGCTGCCTGTCTGTTTTCTTTGGCAGAGCTCTTTCTAACTGAAACAATTTGTATCAAACATATCTCTCTGTGATACCTATGTAAACAATAGGCAAAATTCCTGTGAAAGGAAAAGGTTTTCAATAATGCATTTTTGAGATAAACTGGAAAAGCAGAAGCACCCTGATTAGAAAAGCCTGGCCCTTCATGAAATATTTTGCAGTTGAAAAGACCTCAGGAATCCATGAGGGAAGCACTCTGTAGGATAACTCAGAGTTTTTTCAAGTTAAAGTAAAGCTGAAGGATTTTATGATCAGTAAAAGATAGAATGAAGTATTTGCAAAATATTTAGCCATAACACAATTATGGTCTTTTGACTATACTATTAGTATTTTGTTATAATTTTTTTCCATTGTATGAAATTCTTGTTCATTCAGAAAACTGGAATTTATAGGAGCCTCAGTGACCCTCAACTTTTCAAATTATTTGCAAATACTCATGGTTTTGAAAATCTGCCCTATCACCAGCTTGCTTTCTTTCAATCAAAATTCAGTAGATTAAAATTCTGTGGATTTTAAATTGCACTCTGGAGTTAGGGTTTCATAGACACCTTCCTCAGGCTTCCTTGTTCCCAACCAAAACTGTGAATAAGAAAGAAAGATTTCTTCACTTAATTCATCTTGATGTTCACAATTTCTTCCACTATTTGTTTACATGAAAAGATTTTCTGTTTAATTTGCAGCAAAAAATGTAAATGTTAATATTTGCTGCTATTGATTCAAACTGTATTCAAAGATTATTGAACACATACCCAAAATACAGTTCTAACATTTATCAGTTTAATTATTTTAGCACTGATGAGGAATAATTTTCTGTCCACAGAGGAAGAGCAAACCCTCCAACAACATTATCTTCTCATGAAATAGTTTTTTTCTGTTCTTTTGTAGCCATGCAGTATAGCAGGTGAACCCATGCATGTGATACACTTGATAGGTCCTTTTACTTTATCAGAGAGTGAAGCAGAGAAGCTAACAATGCTTCTGGCAGCCTCACTACAACAAAAACCTTGTGTCTAGATAAAGATTTTAATAAATTATGTATTTGTGTAACTCCACTGACTTCAGTGGAGGATCCAGTGGGCTTTGTGCTACGCTTGCATTTGTGTGGAGCTGACACAGCTCCTGAGTGCTCAGAATGACAAATCTTTATTAGCATCGCTGCAGCTTCACAGAAAATCTTTCCATGAAATGCAGTTTAGTCTACCAGCACCATGGGGGTTTGTAATACCCTCTCCTAGGCAGTGTGCTGGAAGCATATTTTTAGTGAGGTCGATTGTTTTCTCTTTCCCTGTGGGTTTTGCCCTCAGTATAAATACAGTCCAACAAACAACCTTTTCTTAAGCCTTTTCTGCACACAACATAGGCACGTCTCCACAAGATGTATTAACATATTCATATTATATCCCTATACCCTTTTATAGAATGAGGCAGTATTTTACCACTGGTTGGAATTATGGCTACAGAAG
Organism: Sclerurus mexicanus; assembly: GCA_013396755.1. Taxonomy (NCBI): domain Eukaryota; kingdom Metazoa; phylum Chordata; class Aves; order Passeriformes; family Furnariidae; genus Sclerurus; species Sclerurus mexicanus. The sequence goes on along the minus strand of VWZF01006730.1, from coordinate 827,953 downwards.
AAGATTCCGTGATTGCAAATTTTCTACACTTTCCGAATTGTTCTGACCTTTTGTTCGAACTTGAGTCTGATGAGCTGACAACCCAAAAGACATATGATAGAAAGTTGTGCTCTGCATGTAAAGGCTGCTGTATTTTTATATGACTACATTAACTGTGAGCACCAGCTAGAAAATGAAAATTCTTTGTGGATATTTAGTTTCTCTTTCCCATCTAAGTAGTGTTTAAATCATTAACTATGGCATGATTATTTGTTTCTAAGTTTAAGAAATAAGCTCCTATCATGAGGCATGCCTGCACATTTGGTAATTGTGTAAGCTTTGTGGTTTCTGGAGGAACAGATTTACTAAGTGGATGAGGACTCCACATAGCCCTGAAGCTCTTAAATTTTCAGACTGAAAGATTTCACTGTAGTGCTTTTAACTGAACTGGACTCTCGGCTCAATTAGGAACACTGCTCACTGACAACAAAGGATGTAAGTTTCTGATAACAATCTTTTTCCTAATAAATGAACAATTAGATACAAGAGGGTATTACGTTCAAGTGAGATTAAAAACTTTAATAAAGAAGAGGTGGTGAAAATTTCACCTCAATGGAGAAGATTTATTTACACATTAACTTAGAAGCATGTGCTCAGGAGCAATGGTCTCACCAGAAAATGAGCCGAGCCTGGGGCAGCCAACCAGAGGTGTTGGAAATGGCAGTCCTTTACTTCAAGAAGTATTAACCAGAGATTCTTAGTGGTGCTGAAGACTCTTCTATGCAAGTTGCCTAACTGACTGCTGGACCTAAAACCTTTATTAACAGTTCATTCCCGTATCACTGTCAAACCCTATCTTGCTTTCCACCAAAATTCCTTGTCAAAATACCTGAGCACCACCACTTTGTTCAGCCTCAGCATAAAAAAGTGTATACAGGAACTTATAATGGTATTAAGTCTGTGGAGACTTTAAGAACCTCCTAGACAAAACAATTCTTTACAGAAGCAATTATTATTATTTATGTAAGTAATTTATTTATTTAAGTTACTTTAAATATACCTTACCTAAACCACTCTCACAGGACTTGTGTTCTTCCCTATATGGGCTGTTATTTTTCTATGCTCTTTTTATGTGATATAGCCCAGGTTTCTAAGGACCCTAAAAGATGAAGTGAAATGTTACAGAAGTCAAATTCTTAGTCTTGGATCCTACTGTGAGCAAGCACAAAGAAGCTGAAGATGTACTTTAAAGGCTTTTAAAGTTTAAGTCATTCAAAGTCTCTGAGAAAATCCTGTATTTTACATATATATCTGATGAAAACTTGCTACTGGAATCCTCCCTGTGTAAGGAATTCTAGGGCAAGCACCCTGAAAATAAAGAATAAGACTTGTAGTCAGTAGTGCTAAATATAAGTTTAGCAAGGCAGAGATAATGTGAAGGTACAGTAAATCAGGTACTAATATTAAAAAGATAATAGTACAAGCTATCTGAAACCCATCAGGTAACTATGCTAAAGATGAGTATGAGCTCAACTATGAAGCCTAACTGCATCCTTTGTTATAACTTCTATCTTGAATTATATCTCCAGAACAAAGACCCGTACTGCCCTATAGTGGGCAATGGATGAGGGGGCCTTATTCCTTCCTTTATTTATATTAGCTTATAAATCACCCTCTTCCCTTTCATGCTTTCATCTTACTTCCTCTCCTTGAATATCCAACATTAATTTAGGTTGTGCTGCTGTGTGATTGCCCTGAGAAACTCCACCTATATCTATGCATTAGTAGCTAGGCCAGACATTGTGGCAGAGCAGACCGGACGGTAATCCTGGGACACGCATTTCCCTTGCAGATAGATGGTTCACCCTGCTCCATTCTGGTGCAGTCAGTAATATTCCTATTCCTTTACAAACACAAGCAAGTGTTCTTAACCTGGGTGCATAAATATGAAATTACATCACTGGGAAATAATCTTCCCAAGATAATGTGGTGAAGCAGTGGTGCAAATATACTATTGCACCATTGTGATGAATCAAATACACAGTAAAATTCTGTTGCTTGTGATAATGCTAGTGGAAAAAAATTATCATAAAGATTCTAGGAAATAAAGGTGGCCCAGGACTATTTTCTAACTTTCCAGGCAAGTGGAGCATCTCATATCCATATAATTAAATTTAATTCATATTGTCTTCTATTTCTCCAAAAACTAAAAAAAGAAACAGTTTTGTCCTACATAATCTGTCTGGGAGCAATCCTAATTCCTTTTGGTCTCCCACAGCACACCTGTCTATTAGCTGCTGACTGACATGTGCCCAAACTGGATGGGGGAATGAGCTAGCAATAAATGGTATGGACAGCCCTGGTCATAGTTCCGCCATGGCTATATTTTGCCATGATCACTATGCCTAGCTTCCTGGCATTGTACTTCATCAGCTCAGATATATTTTGAAGACAGTAGAATATTTTAATTTTGCTTGAGCTAAGGACATATATAAATCCCAGATTTGTCCCTGCTTTATATCAAAAGTGCTTAGGTCCCAGCAGTCTCCAAAGGACCTCAGTGATTTTCAGAAGAATGTTATATCATCTCACAAAGACCATTAAGAAGTAATAATAATTTTTTTTTAATTGAATTGCTTTTTAAATTAGTACTGACCATGAACCAGGAAGAGATTGCGTTTTTATGTTTCATTCTTGGCTGCCTCTCAAAAAAGTGCGAAGCAAAAAAATCTAACACCTTTTTATTAATCATCACTGGGGTTTTTTTAGGGTGAGAATAAAGATTACTATTCAGTACATGGCAATCTCAATTTGGCATTGGTGATAAAAAAACCCAACTATACCCTAGGACCTTAATCTGAAGTTCTGCAAAGCGAAAACCTTTCAATAGTAAGAATGAAGTCTATTTGCTACACAATACAATCTCATTGGTCAAGTGTCTTCTGGTTGTACAAAGCTCTTGAGAAATCTGACATCTTTCATTCCTGGAGGTGTTCTCTGGAGCACAGAGTTTATTTGGCTTTGTAATCAGCAGGTGCTGCAGCAAAAGCCAACTTTTTAAGGATCATTTCACCATGTTTTGTCTTTACTCTGGATGGAGTCACATACTTCAAAAGCAGGCACAACCCTCTCAGCATTTCAGTCAATCGACTTTGGAGCACAAGCCAGTAACTGCAGTTACGAGCCTCTGTTTCCATCGTCTTTTTATTATGTAACCCAAGTTACAATATTACTGCATCCCCAGTCTTCCTGTGATCACTATGCCACTTCATTGTTCTGGCCTTTTCTGTTTGAAACAGATGTTTAAAAACATTTGAATAAGATATTTTAGTTTGTGGACTTCTTGTCATCATCCTGCAAATTTACAACAGTCAGCAATGTAAACATGTGCTTGACAAACTCCAGCAGCTTGTAGACTTCAGAGTTCATCCACTCATTTCAGCGAGGCAGATGTTTCATTTTAATACTCTTCATACTATAGATTAGGATTATGTTTTTTTCTTTCTCTTTCTTTCTTTATTTCTTTCTTTGAAAAGGGAATAAACCTGACATGCTACTAATGTCATTTCACACTGCGGGCCAGATGGCGAAAAATGCAAAGGCTGCAACTCTGTTTATGTATGGGGAAAAAAGGAATTTTGTTCCTGAAAGACTTTCAGCTCAATCATTTGTTACTTTAAACTAAACACTAGATGATGAATAAAGTAGGACTATCTGAACTTCAAAAAGGTCCTTGAGATTAAGTGCTTAACAATGTAATGCATCTGGAGGAAGAGTATTACATTATTCCTGCTTGCTGCATTGGAAAGATGCTGGGAACCTTTTCACTATAGTGCTGCCTAAGAGCAGGGTGCTTGAGGACAACATTTGGCAGTCTCTTGGAAATTTTTGGAGACATAAATCATCTTTCCATCACTTTTTTATTATTGCTAGTGAAAGACAGTACTCAAGCAGAGGACTGACAGACTATCTGTGCTAAAGTATCTTGTCATTTCAAAGCAACAAAATTGTAAATTTAACAAGAACTGTGTAAAATGTTTGCACAGCAATTCAGCATTATTACAGGCAACTTCACTTTAGGCTCTGAAATGTAGGAAGGGGGATGTTTTCACCTCTTCTCCCACCCCAGCAGGTTTCTACTGATTTACAGATTATCACAGAATTCATTTAAAATATGTGATTTTTGGAGGAGGACTGAGAAAGCTAACTGTGATTTGATTTGTTTATTTTTAAAGTAAATGTTACAGAAGAGGTCTTAATTAGGGGATCAAACTGTTTTGCTTTTTTTTCCCCCTCCAGTTCTGTAGTACAACTGTAGTACATCTTGGATGTTGCAGTCCCGTTGCCTCATTGTGGAGTTTGTGTGGACAGGGTGGTATTTTCCATGAAATACCATCACTCTTTAAGAATAGAAGTGGTTCTCATGCATCACTGGATACTCCAGTTTGCAAAGAAAGTCAACCCTCAGACAGTGGGAGGAACAGAAGGGAAGTGAATTCCAGGTGCAGAATCATATTTAACTTTAAATTCTTGCGTTTAGGGCAAAGTATTACAGTTCTTGAATTTTTACTTTTTTATTTTTTATTTTTTTTTATTAAAATAGTGGGGAGTGTTTGCCATTTGGGTTTTTGTATGATTAGTTTGTTTTCTTGGTTGGTTGGTTCATCCACTCAGTGTTTTGTTTGGGGGTTGTTGTTTGGGTTTTTTTCTAATGGGAATTTTACTTCCCCAGCTAGCTTCAGTACTTTTCGAAAAAACATGCAAGTGAATTTTGGACTAAGGAAGAGGAAATATTGTGTTCCTCTGTTTCATGAGATTTTTTCATTAGTTTGTCTGTGATTGTGTCATCATAGCCTCTGTATGACACCAGACTGTGTCTGGAAAAAGAAACTGCTTTGTAGCTTTCCTCAAATGAGTTATGTCAGATTTTTAGAGGAAGGAATTAACTATGTAAAGAAGGGAGCAACCTTTTGAGATTAAAATTGCCTGGATGAACCCAAGAAAAACTCAAATAGAAGAGCATTGACCATCCTGTGACCTCACAAAATTGCTTCCTTCACTCTTGGCTGAACACAGTGATGATATATCACAGTATGCATGAGAATCTGCCGAGATGTGTTAGTATATTAGGCCCTGTTAAGACTGAAAGGCAAAGATAGGATAGGCACAGGCTGCATCTTTCCGTGGAACATTTGCTGGTGTGTAAGTGAGTATTTTCCAGCATCCAGGTGGTCAGGAATAAGATGAAAATACTTAAGAACACTTAAAATAAGTTCTCAGCAATATTTTTGACAGTTCTACTGATTAAAATGGTAGCCTCAAAGGAAATTAGCATAAATCTCTGGTTAAGTCAGGTAAAAAAAAGAATTAAAAATATAACAGCATCAGGTGTGTGTTGATAAGTAGAGATTTCAGTTTAGAATATTATCAAATAATACAAACTATGCCTATAGTGGATATAGCCCTAAAGGTCATGGCAATAATAACAAAACAGTCCTATTACTTAAGAAATCTATTCTGTCCAGATGTTAACATCTAAGGGACCAGAAGTATAAACTTATTTTAATACTGTTTATATTTTTGCCATTCAAAATGCAGATTACAATTTTTAAATATGATAATGTAGATCAGGGGTAGATGAGGACTGAAAGCTCTTACTGAACCTCATCAAATGCCTGCACTGTTTGAATGTGTCTGAATCTAATCCACCCCCATACTTTCTTGATTCTTGTCCATATCTGCATTAAAAAGGGACTTACTTATCATTTTAGATACCATTGAACTTTTAATATGAGTGACTGACCTCACAAATTTTGTAGCAGTCATAGTGCTAGAAATTTCTGAAGAATAAATTATCATACAAGTTTTCTTCTATTGCAAACTTCCAAATCCTATTATAGACTCTAACATTGTTATAGTCTCCAGTCTACACTTAAACTCCTGTCTACTTCCAAACAAGACTCAAGTATGTGCTGAACTAAGTGTGGCTAAAATTTTTGAGATGTCTGAAATACATTCTGGAATAAATCTACTGTCAGTCTTCTTTTGGTCTTTTCATTAAGTCTATCAAAACCACTAACAATACCTATGGAGGTATTTCGATACATAGACACTCCCTTACAGAAACAATACTCTGCAGTGTCACTAGGAAAGGCTTACAAAATCTTTCTGTGTTAATTAAAAGATGATGGGCAGAAGGGATAATAGGTTGTTTCTCAAATTCTATTGAATTTTATCATCATAATGATGATTACCAAATGTCTATATTTGCAAAAGAACAGCAGTTCATAAATATCAAATTTGTGCTATTATTATGTTCAGAATGTGCCAGTTTTTACCAATATAGGAATCTGGTAATTATCACTAAAGCCATTAATTAAAATTAAGAAGTAACTAAATAAGGAATAGGAATGCCACTTATTTCTTAACATCCAAAGAGCAGAAATATCTACCTATTATCCTTTTCAGGCATCTGACACTGTGACAATGGAATAGAAGGTTGTCACAGCATAATAGTCCCCAGCTGCTGGGTGGATGTGAGCTGAAACTGAGGCATTTATCAAAAACGAACACCAGGGGAACCTGGAAGACACTCATCCTGGGACAACACTCTGTTAAATCAATGGTATTTGTGTTCCAGCAAGTGACTGGTGGGTATGGGCAATGTGATGGGTGTCAGTGTGGCACAACAGTGCTGCTTGCCAGACCTCAGGCAGCTGTGTGCTGATTCCCCTGGGAAAGCAGATGCCCACCCCTGCTCAAACAGAGGAGAGTTTCTGGGAGGGCTTTGTGAGGTGTCACACGCTGTCACCCTGCCAACACCCTCTGCATCACGGGACACTTGGAAGACTGTGCGTAGAGGGGCCAACACCCCTGGGCATGAATGGCCTGAAGGGTGAAGCTGACCTGCCACCACACCTGGCTAGTTTCTCCATTATGGCATTGGTAAAAACAGATGAGAGGATGCAAAGCAACCAGGAGGAGGTCTGGCACTGAAGGGCATGAGGAAGGGAGGTGATCAAAGAACAGTGGAGGCTTGGGGAGGAAAAAGGGACTGTGCTTTCGGTTGCCACAGTAAACCTCTGGTGTATCTGGAGCCAGGCAGAAGAGCCAGAGGCTTTGCAAGGAATCCATGCAGCCAGGCAGGCGGTTAGTGCACATCGCCATGAAAACCGCCATCAAAACCCCATGGAGCATTCACTGTGAGCCAAATGAAGACTGAGGTGTGGGAAGTGGTGTTGCTGGAAGGGACTACAGTCATACTTGTCAAGACATTAGTACTTGCTTGCAAGATCATCTGCACTGGACACTAAAGATTTTGAAGCAGACCTAGTCTGCCAAGGCAGTGAAGGAGAAAGGGAAAAGGGTATATTTTTTTTTTAGGCAAATACCAGTTACCTCTGTTTCATAATGGGCTTTCTGCTCTCCTGGCATTCTGTTATACATCTTCAGCCTCACTCACTGCCCCCTCCTGTGTAAAATTTACACAAGCATTGAAAGATTGTGGAATACCCAAGGAAATCATTTTTCAGTCGATTGAGTTCTTAATGGAAAAACCTCCCTGAATGCTATCTTACAAATTAGAAGATCCCCTGCTTTCTAAATAGTTCAATTGAAATCAGCTTTTGTATTTATCCTTCAGGTCATTCAGGCTCAAATGTTGTTAGCTCTGAGTCAAAAAGTCAGATTTTTAAAGGGAAAATGTCAAGTCCTTTTAGGCTTCAACTGACCTTTTAAACCAGATTAGGGATTTGAAGCATTACACATGGATTTCTACATTTTATATCACAGTATTTAACAAATGATCAAATACAACTCCCAAGAATACTATTTTTACAAGCTTGACATTTCAGGCCTTAAAGGATGTTGCTGGTCTTTCTTTTACATAAAATTGCCCTGGAGAAAATCAGCGTGTTTTCTGTTCTTTCATTTCTCTTTCACAAGAGGGGAAGTTCTGTGCATTTTATTTCATTCTGTTGTTCTCTCTCTGGCATTACAAGCAGCAAAATATCATGATGAAATCCTTGAGATATGCTCAAAGTGATTGCTACAATAAATTCACTCTGTGCATGTCACATATGGTTAGAGCATAGCTCAGGCAGTTATAGATGCCAACAGGGCCCTAGGAGTAGATCTGACCTTACTTTCGTGCCTGGACTGTCAGATAATGCCACTAAAAGTACACTAAATCTTCCTAGGTGGAAATAATAGAAACCCTCATTTGGCTCCAAGTGATTCTCTCACACAGGTAGGACAAGGGAAATGGATGGTAGAATGGAATCATGGATGTGTGAGAGAACATTCATGAGCTGAAGCATCAAACTCAGTTCAGTGCCCAGAGCTTGCAGACATGGTGGGAACAAGAGAAGGAATCCCATTCTCAGCTACTGTGGACTGTAATAGGTCAGTCTTACAAACCGTGAACTGTTCACTTGGTTTTGCTAGATGGTGATACCTACAGAGAGGATGGAGATGAGGTAAATTTCCTTCCTGTGGACTGTCAAGAAAGGGAGATCCTGTTTCAGAGATATCACTCCAGAGAGTTAAGCTCTGCCTTGCTGACCGTTCAGACCTTCTGACTTCTGAGGATGGCCTATTAAGTGTTAATTATGATGCAGAAGTTTGTAGCTGGACCATTCCTCTGATCATAGTTGGAGAGAGATCAGAGAATGTTTTTAAGTGGACCAACTAGGCATCACATAGCAACGGGGTTCAGGTTTAAATGGCTCTGCATTAAATCACCAGACAGATCCACCAGCTCCTTCTATGTCTGCAGTGGCAACATGATTTGTCATTTGGGTATGTGGGATTGTTTTTCCATACCAAAACCTGCAGGTCCCCTGACAGGTGTTCCTCGTAGGTCCAAAATCGTCTATGAAGTCAGAATTATTATGGAATGTAGAGGACATCTCAAGGCTTTTCAGATAGTCCTATTTTTGTTCAAGGTCTCTCCCCAGTGACTTGATTCCAGTGCAGACAAACACAATGCAACATCCTGCTGCACACTGCAGTACAAAGATGTTAAAGCACAAGAGTTTGTTAGCAGTTGAACATACCCTATCCCTTGATAAGCAAAGTGTGTTAAAAGGGTAAATGTGTAGAAAAAGAGTAAAGACTGCCTTCAAGTTGCAGCCCTGTGTTGGTAGCATTTAACACAAGTGGTATGGTATTTTATTTGCCTAGTAGTGCACATTATTGTGCACACCACAGTACCCTGTGTGTGGTTAAATAGAGGCTTTCAACATCTGCACATTTTGAGTAAGCACAAAGCTTGCCTTCTGAAACAATTCTAAAATTTCAATTGCACAAGTTATTGTTGTTGGAAGAGACTGAAGAGGTAAGTCTTGTTATAGCCAGAAATAGTGTTGACTTTGTGTCTCTTCTGGTTATTTGCTAACTATAAACACCATACAAGTGTGTACCTCTATACACTTTGATACTTTCTGTGTTATGACACTAGTACTGTCATTATAGGATCAGAATAACTCACTTTTCCCAGGTCCTACATGTGAAGGGAAAAATATAAAAGAAGCAATCAGCAGCTTTGTCCCTGAGATACAAAATTATTGTGGTCTGAAGCTAACATACCATAATTGGTTAGAGCAATTATTTACAGTCCTTAATGTTAGTTTTGCTGATGATTTCACTGTTTTCAGCTCTTCTTACTGATTGGTTTAGAATTCTAAGCTATTCAAAATAATATTTATAACACAGAAATAAAAGCATTTGTTGTTTATAGCCAGATGTAGAAAGTCATGACAACACCTAATGATAAAATTACCAAAGACATCTGACAGATGCCATCTTTGTGATGCTATTGTTTTTCCTAAAATAAAATAAGCAGCTATGCAGCTGTTTTAAAGTATTTGTCAGACTTTATCAAAATCATTTACCTATCACCATATATTTGTTTCTTGTAATGGAAAATACCTGTAGTATGACAAGAAGATGAGGTTAATCTGAAGCAAATCAACATGATAGTTTTCCATTATTGGAACTCAAACAGGCTTGTCAACAAGGGATGGCACAGAATAACAATGCTGCTGCTGCTATTATACAGACATGCATTCACAGAACAAAGAGTATTTTGAGATATGTTTTTCTTCTAATTTGGCAACATATCACGAAAACTAGGCTATTCTGTAAAAGCCCAGGAAGGCAAGCCCTTTTGAAATATCATGTTCTCCTTGAAGCTTCTGCTTTGCTCAAGTTTATCTCCTTTTCTACCACCAAAGGATTCTTTCATTGCTGTAGTCATTATTAGAAAGACAGAATTAAAGAAAGCTTGCCAGAAATATTTGGATTCATCACGTGCTCCAGTGCTAGTGGGAATTACTTGGCTTCTGATACAAAAGTTGTATCTATTTAATTCATAAATTTTATAGGACAGTTCTTCTGGTCCGCTGTTTTTACTTTGCAAGCAATTTTACATGGAGCCTGTTGGATGGACCCTCCGTCTGACTACAGGCTGTTTTGTTTTTGCCAGTAAGTTCTGTGCATTAACAGATGTTTGTCTAAGTTGTACTGAAATTTTTGCAAGAATAAGCTCTCAGAAAAAAGGGATGTTGCCCACCTGGCTCCCATTCAGAGTGTTCAGGACTTCCCTTCTCCATTAACTTGATGTGGCACAGAAACAACTCCATAAAACTGAAATGGCTAGTTGCTACTGGTAATTTAATGGTTATAACACTTTGTCTCCAATTTGGGGAACATCCTGTCACAACAGAGCTCTATAGTAGGTGACATGAGTCTATGAATTTTGCAAAGCCTTAGTGGTATCATTTTTCTAGGGTTAGCAAGTAGTAACACAGTCAATTCAAAACGCGAAGTCTGGGATGGAGAAGAAACTTTGATAATGTTAAAACCCTTACATCAAAAGCATACCGAGTGCTGTGTTCTGCATCCATCCTGCCCTTTGTTTGGGAACAGGCCACTGGAATAACAACTGGAGCTTGGGGGGCCTAGTAAATGGTCAGGACTTTGAGACCACTAAGAGAGAAAGAGGTAGGGTACTACAAAATTAGAATTATTTCATTTTCTAATGCAGAGGATCTTCCTAGGGTCTTATATCACCAGAAAGGCAGATGCCATCTTTTCAGAAGCACATGGCTGCCTTGCTCCCTTTTATCCTCTGCCTTTCAGACTAAATTAGCCAGAATAGGAAGATCTGGCAACTGTTCTCTGGGGTTCAGGTTGGCTTACCACCACATAGACTCGGTTTTCACATCTCTCTGCATGTGCTCTCTCCCTTCGAATTCACTCTCTTTTTCTGATCTCCCACTTTTTCTCTGCCTTGTCCTAAAGCAGCCTGTTTCCTTCTCTCGAACTCCTGCTCTGACCACAGTTGGCACTCAGGCCACTCTAGTTACCAACTCAGTGCTTTGCTTCTGTGTCTGAGGTGTGTGCTGATCTTCCCCCACCATCCATCGGTTTGGACATAAAACATTTTTTGCCTGAGAATACTTTCCCTTGCCTTTTGCTTCCAGACAAAATAACTTTTTTTGCTATTACTGTACATTTATATTGGGTCTATCTCCTCAGAGATCCCCAAAGCGCTTGACATACTCTATGCAGGAATCAGTGGAGGGTGACCGCATTGGGGCTCTCTTGTTATTTCTGTGTTCTTAGTTACAGCCCTGTATGTCATGGAAACTGACTTGGTGACTGACAAGGTTAATTCTGCTTTGCCTAATTCATTCCAGTAGAAAAGCCACGAAAAAGTACAGTTTAAGTGCATAGCATTTTAGAGGGAATTTCAAGCACCCTTTCCACACTGTTTTAATCTTGTTCTAAGGGAATATATGAGAAGCATAGTTGATAGGAAAGAGTATTTGCATAATTTAGATTACTCCAGAGCACTTCATTATAATACCTGAAAGAGTGGAAAGAACAAGTGTTTTGAAGCTGACTGGGCAGCAGAACCATCCTTATCCAACAATGCAAATCAGTCCTTTCAACAGTCAAGGAGACTAGGGTTTGAGTGGTGTTCATCAGAAAAGTGAGAAAGGATATATGATTTTACCTTTCCAAGTACATGACTCTTTCTTTTATATTTCAGCCTTTCATTAAAAAAAAAAAAGCTACCAACAAGGTATGCAAAGTAAGATTTTGCTAGCATTGCTTAATCAAAAAACCACATATTGGTATAACTGTCATCTTACAAGAATATAGTCATATGTTTGAAGGTTTTACAATCTTGCAACAACAGTGGTTCCCATGCTTACATCAGAACAAAGGAGAAAGTATGATCATATCTAATCTTAAGAGATCAATACTTCACAGCAGTCAAGGAACAGAGAAATATGGCCATCAGTTCCACAAGCCAAATCCTTAATGCAATGTGGTACAGTAACTTTTTCTTTCAAAGGTACCTTTTGGAAGGGTAGAACACAACTGATAGTAGTGAGATTCCATGTGGAAAGTAATAACAGAGCAATCACAGGCTATGAACAGTGAATGTTTGCACTGACCCTGTGCTTCCAGTGGACTGACCCACTGACTTCCAAATTACTTAATCAAAGGACTTGGGTTTTACCAATGCACTATATTTTCCTTATTGGTCCCTATAATACAGCACATTAGCACATCCATCCTAATTTGAGGACTTGCGAATGTACAGCAAACACTGTGGGTACCTGTTTAGCAGAGTCCATGCTGCTGTCCTCAAGTTCCCCACTGCCAGGTGAGCATGTGAGACGCCTCCTTCACAGAGGATGACAGAACAAGTTCAGATGGAAAATGCAAGCTCTGCAACTGACAGCGGAAGCAATACTGCTGACAGTCTGGGAATTAAAGCAATTTTTCTTTCATCTGTTCAAAATACTGTGAATAGAAACTGAGAAATACTCCAGACGAATGGGCCTTAGGAAAGCCCCACTCCCAGTGTGAGCATTTTAGTCAAAGGTTCTCATCTTCCAAAATACCTCTAGTTGGTGTCTTGCTTAATCCTTGAACACGTCCAAATTCTTCTTAGCTGGAGCTGCTGAAAAATAAGTTCTACATTTGCACTGAGTGTCATGGCCTTATTGACTGCTGTGGTCTCAGCAAGGCAGAAGATACTCAGTTTGACAAATCTTGTGCACAGGTCTCTGGACTTATGGATGTTAGTATCTCTTGATAATGGTTCTGTCACCCGCACAGCAGAGCACCCACATGACAGAAATTAAGCTGGGCAAGAAATCATGCAGTTCAATGCATCATACTTTTTACTATAAAAAGCCATTCCATGAGATACATTGCATGGTGGTGATATTTTGTGGAAGGTGACCAAAACTGGGCTAACAGTTTCTACCTACAGTTATGCTCGGTTGAACTCATTGCTGCTGATGAAGACTACAAGTTCACTGAGCTCAGCACCTCAGATGCCTGAGAAATCCAAGAGGTAATCAAGAGTGACTTTGACAGGAAAAATTATGATGTATTCTTCCCTGTTGGCTAAAAATCTTTTCATCAGCATGCACCTGAAATCCCTTTTTAAAAGTCTTATTCCCTGTACAACCAGGAATGAAGGCTGTTGTACTACCTAAAGCAGACCTCTGCCCAACTGTCATGGCCTCCTGACAGTGTCCCTCTTGTGCTTGTCTAAAGGAAAAAATAATTCTTACTCTATCCCAAAACATATCGTCATAAAAAAGGATATTACTGTTTCTAGTTAGCAAAATCTCTAGAGAGAAAATTAATGGAAGATCTGTTATGTAATCTCATGATTCGGTCTGTATTTGTAAAGGGATTATTAGACAACTGTTCCACACTTGATATGGACTAGAATACAGTTTATCCAATGCTCCTGCATGCTCCAGTATTCTGTCAATAATCTGTCAGGGACAGATAAACTTTGATGACTTTATTTTTCTGAATCTGAGTTTCTTTCTGACTAACATATCGCTATGTTGATGAAGCACTTTAAAAAAAAGTAAAAAAAATCCGAACGTTTGATAAGAATACAGTGGATCTCTTCTTCTCTGTCATCCTATCCAATGTTTGCAGGATGGAGACAAAAAAAAGTTTGTTCCATCATGGCATGGGCAGATTTTTAAGTATTTACGAGTATATTGATTTTGATTTCACTAAGGTTCCTCAAGCAATTTAGCAAAGATTTTTCAAAAGCCATACTTCACTAATCTTAAAACAACAAAATTGACTGGATAAATGAATTCATGCCTGCCTTTAACCAGTTTAAAGAGCTTTCATTCCCTTTCTGCATCTAGATTGAACAAAAGACTTCTTGTAAAGATGAATACATAGAATTAGAGAATTGGACCTGACCTTTTGCAACACAAGAATCCCAAAATGAACACTGTTTGTTCACATTCAATTCCCACAGAGAAAAGTGAAGTATGAAAATAGCAAGGAACTTCAGGCACCAAGAAGGCCTTCAGGCAATGACATAGTCATTTGGAAGGTGAACAATGTCTGATTCAGGTTTTCATAAGGCTTAAGAATCTCAAAAACCTCCAAAAAGCCTTGATCTAATACCAAATTCAAGGATCCTTTGTCTTCTCTAGGTTCAATCTCACAATAACAGTAACCCTGATTCAAGAACTCTAGTCCCAGCACTCTATTCTGTGGGTACCAATATCTTCACCAAGAAAACACCTTTCAAGAGCTTGTAATTATCTTACCATCCTCCAGTTTTGTCACTGTCTCCATGTTCTGTAATGTACTGTCTAATATTAAGGCTAGATCATGCCAAAATCTTTCCCATTGAAACAAAGTATGTCAAGCAGAAATATAGCCTTCATTCAGTGTTTCGGATCAAGAACAGAATTACATTCTTCAAAACCCAGCTTTGCAGCTGAAACAACTAACTCCACTGGGCTACTAAGACCACTCCATAGCCCTCCCAGAAGCAATCACCTTGGACAGGTTGAACATGTGAGCACCTGTCACATTTTAAAGCTTCAAAGACCACGGGCCAGTGGTGCTGCTGATTACAGATCTCATGTGGCATCTCATTTCTGTCATGTAGAGATGGAAATGGGGCAGCTCACCACTCTAGCCCTGCCTGAGACCCTGTTTCCTGTTATGTGGAAAGCACACATCTGTTAAATGAGCTTGGAGAGGCTGAGGGACCCCATGGGACACAGAGCAACTAGGAATGGGTTGCCACCACTGGAGTCACTTCTCCAGCCAGCAATTTACTCTCTGTGCTGTGTTGAGGAGCCCCTGGGAAAGCAGAAAATCAAAGCAGAAGATCCTGTGTCCTCTGCATGTGTCGGACCTTTCCAGGGGATGTGCCATCACACGCTGCCCCTCAGTGGCAACTGGAGGAAGCTGTGTGGCCCACCCAGTGGGGAAGGTTGGGCACCCCTAATCAGGATCAGACATTTTACATAGCAATTAGGGAAACGTTTGGCTTTCAAGTGCTCGGACCACTTGCCCTTGCAACACAGCTTCAGGCCCTTTGCTCTCACCTGCAATGACTTTCATGTAGCTTTATATCCAGTTGCTTCCTTGCATCAGCAGAGCAGCTCCTCCACCTTTACCTTCTGCTCACGGAGGCTGCCACGTGGAGCCACAGTTCCATCCAGCTTGGACCTCTCCCAGCCTGGGCCTGTGTCCTGGAGACACAGGGCTGCCCACTCTGCATCCACGGGAGGAAGCTTTGCTATATGGCTGTCTCTGGCTAATTGGCTCTCGGAGAGCTGATATTCTCCAGGACTTTATGCACAAACAGCCAGGGAGACTTAGGGGGACAGAAGGGGCCTCGGGGTGAAATACTTACTCTATTGAAGTAAGATTGAAAACTCTGTTTGACTTCAGCGGGGTCAGAGTTTTACCCTGTAGCTTTAATTAGCTTGCATTGTTGTAATTGTCCTGTGTAACTTCATGAGGAATGTAAAGTATGGTATGCTCAATAGTGATGTATCGTAAATGATTTAAGAAGATATAAAAGAGGAGTAGTGCATTTAAAAGGCATGAAGTTACAAGAACAGGCTTGTTTAAATACTAGCTATTTTATGCTTCATAATAACAATGAAATCTTCATGAAAGCCCTGTAATGGAACAAAACAAACTGGCTCCCCCCAAAATAAGTATCTGTGAACCACTGGGAAAAGTATCAAAGAAAAATTGTCTGACAAAAAAAACCTATTAAGGGAGTCCACATTCAAATTCAATGTCCCTTCTAATAAAGGCCTGAAGTTTTCATACAGATTTATGAAATTTAAGCAGGATGAGATGGCTGCTTTGCCAGCTAGATGAAGGAAGAAAAATCTTAACTGTCCTGCAAAGGGGAAGAGGATGCATCATATAGGATGTTTAGCATGCTGGAATATAGTGGACATAGGCAACACATGTCAAGGTGCCACAAGGAGTATATTGGTGGTCAGAAAGATGATGTTGCAGAGCAACAGGTATTTTGACAAGAGCCACAGTGTGAAAAGTGTTCTATGCTAATACTGTGCCTGTGATAATGAATAGTGTAATTTTTATCTCTTTGGAGAGTTTAAATGGAAATAACACCTGGATTTCACAGAAAAGCTTCCACAGAGGAATTTAAAAAAATATTCTATTCATTATAGACTCTGTCTTTTGTACAGATTTCAACATTTCTTTGTCTCTGGTATCTCAGAGAAGAACAAACAGCTGCTTCCTCACTAGATGTTTCCATAGACAATTTTTTTCCCTCCAGGAAACTATCTGTCTATTTGTACAGGAAATAACAAGACAGTGCTCCCATATTTCTGGTTTCTTATCCATATTGAGTGAAGAGGGGCAGTCCAGCCTGCAAGGGGAGGACAGGAAGAGCCACATCATTTTCTGGTGTATCTGATTCCCTCCTCACTCACAGGTCTTCCAAGTGCTGGAACAAGGAACATTGAGGCCAGGCACTACCACTGCCCTGGAAAGGCTGCTCATGATGTGCACAGGTTTCAGTTTAATAGAAAGGCCACAGTCCAGGATTCAACTCATTCATATCATTGCTATGTGTTCAGACAGGGCTTCTGCATCACAATGACATTCTTTAGCCTTCCTCAAATTTTCAGTCTTTGGAAATTTTCCTTTGGATATTCTTTTGAGGTAGAATTGTAGAATCATTTAGGTTGGAAAAGACCCTTAGAATCATCAGGTCCAAATGTTAATCTAACACTGCCAAGTCCACCACTAAACCGTGTCCCTAAGAGTGACGTTTACACATGTTTTAAATATCTCCAGGGATGGTGACTTTACCACTTCCCTGTAGTAGCTGGTTCCAGTGCTTAACTAAACTTCTGGTAAAGAAATTTTTCCTAATATTCAATCTAAACCATCCTTTGTGCACCTTGAGGCCATTTCCTTCCGTCATATCACTTGTTACTTGGGTGGGTAGAATGATTTCAGGTATTTGCTTCTTCAGGTAGAAAGGTCATTCAGCTCTGTGTTTGAGTTGCACAAGTTTGCTCCAGTTCTTATTCATACTAAGAGATTTCAAGGTCCTAATGTGCTGCGTATCATAAATTTAATACTTGTAATTCTTCTGCTTTGCATTGTATTTTTAATGGATTGTATTTTTGCATGATAGCCC
This sequence comes from Sclerurus mexicanus, assembly GCA_013396755.1. Lineage (NCBI taxonomy): Eukaryota > Metazoa > Chordata > Aves > Passeriformes > Furnariidae > Sclerurus > Sclerurus mexicanus. The sequence goes on along the minus strand of VWZF01006730.1, from coordinate 810,468 downwards.
TGAGAACACAAAATAGATCTCAGTGTTTTCTGAATTCTCTTAAGGGAAGAAAAAGTTTCTTTCCATCTCCTTTTTTATTGCTACAATAATGTTCTTTGCTAATGCTATTTACAACTGAAATTTAATGTTTTATTCCATCATTTTCTCTAGTTTCTATATTGCAACTCTTCTTTCTTTTGGGAAACTCCATGGAGACAGAATGTCTCTATCATGAGAATCCCGTGCATAAGGAAATTAAAAAAACAACTTGTAATGAAATGTGCTAGCAATTGTATAAAAATACATTGTGTGGGACTTTTGCCTGTGGCAGTATGTACGCACATGAATGACAGTATTGTGTGAGACAGAGCATTGTGTTGTTCAGTGCCAGTGTATAAAGCTACACTCATTTTGCATAAATATTTGACTGCTTTCTGGGATGTCTGGGAATTTTTTTTAAAAGTAATGCTCCATTCCTCTTTCTCTGCAGCCACTCCTTGAATCTGTATGTTTCAGCCATGGGAAATATTCATGTGTCACCTCAGTAAATTTGGTCAAATCAGAGAGGGAGGTAAGGGGGAAGAAAAAATATAGCTTGAAAATCAGGAAAATCTTATCTATTTTTCATTCATGAACTGTGCATTAAAGACAAGAGGTTATGGCTTTAGTCAGTTCTTTAAATTTCTAATTATTTGGGCTTTGCAATGTTCCAAGTACTTATGGATCACCTTCACACTTCCTTGAAAATCTAAAGATAAGATGCCAGACAAATATCTGAAAGTATTTGTGTTTCAGTGTTTTGATCCCAAGTGTGTTTATGCAATGAAGATTTGTTTCTCTTCTCTAAAGCACCAAAGAAGTGTTTCTTTACATAGTTCATTTGATGGTGAGGTTAAGCCACTCAAAATGACCTGGACTGCTTAACTATTTAGATCCACTGTTTTACAGCTTTTTTACATTTAAGAAGCAGGGAGGATACATCTGCAGGATGAGACATGACACTGTGGAAGATAAGGACTCAGAACAGGATTCAAGGGTAGAAAATTAAGAGAAATTAATCAAGAGCTTCCAATGTAATGCCAGAAGAAATCTAGTTTTAGCTTTGTAACTACATAGGCCAAAGAGCAGATATGTCCCAGCACACTGAAAAGATTAATGATGGGACAGTATGTTCAGGTCCTGTGCACACAGTTTTCAACTGGAAATTTCGAGTCTGAGAGAAGTCATAAACTTCATGTGAAGGCTAGAGAAGATGCACTAGAAAACAATGTGATTCATTCAGGTTCTTTAGTAAGACATAGACTGACAAATGGCATGGAGACTAGAGTGATTAGTGAATGATGAATCTCAAAGAACACATTAAAGAGACAATAATGTCTGAAATTGCACATGTTGCTAATATAAGTAAAGAAACATTTAACACTGTGGATGATCAAGCTACCAAGGCAGAGCCTCTGCCTCTTGGAAACTTAGCCAACACTGGATGGCTGGAATGTGCTTGATTTGCCATCCTTTCATAAATGAGTCAAGCCTCAGAATAAGGGTTACTAGATAATAGAACATAACTGGGTTAATAGACCATTGTTAACTGGGAGACCCAGTGAGATAATCTAGTGCCCCTCCAGGCTGCACACCTGATCAGCTTAAAGGAAGCTCCTAGAAGGCTGGTTCAGGACACAGAGTTCTCTCATTGCTCCCGTTTTGCTGCTGCTCTATCCCTCTATCCTGGTTTGTTCACTCAGCACTTCGAGATGTCAGCTGTGACACTTCCCATATACGTCAGAGTAACCAAAACTGAAGGGAAGTCCAGAATCAAGAGCAGCTTGAAGCTTTGCCCAGTAACAAGTTGGCAAACTGGCTTATCATGTATATCCTGTTATCACTCCAGGGCAACTGCACAATTGCAAATGGATTTTCTGCCCTGGTTGTCTCATGGAGAGCATTCCCAAGAGGTACATTCACTCACTGAATACCTAGTAAGTCTTGGTCTAACCCATTTCATTTGGTCCAGATAGTTTTTATATAAGCTAGCAGGCATATGGAAACAGTGCAAAAGAACATGCCTCAGTGTGCAGCTGATTAGTAAATTTTCTGTCACCTTGTGCCTGGAGCCTGGGTTATAGGCCCAAAAGAATGATACCCAAGTTTTCTGGCTGCACAGATCTGGTGCACATGAACTCAGAGTATTTACATAGCATTGAAATTATTCCTTTTTTGATAAGCAAGGTTTTGATTTCTCATATATTTAGGCTTGAGAAAGCCATAATTCAAAGGCAAAGACAAATCCACTTCTGAGAATGTCCAATTTAAAAAATGTTTGACCAAAAAAATCCATTGCATTACAACGTGATGTGCTGTGGAAAGGGATTCAAGGAACCTATCTCAGATGGAAGAAAGGCTGAGATCATAAACAAGACACACATAAATTACATGGAGTAATTTATTCTCTATGATGTGTCAGGAAGCAGGACTGACAGAAGGCTCAAGGAGTCAATCTTTAATTTGAGTCTGTGAATGTAAGACTGGCAAAACTTGAGCCACGCTCTGAAAGTCTGTGGCCGCAGCAGGAGTTCATGCCCTCTGCATATGCTGCACTTCAGTTCTCCAGTCTGTAAAACATCAGTCTCACCAGAGCAGGAACCACTCAAAATAGCCACCCCTCAATCAAATTTGGCATCTCCATGTTCTGGTGGTCTCCAATGAGAGGCATCGTGCTCTAGCATTCACCAGGCCTCCATCAAAACTGCTGCTGTCAATCAATCAGTTCATCTTAAATGAAGAATGATTCACATAGGCAAGATGTAGTAAAAGTGAGAGGCATTGATTGGCTTTTTGATCAGTCAGAGCTGGTCAAGATGAGCTCCACTGACACTGCTCTGTTCTTCCAGGGCACTGAAGTAACCTCTTTGACAGCAGATACAGATGGACTGGAAGAAAGGCACTCCACAGCCAGTGCTGCTCTCAGCTGGGAGGTGGCAATGAACAGCCCTACACCTTACCAAAGATGGAAAGAAGCCTGCTGCCTGTGTGCTCTGCCTTGCCTTGACTCCTGAGAGGTAGGAGGCACCTTTTGTCCTCCCTAGACTGCCCTGTAGAAACAGGAAAAGTACCCGACAGGGCATTGCAATAAGCCTCATAAACATCCACTCAGCTATGACTCACTATTCCATTCAAACAAATCAGAGCACAGTGGTGAACTACATCTCCTCTGACTCTCCTTCTTCAAAGGGCTGCCAGCTTTGAACTTCAGGATGTCAGTTATGTGCACGGTAGGTGAATTAGGAGGCAAAGTTAGACTCAAACTAGGGCAAAATCCATAGCACATACCATACCAACAAGGTATAATGTCTATAAACCTTTGTGCAATTCTCACAGGGTTGTTTCTCCTCTGCACAATTTCCCATTCAAGAAGACTAATGTTTTAATAATGGCAATTGCCATTTTTAATGTTCTAAAATTTTTGTATCTCTGTGGAACAACTCTTACTCTCTTTAAGTATAAATTGATTTCACCAGTTAGCTCTGAGGGTGAGCAGAACTTGATTGCGTAAAAGATGCTACACAAACACAAAAGACAAAATGTGCATCATTTTAACAAACCAAGCAGAAAATGATTGGCAGAGGAAATCAAAGTGGAGAGAGGGCAAGGCACATAGTTCATTATTGCTCATCAGGTCAGTGGTAAATTCTAGGCAGACAGTTACCTTGAATAGTCTCTATATACAGGTAAAGTGGTACTGTGAAAGCGTCTGTATTTGTTAACAGCAGATAGAATCATTACACTGCCATTGAATTTTCCTTGGCAGCGGTTCTTCACGTTACTAAATTCCGGCCAGACTCTTTGAAAGAGTGATTTAGTTGCTGTAGGTTAATAAATGAGGATTTTACTGTCACAGGGAAAAGCCACTATTTTCAGTCCTTTAAAAAGCATGTTCTGGAGAAGGAGGTGAAACAGCTGAAAAAACTTACTGCATATGGCCAATGGAAAAATCAACAGATGACAAAAGTTAGAACATGTTGCAATAAATGAAATCAGCTACACTTTATCCTAGAGATTCATTCATATGGTGTTAACTCTATGTGAAGGGAAATCTGATATGTTTTCCCTATTGCAAAATACTCAACAGCAGACTTTGTGAGCTATGTCCTGGTAGTTCCTCATTTACATGTTACTACACAGAACAATGCTGAGCATTTTTTTATGATTAGATTGTTTGCTATTTAAAAGAGACTTTAATATTGAAGGTTGGAAAAGAATCATATTCTGTAAAAAAAAATAAAATTAGATTGGTTTTGAATTTGATATAAACAAAATAAATGCCCTTGAAAGCAAATGGTTCTGTTCCTGAAAAATACTCTAAAGCTTTCTGTCCATTCATCTGAAGTACTCAGATACATATTCTCTTCTTTCTTTAATGTGAGCACCCAGAGCAGTTCAAGAGTTTTTTCAATAAAATCTTTTGTGACAGAAAAGCAGTTTCTGCAAAATCAAATTTCCACAGGGAAAATTTATTGAATTTCTTTTCTTTTTCTCCAGGGAAAAGGGAATTTAAATATTTAGTTCTGAAGCATGCTTTGAAGTGTAAGAATTACCTCCAAGCTTAAAATTCTGCTTTCCAGCATCTATAAATAATCTGTGTGTGTGTCTCTCAGTCATACACATTGGCAATGTTAGCAATCAGTTTGGGTCCCAGGCAATTACTCCTCAAGGACACAGGAAAGCATCCAATCTCACTTAACCTGCGTTTCAAACTTTACCAAATACAATTATCAGTCTTCTGAGAGCCTCTGCAGAGGAAAAAGCATTGTATATTTTGTATTTTCAGATAGAATTGGTAATAGCTGGGAGTATGAAGCAGTTTGGGAGCATTTAATCCTATGGCACTTCTCTGTTGATAAGGTTTCTTCTTACATGGCTCCACTGCTTTGTCCCAGAAAGTTAAATATCACACAACACTACCTGCAGTTCATAGCACAGACACAACGAAGTTGCAGCCAAATACCATTCTCAATGTTTAGTTGTGATCATTGGCAAATAAAGTTGCTGAACTATCAAAGAGAAACTCAAAGTTTTTGGACCTGAAATGTGAGTTTTCCCCACATAAACCCCAGGCTTATCATTTATTGTTACTTTTATTAGTTATCAGATATTATTTACTTACTGCATGCAGTGATCATAAGTTGTATTCATTACTTTGTCTGCTACTGGTGGCTGTTTTATAATCTGAATAGTCTGAATCATGGCAAGGAAGATGTCAAAAGCATAGGCAATAATAGAAAAAAAATGCCTATTAGGTTAAAATGATAAATTATTATAACTAAATAATTTGAACATTCTTTAATTAATTCAAGAACTGGATAGTAGTTAAGTGGAAATAACACTACTAGTAAAGACTTGCAAATGAAAGGTTAAGATAGGATTCCTTGTGATCACCTGGTATGCTTGCTGTTTATTTCTTCTGTCCTGAAAAGCCATGTTCTCCTGTCACCAAAGACAAATAAAAAACCACTACACATATATTTCTGGAAATGAGATTTCAATGAGTGTCAAGAAGTACAGAATCAAGTGTACAATTGTGTTGTTCAGTATCCCATGGCAGTGAAGGTGAAACAATATCTGCAAAGGGTGAATACAAAACTCTATTCTGCAGAACTCTTATTCAACACCATAAAACCAATGCCTCAGATCATATATTGTTTCGGAAGTACAGTAACAGAACAAGAAAGCTGTTAACACTGGAGATTGAGCTAGCTGTGTTGTCTGTGTTTTCTATATCTATGCTAGGCCTGTTGCACTCTGTATAAGAAAAGGAAGCTCATATATAGGGAAGAAGCCTTCTGAAGGAAATGTTGGCTCAGACTGCAGTACATTATCCATATAATTCTCCATCCTGTTTTGATAACTGCACGTGAAATTGAAGTCTTCATCGTGTTTTACCTTTCACAAAGTACAGTTAGTCTACAAATATTTTAACCAGAAGAAAAACAAAGCCAAGTATATAGTACCATGATTTTTTTTTTCTTTCTAGAAGAGAACTGGAAATATTTATGAATAATGAGAATATTTGACATCTTATCAGCAAGGTTAAAACTGAATTGATTTCCAAGGAGCATCTTGCAAAAATCAGCTGTAAGGCATAACAAGGGGAGTCAGAGTTGGGTAGAGCACAGCTACCATACAGCACAGGGCAGGGTCTGATAGCCCTGGGCTGAGCTGAAATGGGGTCCTGGGCCATGGTCAGTTGGGGGGAAAGACCCCAAGAGAGGCAGGGCCAGAACGGCCCGTGGGTGCTCCCAGGGCCCAGGTACCTTGACTAGCATAGTCACCTTTATTCTCTTAGAAGTCTATGAATGATACTGGCAGTGAAGAAAAGGCTCACAGAATGAGGGAACAGCAAGGCTTTCACCAAACTTGAAATCCTCAGCTAGATGCAATTATTGGAAAAGAAACTGTCTTTTCATGGTGTTCTTCTTACTTGTAAAACCCACCTCCTGCCAAAGGTAGCAGGAACTTTAATGATAGGCCCTGTGTAAGAGCTATATGAAGGGAATATTTTAAAATAAGTAAATATATCGCCCCACTGCAACTAAAAAAAAGATATATAGGCAACTCCAGATGTGTTAGTTTTACAGGAAATCCTGTCTCACTTGGGTGGATAGGGAGAGCCTGAAAAACAGCAGAACCATTAGGTAGCAGAGGTGAGAGAAAGGGAGTTACAGAAATACTTTACAAAGGGACACTATTCACCCTGTGTATATATGGACTGCACATACACAAGTATACACTCTTTAGCAGAGATGTATAAAATCTCTGTACAAGGTGCTCTTTCTACAGCTGCCCTTGAGACATGTCACAGAGAATCCCTATTGCTAGACAGATGCTAATCCTGCATTAGGCAGTGTAGCCCAACCTGCTTCATCAATGCAAGAAAGCCTTTGTCCATCACAAAAATCTCCACTGAAAAAAAAGGGAAAATAACACCCAAGGGAAAGAAAACAAGTCTTAAAACTGGTCTTGAGAAACAACAGACCTGGGCTTTGTAAAGCAGAGGGTAAGAAATTCGCTCTAGATAATGAAAATATTTTTCTTGAAGTTGTCCTGTAGTGAGACACAGGTGCAAATCTCCAGAGGACCTGGCAAGGAGGGTGCACTTTGACATCACCCTCACTTACAGATCATACCAGATGGTTAGCTGGCAGTTGCTCAGTTGCAAGTCCATCCCGTGTGCATTCACCGCCAACCAGATGTACGCATCAAGTCTTGTCTTTTTAGATACTATATCTGCCAAGTTGAAATGCAATGAGTGATTAATATATACAGGATTCAAAGTGGGGTGGGCCTTATAGGTCAAAATTAACCCAGAAATAGTTATGTGCCAAAGAGCAAAACTTTGGAGAAGTATGCATTATATCCTGTGCTAGAAGCTCTGTAGGCACTGGTTCATACCCAGCAAGTGCCACAGTTAAGGACAAAGAACTTCACCTGTTTAACTTCACTTCAACTGTAAAACAAATCCTGGGCTTGAACAGAGCCAAGTCAATGTTAGACAGAAAATCTGCCACTGTGTTTTGCTTTGTTTGGGACACCTATGGTTTAAAATGCAGGGAGGTTCTTGGGTTTCATACTCCCCTTTGCTTGCTCTTTTGAATTAAAACCTGTATGATGCAAGGCAGCACTTTATTATGAAATGTTCACTGACTTTGTTGTGGGCAGCCAGTTGAGATTTTGGGGCCAGCTTTTGTCTGTCATCAATCAGTGTGCAATGCTTAGTGGTGGAGAGTAATAAAGCAGTTCATCAGAGTATGAGTTGCAATAGGGTGAGAGTATTTAGATTCTCTATTTGAGCACGTGTGATATTTCTGCCTACTGTCCATAAGGAAACACAAATGCAATGGTAAAGCATCTGTTTCTCCCCTAAATGTCCAAGACAGTAGGGCTATGTCTTCTTTCATCCTCAACAAATACTGCATGTATCCTTCCAAAAACTGGTTTTTACTACTTTATGCAAAAACTATTATTTTCTTTTTGGTTTCGTAACCAAAACCCTAAAAGAATTTTCCACAGCTAAAATACTATTTATGCCTGGCCTTCTGCTGCATGGATAAGCTTTACACTTGCTGTAGAGATTGTCATTATTCTAGAAAAGCAAGGCACTGGACCATATCCAAGCACTCAGAAATCTCAGTGATAACAGAGAATTTGTATGTAGGAAAGGTGAAGTACAGTTCTGTGCCATCTGTATATCACTGGGTTTTAAATCCAGTTCACTTAGTAGCTGGATGCATGTAGACATTGAAAGGGACTAGAGAAAGAATGAGTCTTTGTCTAGTTGAAGACTTACTTTGGATTCATGCCACCTGTCAGACTTGACATAAGGTCAACAGTGCCAAATACTGCAAAGATATTAAGAAGAATAAGAATGGATTTTTCCCTTGTATCCATTGACAGCAGCAGACCTTCTGTGCCAGTCATCCATCAGTGGCAATGAGACAGATTCAGCATCCTGCCCTGGCCTGTGTCTGTACTGCCTGTGACCCTGGATTAACATGAATAAACTTGTAAGTGGGTTCTATATGAGCTTGCCTTACAATACCAGGTTTGATGGTAGGTGGGAGATGACCTGATGTATTCAGAACAGACTATTGAGAAGAAAAAAGTTGAAGTTGGGTACTGATAGAAATACTGATATTCCCTCCCTGAATTAAGCATTATATATTTCTGCCTTAATGATAAAGCAGAGATATAATGCTAACATGAATCCCCAGGTCTTTGACTCCTTATCCTGTGGGTGTAATGTTAGTATAAATTAGCAAGCTGTCTAATTTGCCGGAGCCTGGGAATCCCCACAGTTGCACTGGGACCACCAAGCTTGGGGATAGCCAGGGAAATCTCCACAGAGGGCTATTGCACAGGCACAGGGGCACAAGAGATTCCTGTAATATGTTAGCAAAATTTTAAAAAATCAATGCAAACTAGTTCCATGTTGTAATTCAGACTGAGCCCCAAAGAAACATACGGGTTACTTGCAGGTCACCACTTTTAATGATTGCCACTGTGGTTCTTTTGCAAAATAGCATTTTTTTGAGTGTCCTTTTGTCACCATTTAACAAACAATAACAAAGAAACATTTTACCATAGTCTATAAAGCTTCAGTGGAGTTGGAGCCCAGTATTCCCAAACTAAGAGTTTTCCCTGAACAAGTTGGTGTTAGGCTATTGTGGACGCGCCATTTTTCAGGCAAACTGTTAAGAAATGGCTAGCAAAAGTGTATTATCATCCACAATTCAATGAGCGAATAACAAAAATAAACCAGACGAGCGTCAGTGCAACTGTGGAGAGGTGCAAAATGTTAAACCTTTCTTTTTTCCCTTGTGTAATTATGATTGATATGAGAACCTTAAATTCAGTATAGGGGACCTCTTACAAAATAGAAGGTTCCCCATTATTTCAAGGGCAATTTTTCTTGTGCTCCGTTTAACATGTCATGGAATCAAACATTAGTGAACTGTCTATGTCTCTTGCAATGACAATGAGAGTTATGGAAATAGGAATATGTTAAAATAACCAGATTTTAATATAATGTTTTGGAGACTGAGTGGACTTACAACAAGCATGCCAGCTTTTTATCTGAATTTGACTTAACTGAAAGAACCATCACTATCATAAAATTAAATATTCACATCCATTATTATTCTCGGACTAGGGACAATAATTTAAATTAATATCAAGATGCATTTTTAAAAATCATCAATCTGCCATCTTAACTACATTATTTTCTACCTTCAGGCACATGTTGTAGTTTTTATGAACATGATTCAAATAAATTGGCTCTTTTTCCTCGGTGGCTTCTTTAATTACTTTGTTATTATCCAAGGAACTGGTTTAATTTAAATGAACACTGTGTTCTTGCTACTACTACCCAGAGAAAACACAGACTCAGAACATGCTGTTTTGTAGTTACAATGTGTGCCTCTGCATGTGGATGCCAAAACTGGTCCAGTCTTACCTATTTACCTACCTTTGTGTGACACAAAAGACTCCTTACCAGCCCAACAAAGTCACTTGTCCTGAAGACCTTCTTGTGAGTCTCTCCAGATAAAGAGCAAAAGTAATTAGGCAATTAAAGGACACTGTTACAGAATATTTATTACAGACCTAGACAACACAATTACTTAATTCTATTCAGGACAATGTTTCCTTACCAACTATTTCTGTATTTTTAAACACAGAAATGTATGTAACAAATAAACACAATAAATTAACCGTATTTGCCCTGTTAGGTCCTTATATTCCTGTTACAGTAGTACAGGTTGGTAACTGAGTTCTGTATGTAGGTGTAAGATTCTCCCTCCCCCTCCTTTTTGGTGTCTTTCCAACTAAAGTACATAATAAAATACATGAGAGGGCGTTGGGTTTTTTTAAAAATACAAGCAAACATTGGTACTTCATAAAATATTTAAAGACCTTACAAAAACGCAAAACTGTATTTCATTTCCTGAAACAGTTATAGTTTCAAACTCCATCTATTTCTTTTAAACCAAACCCATATGTGTTCGAGGCAGTTTTTATCTGTGGAAATACTTTACTTTTGGCTGGCCTGCAGGAGTGAACATTAAGTATAAAGCAACAAGAATGGCAAGTCAGGATATTGAGAAGAAATTGTTCTATCTGCAAGAACAAATTGTTAAAATCTGAGCAATTTCAGCTTGTCTTTTTCTGCTATTAAATATGAGTTAGATGACCATATTTTACAGTGATAGTCCAGGCAGATAGCAAAGTTTCATTTTCCCATGTGTTTTAATGGGAAGAAGTGTTCCTCTCTGCTACAAATCTGACAGGTTGAGTCCCTTCTCTCTACAGAGAACACTTGCACTGTTGTTTTTTAGACCGGTGTTCTCATATATGGTCATATGGGGGCCAAATCATCACATAGATTACTTGCTTTTGTTCTTCCTTTATCACTTTCCTAATACCAAAAGGAGCTCTCAGTGGCGTGCTGCTTGGGACGCAAGTGCTGGTTCCTGTAGGGAGGAGCAGCTCCCAGTCACCGGTCTCACAGCATGGACACCTTGGGAAGTCATTTGCAGAACAAGTGAAATGCAGTCTCTTGATTTAATGACATTTCACACCATTCTTGTACAGACAGAAACAACTGCTCAAAATATTAACCACAGGAGACTCAGGCTGGGTGTCTCCTCGTGCTTAATCTATGCTTGCTATAGATGACAACCCTTGTTGGCCGTGATGTATTTCCAACATTTGAAGCAATTTCTGCTGCCATTAGTTGATTAATATTGTCATCACAAAATCAGAGGGAGAGTCAAGTACAAGAAAGGGTCTGTGATTGTTTTCTTTTTTTAGTGTGATCTCTGCTGAACATAAGGTTTATATTTGCTTAATTAGGACTTTACTGTAAACATTAATGACCCTAAGGCCAATTTGATTTGTTTGAGAAAGGAAATAAATTATCTACTGGACCAGTTTGATCTCTGTAAAGAAGTCTTAGTCCAGCTGGGGCCTGACTACATCCCCAAACATCCCATCTCACACATCTTTTACTGCACCACAATTCCTCTTGCAGCAGCCTCAGACATGTCAGTAAAAAAAAAATATAAAAAGCCTTGTCTTTCCCTTTCAGATGGATGCTCTGCTGCCCACCGCAGCGCTACATCCTGAATAATCATTGCTTCTTGTGACTACCAGGATCGTGTCAGGATCTTAAAAGAAATAATTAGATGCCAACTTTGGATAATAGAGTATTTAAAAATCAATTAGCCTTAATGGGAATACTTCGCAAGTTTTCTCATGATTCTGCCGTTTGACACGATGTGTTGAAGTGTGTCTCACAGACAAGTAATAGCCCAGTATCTCACGGGAAAGTGAAGCCTCCACTGTGATGTACTAATAGTGCATTTTACTGCTTCTGGAGTCCATTCATTTCTTGCCATACCAGCGTCAATGAACTTCCTAGCTGCTGTCAGCGTGTTTAGTGCACATGTCAAGCCAGCACTGTGCTGGTCCTGACATCAAACAAACTGGCAGCAATCAAGATATTACCTCGAGCTGGAAAGAAAGAAAGAAAGAAAAATAACAGGAGCATATAAGGAGCAATAACTGAAATACTTTCTTTATCGACCACCCCGAGTTTCCTGTATGTTGTGGCCATAGAATAATAAATCTGCACAGACAATGGCATGAAGAGTATTGAAAAGGAACAAATTTTATCTTTTGCTTCACATTCCATGGAAATGTCATTTTAAAGGTGAGGTTTTTGGGAGCACGTCCTGCTTTTTTGTTTCTTGCGGTCTGCCTGGAAGCCAGTTTGGTACAACTTTCTCCCTTCCTCATAGTGCATCCTTAAATATCTCTTCCCCATAGAAGGCAGATTACAGACAAAGCACTGCTGTTCTTCTTGGTAATTTGAACACTTTTTGAGTTTGATTTTTCCTTCATTGTTTTCTCACTGGTGACCTGATGTTATATGATGGAGCACATTACTGACTGATCATTGGTTCATATGTCCTTCTCAATGCAGCTGTCACCAAATCACTTCACATTGACTTGAGTGTAAGATTTACTTCTAAATCCATAAAAAAATGCACATTTTGTTTTGCTACCTCTAAGGAAAGGAAACCAAGGAACCACAGAAATGCCACTTCTTCCCCTCTTCTCGCTTTGGTACATCCCTGAGATTCAAGCACATGAGAGATGGCAGACTCAGGATCAGTCCCCCTTTTTTTCTAGGAGGTACCTGAGCATATTTTTTCCAGGGAACAAGAAGTCTACTGAGCTCTCCTAGGCAGAATTTTGCTTAGCCGTTCCTGTTGATGATATATGAAGCTGCTATACCAAATATTCCCCGCTCCCAATGCCCACCCACCTCACAGTTAAGGTGCTTGAGAAACAGCGGGAGATGAGATATCTGAGTTTCAGAGCCCAGTCTAGTGAATATTTTGTCCCTTATCACCAGTAGCACAGTGCCAGCAGGGCAGATCAAGCAATCCCCACACCATGGAGCAGCCCTTTGCCGGAGGGAAAATCCAGGGTCCAGTGTCTCATACAGCAATTGCCCTCCAAAGTCTCAGGTATGTGCTGTAAACCCTGGGTCATGGATAGAAGGGGATAAAAAACCTCAGCTCTTCTTTCTCCCCTTTATTTCTTGACTAAAACACCTCCTCCTACTTCAACATACCAACACACACACACACACACACACAAGCAAACAGCTATTATTGAATTATTGGCCAAACCAACTTGATGTTTTGCTGATGTTGTTTCTTAAATTGCTTTTGGTGTTGAACCACTTTGATATATTTTAAACATTTGAGAAATTGAACAGAATGGCTGCTTATATAGTAGATAAATATTTGCCTGTTTTACATACTAAAAGCACAAAGATACTGCAAGGGTAAGGGAACTGCAAAGATATTAAAAAAAATGCTTCATAAGCTAAGTAAACAAAAACACACATATAAATCAAAAATAGCATAAATCAAATTTTGTCTGTGGGGTGCCCTTTCAAGCATCAGAGCGTGGGAAGAGACTGCTGTGAAACATTAAAAAAATAGCTCTATTTGCATCATTTCAGTGGCTCCAAACAAAACAGCCATCATTGCATGAGATGAATAAAGGATGCACTTTCCCCTGTCATTTTGCCTGGCACTTTCTGACATCAGCTCAAACTTTAAGCAGCACTCAGCCAGTCCTGCAGCAGTTTTATATCACTTTGACCATAAAATAAATAAATAAGCAAACCCACCCAGATGCAGCAGCATATCTGCATAAATGGATTGTTCAGAGATCTCTCCTTGAAGTTAGTTTCTCAGGCTTTTTAAATGGGTAGCCTTAGGCTCATATATCTCTTTAAGTACCAACACTATGAATCACCTTGAAGAACTCCATTAAGGAAAAAAAAAAAGAGAGAAAAGATCCTCAGCTGTTGTACTAAAAATGAAAAATTGAGTCCCTTCTGCCTTCCACTACCTAAGAACTGTATCATTGCTTTCTTTTTCTGCTTCTTCTACTTTAAAGACTTAAGGAATAAACATTTCCCAGTGTTTGGCTGACAAATATTTGTATACGAAAACACCTGCATGATTAAACAGAACAACATGCTTATAACTTGTCCTTTACTCTGCTTAGCAATCAATTCTTTTGCAGATTTGCATACTTTGATGACACAGTAGCAAGGAGCTCTGAGCACATGTTTTATCTGCCTCCTTTTTCAAGTGCTTATCTTTCAAGTATATTTAAAAATACTGCTTTGAGCTGTGCATTCTGCTAGCTAGGACCCTTAAGAAAGGTTCAGGGACCACTGCTTCACTTCTTCCTGGAATCAGATTGGAATGTGGGGTATGGCAATACCATGACCACTTTTTCCAAAGCAACAAGTAGAACCAGGTAACTCAGCTGGAGTAGAGGGACAAGATTCCTTCTTAGCTGCCCCCATCATGTTGTGGGCTGTTTGGTGGGTTTATATAAAGATGGTGTTGCCAATAAAGGCAGCCTGCAGCAGAAAGAAGGCTGCAGTCTGCCTGTCCCACTCCCTTGAAAATGGAGCCAACCCATGTTCTTTTTCGGTTTTATCTCTTTTTCACTAGCATGTAGCAATGGCGAAGGTTTAATTTTGAGTCATAAACCATCTATTATATTTAGAAAGTGACGTGTGGAACAGGGGTTGGTTGGTAATTTTTCCGAAGTGACTATCTTAAAACAAATATTTAAATGAAAAAAAAAATCCAGACTGATTTATGGAATGCTTTGCAAAAAATTCATTGCAAGGAAAAAGTAAAAAGAGCATTAAAAAAAACTTAGCATCAGAATATGTTCAAGTATGGAGGTATTTTCTGTTCTTTATTCAACAAAGAGTTAATTTTGAGATTTTATTTCCTCTTCTCCCTTGCAATCACAGCAAGAATAGAGGAACTACTGAGGAGACAAAGGATGGGAATACGGGGAGGGAAGGCATCCCATTGATGGTTTTGTTTGTTACTGTCTGACTTCCTGTTCTAATTTGTTTTCATAGAGGTTTTCCCTTCATCAGCCCGCTGCCTGCTTTGCTTCTGCTTTTGAGCCCTTCCAGGTCTGAGAGCAGCTGTGCAAGCCTTGAATATCACTGCATAACTGGGCAGAGCCAGCGATGACCCTGTGGGATACTGAGAGACTTCAATATCCCCCGGGGTGCTTTGATTTAGATTAGGGTCTGGAGGTACTGAAGACGACTGCCTTTTCTCCTCTGATCTTGCCATGAGGAAGCTCAGAGGAGGAGGGGGACCATTTCACCTGCAGTGTGGGATCTGGCATTGAATCACCTTCTGGGGATGGGATGCAGAACATGAACAGAATAAATTAATCTGAAAGGAGCTCTTGTGCCCAGAGAACAGTCCTGTAGGCAGGAGAGTGAAGCTGTGCATTTATATGCAGTGTGGAGGGTTGGCGAGGCTGCTCTCTGAGCTCCAAGCACTCTCTTGGTTAGACTTCAACATGACAGACAGCCATCAGGTGCAGACACAGATGGGAGATGTAGGAATTCTTCCTAGAGAGGACTGAAATAGCTCCTGACATTCAGAGAGCTGCACTGGAGATGGACACTTCCAGAGATGTGGGTAAAAACTGCCATGGCTCAACGTGAGGGGGTGGGCAACGTGGAAAAAAACTCTTTCCTTCAGGAAAGATCTTAGCAAATCCTCAAAAGAGGTGTCTTCTACAGGCTGAGAGTCCCTGAAACTGCTTAGCCAACTCCTTTGTTGTCATGGAGTAGCTAAAGCAGTTGGAAATTTGATATCTTTTTCCCACATCCAGATCTGGGTGGGCTTCACCGCTGCTTCATGGAGTACCAGGGAAGGAGCCACTTTGCTACTCCTTGAAATGCAGGAGCACATCACATGTGTTCTCTGAATTATGCACAAATCAAAATTGATGTTCAGGGTTGACTTAATAACAGTACTGCAGGACTGAGCGCCAGCGTGGTACTCTGTACAAATGGATTAGGAATCTTTTTCCCACTAGATCATCCCATTCTATTTGCAGTCTGGGCCTTTCTTTTCTTGCATACAAAGCTCTGCAGCTCCAGGTTTCGGACTTCCACTGCTTTTGTGTTCCTGGTTTGGTTTTTTTGTGTGCCCATAGAAGCAAAGAGGAAGCAAAGAGTATTCTTAGGTAGAGTAGAGATGCTTCAGAGAGGGGCTCGTTAAAAGCAATCACTGCTGTGTGCAGGCTACTGAGAAAAATGGCATTCAGTGGGGTACATTACCAAAAAAAAAATAAAATAAAATTAGCACCTAGGTATTAAAGACAGGTAGGATGCGACATTGTCTTACTTGAACCAGTCTGGTATTACTGAATCAGTGCTTCAGCAGCTAAGCTGTGAATGGATGACACAGGCTTCAAACCTGTGGTGACTCACAAGCAGCACAGCACATACCAGCAGGAGCAACCATGGGATTTCACATGAAAAATGCTCTTTCATTCAGACAGGTTTCAGCAAACCCTAAATCAGTTTCTCACAAATTCTCTATCTGGGAAATTCTTTGTCCTGCTTCAGATATAGCCAGTCCTGGGCTGGAATGGAGAAAATATTTAGGAGTGTTCATTCAGAAGCACTGCAAATAAGGAATGTAATGAAAGCACAGTAGGATTTTCACATGAATAGGGTGAAAAATCCTAGAATGAACAGCATTACACCAAGGTGCAAACCAGTAGCACCTGCATTATTCTTATGTGCACACAGACCACAAATTGCCAGGCTTACACTTATCCTTGCTTGCATTTATAAGGAAGATTATTATGAACTTTGGATGTTATATTCTGAAATGGGTATAACACAATGCCTCAACCTGCCCACATACTGCAATCTTTTTTTCCAACGCCAGCCCCAAGCCCAATGGACTTGTCAGCAGTTTCTATCATTAGCAACATAATCCCTCCTCTCTCCCGCTCTCTCTTTTTTATGTTTTCCCAGGGCTGCACCAATAATGAATAATTTACCAGTGTGGAGAAAGAAAAGTGTCACTACTGGAGTCTCAAGGCTCATCACTCACAAACCTGTCACATGGTCAAGAGTCATCAGTGCCATTATTTGTGTGAAGAGAAATTAGCACTAATCTACTGCTGAGTCTCTTGCTCCAGCCACTGTAAATGGTGCCAGATTCTTAACAGAGCAGATTGTCTGTGCCACTGCAAATTGCTTATCTCACTAAAGTTTTTTAAAAAAAAAAGCCTCTTTCTCACTTCCTAGAGGACATCCCACATGTGTTTACAATCAGAGAAGAGGCACTGTAATACAAAGGGATGTTACCCTTCCCACAGTGGAGTGCTAAAGATTTGCCTCTCTGCTATTAATAAAGAACCATTGAATCTGCAGAAGGGATTTCAAGCAGGACTTTCAAAGATGCACATTTTTTTTTTAAAGGAAATATGGCTTTCCATGTCACGGAATAAGCATGTGAATGCTAAGATTTGAATTTTAGGAAGGAAAGGAAATGCCCTGTACTGAACTATGAAACATAAACAAAGCACAAAATAGAACAAATTGGTGTCTTGAGTAAATAATCAGAGCAACAATGAGAACTATTGTACTGTGAGGGGCTTCCTCCTATGAAAGAAAGGAAGAGATGGGTAATGTGCTTGGTTTGCTCCAGTAGTCATTTTTATCCATCAGTCTAGCGATTTTAAACCTGCCACCATCAGCAGGTTTTTGGAACACCCCCTACAAAAATCCACAGCAAAAGCAAAGCTGCCATTGGCCCAGCTCATCCCAGTGGCAGAAGAAGTGACAGCTGGGGCTCAGAGGCAGAAAATCCCACAGTCCCTCCTTAAGGTCTCAGACGATCCCATCAAAGGATGAGGTTTGTTCTTCACTGGGGACTAGCCCCCACATCTGGTGCAGTCCAAGCAGAGCTCCTGGCAGAAAAAGAAATAAATAAATTGTTTCCATCTATAAAGCTTTGAAATGGTTTCATTTTCTCTCTGTTTCCCTTTGTTCAAAATACTTTTCCAGTTTTAATTACTATCAAAATAAACCTGTCTGAATAGGGCAGACACAAGTGAAAAATGTAATCCTGTGGATCATGAGGGATGCCGGCCTAAAATCAGAAACACAGCATTATAGAACAAAATTTGGAAGCAGGAACTCTTTTATTTTGATCAGAAAAGTACTTAATTTGTTGAAAGGTCTTTCCTTTTCTCACTCTAGTAAGATCTGCTGGGAGCCGGGTCTCCAGCCTGGCTCTGTGCCTGGCAGCCAGCCTTTAGGACTACCCTTACACTTCTTGGCAGCACGGCTTTGCCAAAATACACTCTGGGGGCAGCCCCCAGCTACAGCAGCCAGGGTAATCCCCAAAGTGGGAGGCTACATGAGAAACATAACACAGCCTTGGGCTGTATTATGGTTTGCACCTAAGATCCTCCAAGGACACTATGCATCCTAACCACCACAGATACACCTCTTCTCAGTCCTTGGAGGTCAGTCTTTCTCCGCTTGAACCTGCAAAGAGATTGAGTTTGCTGTGGAGGAAAGCAAGGATAGGGTAGTGTGGAGTGGAGAAGGTCCCACTGGCACATTGAGAGGAGGACCAGCATGTGGGAGGGCTCCTTAGTGCTGACATCAGGAGGGACCCCAGAAGTACCCAGCTCTTATGGAAATATGAGCATCCAAACACCAATGCAAAATGTCTAAGAGCTTCTCAGATAGCAAAATAAGCCTGAGTTTTAAAGTCCAAAGATCTTTGAGCTTTTAACTTTTTTTTCCCCAGGATTTATCTTTTTTTCTTTTTTTTTTCTTTTCAAACAAAAAAAAGGCAGAATTTAACACAAGTTTTCTGTGAACTGTGCAAACTAATGATATTGTCCTAAAGCTGAATTCCCAATTGAATTTCCTGAGTCCCTTTTCAAGACTTATTCTCTTCACTATCGCTTGTCTGGAATTTGATTGTATTGCCACTCAAGAGTGGGAAGTGGCCACTATTAAAATAAAAAACTTCTCAGGTGAGGAGCCGAAAAGACATTCCAATTCTCCTGCCTTCTCAAACTCTTTCTACTGTTAAAAGTCATCTATTCCACTACACCTTCAAAGAAGTTGTGTCCCAAATCAACACCCATCACTGTCAGAGCATCTCTACCTCACTGCACTTTCTGCATCCCCAGTGCCCAAAGCTGACTTCCTTCCCTATGGCCAAGGATTCTATTGCTCTTCACATCCGTGCCAAGAGAAATGACCTACTTTACAAAAAACTAAGGCATTGCAAATGCATTCCGGGACTGTGGGACCAGGAATCAGGGGAGGGGGCTGACCTCCAGTGAAGCCCAGTTATAGAAGAGAAAGATGAAGTCTGTGAAAGAGCAGCGTGACTGAAGAGGCACCTGCTGGTGGTGCTGGGGATCAGGTCACCACATCCTGCCTCTGCACAGCAAATCACTATTGCTGTTCCAGCTCACTAGAGCAAAGAAGTAGAAACCTCAATTAACGTGTCTGAAGGGACTCTTCAGAAAGAAAGTGACTGTGGCTGAGGGCTTCAGATAGGCCCTGTTCAGACTTGGATTTTACTGTGATGTTGCTCAGGAACACCTGATGCTTTCTAGATCCCTGAGCACATCTGTTGCTGGAAACATAACAATTGCAACTTGTGTCAAAAAGCAGCAAGAAGGAACAGAGTGGCTGTGGAGGCTCCAGGGACAGATTTCCACTGCTCCCTGCAGCTTGCAAGATGAGGTGGAGGGCACCCTTGGCCTCTTGCCTGGACTCGCTGCAAAGGTAGTGTCCTGGCACATCATGGCCCCTCAATTAACCACGGGAGGCTTGGTCTCCAACTTCCACAGGGAGGGCGAGAAATTAAACTGTGAAATTGCCTTACATCACTCCATTGGCAAACAAGGGCTTTCTTCACCTAGCAAGGCATACATATATTGAAGCCATGAAATCTGCTAGGCAGATCTTGGCTCCCCATGTGATTTTCCAGTGTCTCCACCCCCACCATGGCTAAGTGGTGGCACCTATGATGCTACCTGGCTGGAAGAGAACCTCAAAGGTGACAGAGTAACAGGGCACCCACAAAAGGCATTTTGGTCGCCTGCAGCTGCATCTATCCTGTCCAGCATTTAAGTATTTTCAGTGACATTCATTTTCCCTTCAAGAAAGAAGTTTACTATGACCTTTGCTCAGAGCAACTGGAATCAGCCCGAAACACGAAATCTATAACATATCTGATGATGTCAGCCCACGCTTCTCTGCAAGCCTCCCCCAGACTGAGTCACAGCAGGAGGGTTCAAAGTGAATACTCAATAGCACTAGCTTAAAGACATACTGACAGTGGGCTAATTTATCAGTAGTTCAGAATGGAGTGAATTTTCCTGACTTGTTGGTGTGCCCTTGTCTGTGTCCCAGTGAAAATGAAGCAGGATGGCCTTCCTGTATCTCCAATTAGTAACAAGCTTGAGATGATTCAATGATTTTCATTTACAATCACAGCTGCAGGACTTGCTTGAGTTATTTCTTAGCACACACTGTACATTCTTGCACAGTGTCAGGTATCAAACCTTTAAATTTAGAATTTAAAAATATAAAGGAAGACTCTGACCATGCATAACATGTTCATGGCAAACTGTCCTGAGTCAGATGTACATCCCAAAGCCTTGCTCAGCAGTTGTAGATGCTTCAAAGAGACCCTAAAACAAATCAGAACAGTAAAGCTCAGGTCACTCACTACGTGTATGACCTCCTGAAAAAGCTCTTTGGCTAGTAAACCTAAAGTCCATTAGGACCTGCTAAACAGATGTTACACACACACATTGAACCTTCTGAATGCATTGCTCTTTTGCGCCACCATATAAGGCATTAATGGCTGAATATCATATATATTGATCAACCAGCATTTTAATACACTCTCCACTTCTTAGACTAGACGCTTATGCACTCAGCAAGCACTCCCTAAGGAAATGATGGTCATTTTTGTCTTTGCAGAACTGTTGACTCTCAGTGCCTTATGATACATTCATTGCACGGCCTTGAGCCTGAGCAGACTGGCATCAGTAGACATCTGCAAACAGCTCCTGCTATAGCACTACTCATGAGTGACCTGTATCTCCCAGTTCCTTAATGAACCCTCTGAAAAAAAATTCTTTTGTTTCCAAAGAACATTCTGATTGATGTTGTCTGCAGCATTTGTCTTTTGTCAACTTATGCTTGCCTCGTGATGCTGTGAAAAATCACAAATGCTATGGTGCACTAGTTGGTTTCACTGCATATCAAACCCATTTCAAATATAGATGTAAGCAGTTGCTTTGAAACTTAACCTTTTTTTTTTTCAGCCTTCTTTACTGAGGCATGTTTTACAACAACAGACGTCTGCTTTCTCTCACACTTTATTATTATCAATTAACAGGGTCAAAGAGCTCCCCTCAGGAAGGTTTAAAACAACACTTTTCCCCTTTAGTTTTAATGCCCTACACCAGTTTCTGTGCCATCTACTGTGTAGCAGTATACCTCCCACTTGCCTTTGTGATCCTAAATATCTATGCCCTGATTCATTGCTGGGCCATGCAGTGGGAGCCAAATCACAGCACTTCCATGCAGGCCTTTTTATAAGAGCACAACGGTATCCATTAAAAGAAAGGAAACTCTTGCTTGAGGAAAAACAAAATCACACACACACATGCACAAAAAAACCCACAGCAGCCTTATATTATAGTGTTCTGCTAAATCTGGAGTTGTATGAATCTCAAGCCAAAACATAACCACAGTTTAGGGAAAACGGCATAACGTATTGTAATTACAAAGTTCCACTAAAGTAACAGACCCATAGTGTCAGCCAAAAGGTGAGTCTATTTATCTTTGTTGACAGTGAGAATTTGGGTAGGCTTCTTGGGCTGAAATTTCTTATTTCATTTAAAAGGGAGAAACAGAACATTTTCCTTTCCCCATCACTCTCCACCTAAATGGCAGCTCTTACATACTCTGTCAGCCTGGGTTAGCTCCATAACACAGATCTCTTTTCAGTGAGCTATTATTTTACTAGTAGCTGTAATGGGCTATTATCTGTGTGACACAGCCTCTGGAGTGGCAGAAGACACCTCTTTCTCCTCCACTGACAGATTGAAGAGCTAAATTATAATCTAAGGAACCAGGTGCCCAATTCTGTCAAAACACCTCATGTGATTGTTTCTTATTCAAGAGAAAACTATACATAATCAAGTAAAAGCGTATGAGGGTTCCAGGTCTAAAAAGAGATATCAGAGACAATATTAAGTGATGTTAATGCAAGGATGACCTTCTAGCTATTGTGTGTTTAGGGTTTAACAGCTTAAGAAAAGCTCAGTAAGGAAAACTGATATTGCTGGCTTTGCTAAAATAAAAACGTGAAAATAATTCCAAATCAAAGTGAAATTGACTGTTTGAATTTCACAGAATAAACAAGAGAGTACAAAAATTAATTCATTCCATAGGTGAGAGTAAATATCTGACACTTTTAAATTCTTTCATTTTGAAGACTTTATGGTTTAAAGATTCTGAGCTAGCATGAGACAGTTATGCTAGAAATTTAGTGAGTGTTCTTTGACTTAAATGAACAGAAGATGAATTTTAAAACATTATATTTCTTGAAAAATTATATGTAACATTCCCAGTGCAAGTTTAAACAAATGTCAAGGTGCACTGCTTTTGGCATCCCATAGTCTTTGATTTGTAAAGCAGCTTTTAGATAATTTAATAGCCAGAAATGGTTTAAAGTAAAGAATCTGTTGGTGTATGTAGGAATTTATATTTTCTGTCTCAGACCTCATAACTTGTTCCCATTCCTGTGTGACAAACATTGATGGGAATGCTTGTGACATGTTTTTACACTGTGCTGAAACAAAACTTTTGATGGTATTTTCCTCCCAACTATAATTTACTTTCCCTTTGTGCTAGTTTTGGCTGAGGTAGAGTTAATTTTCTTCATAGCAGCAAGTATGGAGCTGTGTTTTGGATTTGTGCTGGATATAGTATTGGTAACACAGTGATGTTTTAGCTGCGGCTGAGCAGGGCTAACACAGAGTCCAGGCATTTTATGCTGCTCACATCACCCCAGCAGTGAGGATGCTGGGGTTGCACCAGGAACTGGGAGGGGATACAACTGGAACAGTTGACTCTAACTGACCAAAAGGATATTCCATAATATGTGGTGTCATGCTCAGTATATAAAGCTGGGGGAAGAGGGAATAAGGAAGAGGAGGATGTTTGAAATGACTGTGTTTGTCTTCCCAAGTAGCCATTAGGCATGATGGAGCCCTACTTTCCTGGAGATGGCTGAACACCTGCCTGCCCGCCCATGAGAAGTGGTGAATTAATTCCTTCTTTTGCTTTGGGGCATGGGGCTTTTATTTGATGTATTAAACTACCTTTATCTCAACCCATGAATTTTCTCACTTTTACTCTTCTGATTCTGTCCCTCATCCCACTGGGGAGACTGAGTCAGCAAGCAGCTGTGTGGTGCTTGGTTGACAGCAGGGGTTATACCACAGCACCCAATGAAATATATTTTGATATTCTAGGAACAAAACTAAGAGGAGACTACACTAGTGGTTTTAGGGACAAAGCTACTTCTAACTCAAATATTTGCCATTGAAAACACCTGTTTAAGGTGAGTGGTAAACTTTACAGAATCCAGATCACAAGAGTTCTAATACAGCACTCCAGTTCAAGCAGGGACATCTTTGATCTCTCTTCTGAACTCAGCTTTGAGATGGGTTCAGAGACACACAGCATGTAGGAGCACAAGGTGAGCTTTACCACTGGGATTTCTTTGACAATCACAATCACACATCAAAAGAAGTGAGACAAATTAATTTAAACTTAAAATTAAGGAAATATGACACAATGTTTGCTGAATACTAGCTGTACTCTTTGGATTTTGTGGTGGCCCCACCACAACACATCTGGGTAGGTCCTGTGGGAGTGTATTACAGACCCTGCTCTGAATAAAATTCATGCTCACTGTCTGAAATTTGATTTTAGTACTAGTCCTCTATGAGTCTCCTCTCACCTCCTCTTTGCCTGTGTGAAAGTCTCCTTGCTCTTACAGGCAGCATGATTTTCCACAGCCAGGATCTGTTCAAATGTAACTCTTCTCACAGCTGGGGAGTATCAAAGTAGAAAGTAGTTCCTTTTCCCCGACATGGATTTAGGGCTAAGGAGCAATGCCATCCCATTTTAATCCAGCTGTTTCTGTGTAGATGACAAGAACACCTTCCTGTCCTCCTCTTCATGAACTCTTGTTCTGTTCTCATCTGGGTTGATGGAGTCGAATCAAGTGGCATAAAAGTGGAGGCTCTGCAGTTGCAACTGCACACACTACTTTTATCCATGTTAATGTTGGTAACAGCATACTTGTTCCCTCTTTTTGTCCTTCCTCTGTAGGTCCACACCTTGCCTCAATGTATTTAATTCCCATTTGAAACTTTGAACATCTTTTTTGAAACACAGATATGTGTCCTTCATAAAGCCAGAGCTGTAGCTACTTTCTACTTTGTGATTCAGTGATTACATTAACTATTTGCAACAGCTTGAGATTTGAAGGTCACTTTGAACAATTTATCCTTAAGACCACTACCACTTTTGGAGGTATCGCTTGCCAGATCCACTGCTATGAAAGTCTGCCACCATTCTTATTCCCTGCTCATCTCTCCACGTTAGTCTGTACTGAAATGCAGTTTTTTTGTCTTGACCAGTTTGCCAAGCCTCATGTATCACTCTGTGACTTTCTGGCCCTTATAAGTGCTTTTTTATCTGTCTACTTTTCAATTATCTGGAAAAGTTGCCAGTAGTTATTTGATGAGTATAAAATGAGCCCTGAACTTCCAATAAATATCCTTAGAGATTAGAAGCAATTTGTATATATATTTGTATTAACATCCAGATTATACTCTAAACAGCAAATGATCACTCAAAATTATTTGTAACTTGACAACTTCTGCATATATGATTTATTAAGACCTCTGAGACCTTTGCAACTGCTCTCTCAGAGGGCTCATTTTTCAAGTACAACACTACTTAATATTAAGACAAAATCTCTGTAAAATTTCTGTGTATTTTCAATTAAACTCATAGCCTCTAAGCATGAGAGCTTCAGTGATGACCAGTGATTTTGAGCAGAGACCTGCTGGCCATAAATACACAGTGGTGAGGTCTAGTGATCACAATCCTGTCATACTGCAGATTTAAATCTTCTATCAGTCTTTATATTCAGGTACTCTGTGTTGTTAACAAGCCTGCTAGCATGACACAAACCACTTAAAAATGGCTCCTCCAGCATCCTTAGCCTTGCTAAACAGAATTTTTCCCTGTATTTGGGTCTCTCTATTAAATTTGTTGTTCTGCTATCCACACATTCACCAGCTCATCCTTGGCTTTTTCTGCCTTTCTGTCACTCAGCTGAGCTCTCCTCCTGTGACCAGTGCCTTTCTGCATTACCTCACATCTTTCCATTGAGGGCCACCCCCACCAGCACAGGATTCCCAGGGGACCCACAGTCCCACCAGCCACTGCAGCCCCAGCTGGCTCCCACCCTGACTGCACAGCAGAACCAAAGCCAGGGTGTCCCAAGCCATGCAGAGGTCCATGCCGGTAGCTGGGCTTTGGCCACAACAAGAAGGAGTTGCCTTCATTCAGGCTGTGCAGGTATCACAGCTGCAGAAGATCTGTGGTGCACTTAAGAGAGCTTTAATTACCCCATTCAGGCCCTTGAGATACACAGATATTAACTAGACCCAGACATCTGAACAATAGCAATTCCCCTCTTGGTGAAGTTTTATTTATATCGGTATTTCTAATATCTCCAACAATTAATTCTCTAACTGTACACAGACTTTTTCAGGAACAGCAGAGTAGAGTGAGGCTGATTTTGTAACGTAGATTTTAAAAAGTAAGCATTTTAAGCCCTTTTTTTTGAAAAGTCATAAAAAATAAAATGGCAACAAGCCCATTTCCTCACCTTTTGCAGATCTCCTTTAAGAAAACATGGCTTTGCCAGGCAACTGAACACACATACTATGAATATTATTTCTATTAGACCATGCCCTGTAATGAAAGTGAGTGGAAGGACTTCAGCTCATCCTATATAGGTGGCAAAAATGAAATAAAAACACATTCAGTAAACTGATCCTTTGGTATTATCCCACCTACTTCCCTAACTGTGAGGCAGCACTGCTGCCTTCTGTAGCCACTCGTGGGGGTACACTGGGCACCTGCTATTTATTGCTTATTATCTGGCTTTGAGGAGAATAGGTGGCTTTTACTTGAGAAAATTATTTTGTGTACATATAGTGGCAATGCACCCAAATGAGATAGAAATAAAATCAAACATAACCACAGGCTTCAGAAAGCTAAGAGATTTGTTTGGGTTTTTTCAACAAGAAAAAAAATTACTATTTTTTTTTGCCCAGATATTTATCTGAAAATGACTTTTTAATCTATTTAATTTCTGGAATTAGGAGAAGGTTTCAAAATCTGCTCACTTAAGTAGCTTATCTGAGAGAAGTATGCACAGTTATAAAAATGCCCCAATGATACACATGCTATTCTCTCCTTTCTTTGATGAATTTTATTTAAATTCCTGCATCTCTACTTTGATGTTCTCTCTCTCTTTCCTCTGATACACCGGTGCTTCTGGGCTAAGAATAGGGTCCATATTCAGCATTGTCACAAAAGCAAAGAAGAACCTCTGGGCTTATATGCCCCCACTACCTTCTGGAAAACATTGTTCCACACGTGCCCATTTCACGCTTTTGTCTTCACAACCTGCTTAGGGGTGTTTTGGGGGCTTTTCACTGTCTTGCTTAGGGATAACGGGAACAGCAACTTTGTCTGTAGGCACTGGAGGGGCAATTTCTAGTGGCTGATAACTACACCAGCTTTGCTGAGAAGAGTGGTTGATTCATCCCTCGTATAACTCTGCTCACTCTAATGGCTTTTTACCAGGGCTGAATTTGGCCCCATGTTGCTAGATGTCTGCATATTAGAAACAGAGTCATTTGCTACAAGGGAAACAGTCAACATCTTATTTGCATCCATGCATATCAACAATGCAATTAGGGCAAACTTCTTTGAGAATTGGATTCAGATGGTAATTAAAGTATTGTGTTATGAATTTTAATTTGGCATTAGTGAAGTAAATTATTCTGTATTGCTCTGTTCTCACAGTTTGGGCAGAATACATTATGCTTTGCTTACTGAGACCTTTTGAATTAAAAAAAAAAAGGAGCCTAGTCCCTGTGTCCTTAGAATCTAATTGTGTGGAAGAAAATGAGTTACATAAAACATTTGCCAGTGATTCAAAGTCAAACAGCAGTGAACATCATTCCTTTGATACCCTCCCACAATTTGGGGACTCAGTTGGAAGTGGAGGAAACTCTTCTACGCAGCAATAATTTGTAAGATGCAATAAAAATAAGAAAGCACATAAAACCAGCTACTTTAAAAACACAGGTGAGACATAAACACTTAAAAAAATAATCAATGTCTACATCTGTATCGCTGGTAATGATATATGGCCAGCATATACAACCTTAGAAATTCTGGGTGAACTTACAAAATCATTTTGGACTCCGGAAAAACATGTAAGAGTCATACGAACATATATATGTGTGTGTGTGTGTGTACTTATATGTTTGTATGTGTGCATTTGTGTTTGTAGTTTTGAAGGACTGAACCTACTACGTAGCACAAACCCTGAGTGTTAGCTGCTAACGTTTTGCAGTGATATTGTGTTCAGAAACAGGGCTCAATTATTCATATCCCAAATTCCATGTTAGTAGTTGGCAGAGGGTTTTAAAGGAATACTAGGAAGGACAATGACAGTTCTGATGTAATTCTTTGTTAAGCAGAAGAAGTCTAGGTACATGCACATGGAAGGAAAGGAAGCAGTTTTTAGTACTTTTTTAAGAAGCTTTCAGAGGCAAGATTGTGCGAGATGCTACACGTTTCCAATAAAAGATAATCATTGCTTGCAGAATTTGCCCTCCATATTGATAAGACAAAGGGCACACAGTGGGAGAGGTAGGATGTTATTCCACCTGTATTATATTGCATATGAATTTCCTTTCTTCAACATTCCTTCCCTTTGATCCAGGCTTCCAGGGCTCATGCATCAGCAGCTTCCAGGCATTCCCAGAGGCTGGCCCAGCTAAAAGGCCTAGAAAAGGCAAAAGGAAACAAATCTATTATGTTCAACCCCTCTCTGCTGAGCTAACCCTAGCTGGACACCAGGTGCCCACCAAAGCCACTCTTTCATTGCCCCTCCTCAGCTGAACAGGTCCTGCCAGGATCCTGATCCCATGTGAGCTTTTCATGGGGTTAGTCTCCTTCAGGCACCTATCTGCTCTGACTTGGGTTCCTCTGGGGGCTACAGGTGGATATCTGCTCCACCATGGACCTCCATGGGCTTCAGGGGCACAGCTGCCACACCACGGTCTTCTCCACAGACTGCAGGAGAATCTCAGCTGCTCTCCCTCCTTCTGCACTGGCTTTGGTGTCTGCAGAGCTGTTGCTCTCACATATTCTCACTCCTCTCTTCTGGATGCTGCTGGTGTTCTTCAGTGTTTTTTTCCCCTCTTCTTAAATATGTTATCTCAGAGGTGCTATTGTTGTCACTGATGGACTCAGCCTTGGCCAGTGGCAGGTCCATCTTAGAGCCAACTAGCATTGTCTCTGTCAGATACAGGAAAACCTTTTAGCAGCTTCTCACAGAAGCCACCCCTGTAGCCCCCTTGCTACCAAAAACATTGCCATGCAAACCCAATACACATTCCTTGCAGGGAATAAGTGAACAGTCAAACTGCCATTAGGGAGTGGGAGACCTGGCTCCTGTTCCTAGCCACAGTGCTGCTCCCAGCAGCATCCCCAAGAGGGTCTACACTGTGGAGTTGGTGAGGGGGCCACCCCCTCCCTCTCCCACATTACCACTCCTCAGCACTGCTTGTGTCCTTCATAACAGACATTTGCCTGACCTACTCTCAAGGAATTCTGGTGACAGAGATGCCACATTTTCTCTAGGCAGACCATTGAGTATTTCAGAGTCTTACTGTTAGACTTGTTAAGTATGTGCTCATATTTAACTGGCATCTTTGTTGTAGCAATTTAAGTCAATCAGGCCTTGTTCTTTGGCTAGTGAGAAAAATCTTCAAGTCCATTTCAAGTCAATGAAGCCATGACAATTTCTACAACCTAAAGGTGTAAAACTAGGAAATGTTTGTAATTTTTGTTACACGGGAGAAGTGCAAGTCCTTTTGAGGTTTGGATTTCTTAATAGAAAAAAATTGTGGCTAAAATTCCAGGGCATCAAACTGCCATACAAACGGCTGTGCTTTCAGTATTTCCCATTTAGACAGCTGGAGAACCAAATGTTTCACAAAGACTAGGCACTCTCATGAAAACAAATTTCTCCCTTCTTTTCATTGGAGATTAAAATGTTTAAGACTGAAATAATCTTTGGATGAGGTCCTGACCTCATGTTTGTATAAATATGGACTCACTCAGCTGAAGTCTATGGAGCTATATAAAAATAACACCAGTGTAAGAAGAGAGGATCCAGCCCAGAATATTCTCAGCCCCATGATATTGTCCAGCACCATAACAACTGGCCCCATATGCTTCCAGTGTCCTGATAGAGGTGTTTGCAACTGCTGTTGGAGTGCTCAGATACATGCTACAATATGAAACAGATGGTAGCTCCATGTAAAATAACATATCCAAAGGTACCACTGTAATAACCCTCACGGTATTTGTGTCTTTGAGGTAAGTTTGCTACAGATGTTAGCCAGAGGACATACTAAGCTTATTCACTGGATGTCTTCAGGGAAGGTAGATGCTTCACTCTTTAGGAAATCAAAAAATATATTGCATTTTCTTTTTTACTTGCTGAGATTAGTGTTTATATTCAGATGTTACCTGTCAGTTCCTCATTCTCCACGGGTGCGCATGTGGGTGTTCCCTGTTTGCTGGTGAGGTGTGGGGTGGGGTGCAGCACCGTCTGCAGCAGGTATCACTGGGAAAGGCAGAGCCCATAAGGGATAACATCTTTTGTCAGCAGCATAGTGCGACAAAAATGACAGCAGTGGCAGCCAGTATCCAGAGTGCCCAGCTGCCCAGTCCTAAATGCTACAGAACATTAAAAAGTAACAACAACAACACGAACAACAACCCTTTGCTGTCCCTCCTCATTAACTTTTTAAAGCTTCTGCTCACTTTGTGGAATCACCATTCTATCATGTGGTCAATAATGTATGAAATGAAAAACTCCTGTCCACTCTGAGATGAAAAAAGCGGTGAAAGATTTACAGTAACTGTTTAGTGCCATTTTTGGTAGAGGCAAGAAATTAAAACAAAAAAGGCCCTGTTCAAATGTTTTAAAGACAGTTCCATTGGGGGAGATATATTTTCTCTTTCTTAATTTCTTTTATTCTTTGTCACCTGCTCACAAGAGAGACACAGGCTAGAGAAAAAGCTACACCATTTTTTCCTTAATTTCCTTTTTAAAATTACTTTATTGCTCATGGAAGACACTTGTCTCTGCTAGCTGCCAAGACCCAGAATCAATCCATCCTCCCATCACTAGCAATCTCCTTGACCTATTAAATATTGCACTGTTAGGCTCAGCTGAAGCATCTGTCCAGAGGTGGAACATGGCAGGATTTTTCTGACTGTGTTCATCACTCTAAGACTGGAGAATTGCTTTGCCCTATGCAATTAGCACATTCATGAAGAGAATGGAGAGCAAAAAATATATTCCTAGCCCTTTCTTCTAAGGATTATAAAGTACTTAGGGTTTGGCAGAATGGGCTAGCTGAAAGTGGGCAAGTGGCATTTTCAGAAGTAGATTTACAAAAATAAGGTGCTTAACCATCATGGCATGCTGTCTGTTTCCAGCGTGACTCTTCCTGCTGCCACTGTTGCTGAATTCTCTTGCAGAGGGAACAGTGCTGACAGGCCTACATACACAGCATCTGGAAAATGTAATTTGGAGATGACCTCTCAGCGAAGTTTCCTGAGGTGGTGCTGAACCCACCCCTATTCCTGCTAACATAGCCTTCTTCACTGCTAGGGTTGCTGCCCCAGCCACCTCCAGCTTTAGTACGTGAGTCAGAAAATTCACTGTGGAATAGCAGCAGTGAATGGCTTCTTCATCTTGTAACAGCTCACAGCAAATTGGTGTAATCTGCATTTCCAGCTACAGGAGTTTTGGAGCAGAATTAATTGTAAATGACTTCTAGCCTAGTTATAATCTAAAATACTGTTTCGTTTTGGCAGTAGAAAGGAACAGCACTTTCTGCATAAAGCCAATGCCTATAAAACAGAAGAAAGCAAAGCATGATCAGTGTGGTGAGCAGGAGATAAAACAAGCTCCTTGGCACTGGGCAATGGCAGAGGAAGTCTGTTTCCTCCCTGATAGCTAGTCGAACATTGTTACCCTAAGCTGGGCTGGTTCTCCTCCCACCAGGCTGTTCATATACCATCTGTCCGTACTGAAAATTATCAGGAGCATTATGTTGCGTCTTCACTTATTAAAAGGCTGGATGCAAACTTTCCAGAGCATACAGAGTGTTACAGCTTATTGCACTGGAAACTTTATACCATTATGTCTAGCAAGGCCCCTGAGTCTCTATTTTAATGCCTTGGAAATGCGATAAAGTAGAGCTAAGAAAGGGCAAAAGTAAAACCTGAAACTTGAAAATCAGGACCGACAATCTTTTCCCATTTCTCTCCATTCACATAAAACTAGATACAAACCAAATTTATACCTATATTGCATGTTTCAAACGATGACATAGTAAAATCTCTTCCACAAGCATTTTGTCTTTTCTGGCTTTGAGGGACAGAAGGCCTTTAGAAGAAAACCATAGTCCTGGCACTTTTTCCTCCAGTCCCCCACCAAAACTTGCTTTCACTAAAATGTGAACAGCAAACCATCTTCAGATACCACATAGATAAAAGGTGAAATGCAATTAATAATGCTATTAAGATCTAGGAATCACATATATCCCCACATGTTAAAATACTCTATTACCACCACTAGTGTCCACTTTCTTTTAATGGGCCAGTAGATATTTCCTGCAGTAATAAGACAACGATATGCTGACTTGACCTGGGTCTTAGATATTCCTTCAACAAAATTAGAATTTTCATCACATTACAATAATCCATATGTGAATTTAGATTCATATTTTCATGTACACCTTCAGGCTGGACGAGGCAATATAGAAAGAGAACAGAAATTGCTCACTTTTGCTCACAGAACAGATACACAGCAAATTCTGGGCATCAGACTGTGCATCCTGGTATTCAGATCACTGCTTCAGTGACTGACCTACTAGTATTTTGAGAAACATATTTTATAATTCCAGAATTAAATCTCTCACTCCTTACCAGTTTCATGTAACTTAAAATGGAATATAAATTAATAAAACTGCCCTTAGTAACTCTTGATCAACTTCAAAAGTAGGAATGGGTGAGTATCAGTTTATTGAAATCTATCACTGATCACTGTATTTTTAAATACTATGGAAAATAACAGACCTCTCTTCTATTAAATAATCCTTTGAAATATTCTGCTCTTTGTGAAGATGGCATTTTATTTATTTTTACAGAAAACCAGATCCTGTTCTTTATCCATTTCTTACACACTGAGAAAAATTAAAGGAAAGCTCATTTTAAAAGCCTTCTGTAGCATGGGAGAAATCTTGTTCTGTATCTTTTGTTACAGACTTCACAGATAACTGATTTTCTTTGGTAAAATTCCCCATAGCTCCTATTAAGGGTGAGAATTTAGAAGCCATCCAGGCAGTGTTAGGACAGTGCCTTTGAGGAACCTTACTTTACAGGCATTCAATGTGCAATAGCCTTGCTGGCCAAGCATGGCCTGTGAGAGGCTCATCTTCCCTAAAGCCTTCGTTGCTCAGATTACCCTTCTCTGTTTATTCAGTTTTTGCTTCTCACCCAGATCTGTCACAAAGTGCACAAGCATATGTCTTTCTAAGCCAATCTCTATTATTTTCTAAAATCCAGTGAAAAACATACAGGAATTGATTGTGGTAGCTGTCAAGCCTGCAAATGATTCAAGCATGTTTGCCCTTTCATTTGCTGCATTTTTGGGTGTTAAATAAATAGAACAGGAAATGTAAAAAGCAGGTTAAGTCATTCAACACTTCTGTTTTTTTCTGATTTGTGCCCTGTTCTGGCACCTTTTTGTAGGTCAGCTAGTGTTGGAATATTTGTGGTTTTGAAAGCCAAAACAATAGGTTCTGCTGCAAGTGTTCTCAGCTTTGTCAAAATCAAGTATTGAATCACAACCAGGATCCATCCAGGTTCTTCAAAAACCATAGCAGACACATTCCTCATTAGGCATCTGTTTATTCCAAAACACAAACACACAGGGGATAGAATTAGATAACACTTTTCTGGCTTACTAAATGGGTTAGACTTAGTAAATATGGTACTCGATTTTCAACTGATTCTACCATCTGTCAGCAAACTTATTGCTTTTAGCAGGGGTTTTTCTTGTGGTAATTTCTGGAATTTTTCCCCCTCTGTTCTTTTCATGAATATACATGCCTACAAAGTTTAAGGGAAAAGTAATACAGAAAAATGAATTAATCCACAAAATCTGAACAGTGAAGGCCAGATTATAATCAGAAAGTACAAAGGGACTTGCAAATTGTTATTAACAAGCTGCACAGGGAAAAAAAAAATCTCATGTATGGTAGAAACCTCCCATTGTTTCTCCAGTGTATCTAAATCCTGCAAAGAGCTGCTGGGGCAAATGGTGCTTGTGCAATGCACAGTGTAGCAGCATCTGTGTGCTTGGGCAGAGACTGGTGTAAGAAAGACAAATAGCTGGGATGAGGCAAACAAACAGAAAATTGTTCATCTGGGACCCAATGTCATAGAAGTCTAAGCATAACATTGCTGTTGTTTTTTCATACTGAAAAAAAATTAAAATTAATCTGTCTCCAACCCATTCTGATGCTAAGTAGGAGCAAAACTAATTCACAGAAATTCAGTCACATGTGCTTGTGCCCCTGGTTCTATTGTAGTTCATTGTCTCCCAGACAGCAGCATCAGCAAAAGTAAGTCATAGAGAGATTTCTGGCTGACCCACCAGGTCCACATCAGTCCTTGGAGATGTGAACTTAATGCTGTTATCCCAACGAGAAGCAGTCCTGCACATCTTGCTAGGCTGGGACCAGCAGTGCATGGTGATTCACATTCTCCTTAGAGCTGGGATGGGCAGTGGTTTGGAAGTCCTACAACAAGCTCCACTGCATGGTGCACATGCGTTCTTTCTACACTAATATCTGCCTTGCATCCCACAGGCAGGGCTGTGTTGGCTGTTAAAGGGCTTGATGCACTGTGCTACTTGGAAAGAAATCTTGGCCTCATTCAACAGAATGGAAGTTTCTTCATGATTTCCAGCGTATTTCTAGTCTCAGTTCCTGACAGACATTTTGTATGTTTAAAGTAGGTATGAACTTTTAGAAGAAAGGTGTAAAGGAGAATGAAGACCCAGAGACACTGGTGATGGTGATGGGTTTAGCACTAACTGCCTACAAAGTGTCTTTGGCACATTCCTGTCTTCCTCGGGAGTCTCCAGTACAAAAACTGCATTGCTGCCATCACCCTCAGTGGCAAGAAGGCATTGTTCTTGAGGGTCAGAAGGGACAACACAGAGATCATGTACTTCCCCTCTCAGTTTCAGCTGGTCTTGGTATACAGTTTGCCATATAACAATGCTTTACCTTTTTTTCACTCACAGTTTCAGGCCAAGTTTGTTCCCTTGACTAAAACAGCCCTTTTAGCCTAGGAATAAAACAAGAGAGCAAGGCATGATTTTGCTGTAGAAATCTTGGGCAGAGGAGACAGCCTGCTGAGATTTAGGAAATTATTAATGGCAAGGAAATGGATTTGGGAAGAAAAATGGCAAAGAGTCAGAGATTCCTTGTAGGCAGATGCATCAATATATCCACAGCATTAAGCGCCACTGGAGCAGGCAAGCCCAAAGCTTGTAACAAATCATACACTGTGCAATGAACATAAGTACGAAAAGTAATCAAGAGTGAGATAAAGGTTAGCATTGAGTACAAAATATCGATACAGAGGAGGAGTAGGAAGATCATAGAAATGTTTGTGAGACTGTAGAAAAATTATAAGTAAAGGCAAGGTGAAGAATGGAAAGAGGTGTGAATGAGATGTAAGATAAATGGGAAGACACGTTCTGTATACGTAAAAGAACGAGAGAGCACAAGTGGTGGAATAAGAGATAGAAGGGCTGACACAATAAAAATAATAAAATTATTTATTTATTCCTATGTTCACAGTCTGTCATGGAGAAATAATCAGATACTGTTTTTCCATGAGAAGAAAACATACAATGATAGATCAAAACTACACCCAAGACGAAGTCAATGAAAGAAGGGCATCAGAAAGCTTAAATTAGTTGCCCATATCAAAGACTCATACCTTATTCAGAAAAAACAGCTGCAAGATACATGCAGATATATTAGCAAGTGTGCTGCATTAAAAAGCTCTTTAAAATATGAAGGAAAAAAATCAATAAAATAGATGATATCACATTCAATGCCTGTACTTTTAAGAAGGGATTTGATCTGACAGCAAGAAACCATTCCTTTTATTCAAAACAACACTGGGAAAAGTAATCAGGTGAAGATAACATTGGATGAAAGTGCTGTCGGAGAAAATATTGGGGAAAACTTGCAAGAGAAAGCTATAGTGACAGTTCTTGTTTCAGTTACAGCAAGCATCACAGACTCGGTAAAGCAGTAGACTGCAAACATCCCAGCAGGATGTCATGGTCAAAAAGCCTAAAAATAACCATTCATGGGTGAAAAGGGAAATAGAACGTAGGGTTATGGATATTAATTTGCCTACCTAGTTAGTAAGGGCAAGATTATTATTGGAATATACTACTTCTACTTACTTCACCTACACTTATAGGGGACAGTAGAAGGTTGGATAGGGCTTACATCATCAGTATAAGGATGCTGTGAAAAGTGGAGGACATTCGTTGGAGTGAGGGAGTGAGTGAGCAGCCTATTTGGAAGCTGAAATGAACTTTCCATACTCTGCAAGGAAAAATTTCTGGGGGTATTACATTGTTCAATCTTGCACACACAAACAGGATGCAGTTGCTGGAGGCTGACATCAATCAAATTCAAACTGGATTCAAACAGCAAACTCAAAAGTGTCTGTTTTTCACAGCAACTTTAATTAACCACCAAAAAATAAATGACCAATTGCTTTGGATAACTCTTGATATAACTCTTGGATAAGTTGAATTCAAGACTGTAAATCTTCCTAAGAGACACTGCAGCACAAGAAGTAGTATTCTACCCCGACCTAACAGTGGCTGGATAAAGTTCTATAGTTCAGGTCATACGGAGCGTCAAGTGAGATGTCTCTTTTGGTGTGAAAATGTATAAATACATGAAATGGCCATCAAAATTCTGAAAGACTTAAGCTTACCACATGGCATCTGCTGACAGGAGATCATGGTGGAAAAGGAACAGTGTTTGGAACACAATTCCCCAAAAAATGCTTAGTGTAATAGATTATACTGGTAGCAAATACAGGAAGAATATTGAACTTCAGAGTGATTTAATGGGAAAGGGGATTACCGGAGAGTTGGAAGCTTTATTATTAGGGCCAAGATTTGTTGTGTTTATTTATTAAAAGGTTGTTTAGTCAGGCAGTGGTATTTGATGATGATACCAGGCTTGGAGAGAGGCAGTCAATAACAAGGCAGAGTGGATTACAGTTGAAGCTGGTGCTGATATATTACAGACAGTGAGTGAGATAGACAGATCAGTGTCTTGTAATTGATTGTAAAGAAATTTAAAGAGATGAAGGACTAAAAGGGAACAAACATCCTCAGCAGGAATAGGAGGGGTGGAAAAGCCTAAAAGAGAGCCATAAGTTAAATGGTAAGCCCTTTGACAGTGTTTGTTGCAGCTATTTAAAAAAATGTAGAAAAATATAAATAGACTTGAAGAGAGATCCTTGGGAGGCATTTCAATGAGATCATACCATAAGACCTGAACATAGGTACTAATCCTGTATCCTCATTAGCAATGAAAATGATACAGCATCACTTCATGTAAATAGAAGCTGAAGAAATTTAATCCAGCCTACTTCAACAAATTCAAAAAAGAGCATATATGTACTTGTGAGAGCCAGAGTTTCTATCTATTAAGTGCTGATGTACAGACCCAGAGTAGATGCACTACAATTATATGAAAGGTTAATGCAGAGTGTTTTGTGATGGCTTCTCTCACCAAATGGCTGATATTACATTCTTGTGAACACTCGTTTTCTTAAATGGCAGAGTCTGGCCTGAAGAATAACAACCAATTGAAAATACGGTAAGTAATATTTATCACAAATTTTATTGCTTGAAGGGTCTGTGGAGATCATGCTCCGACTGCTTGTCACAGATTTCCTGGCAGTCTCACCTTTCATCCAGTGGTTCCTTCCCAGCAACAAGCAGCAGTCAAAAGCTGGCTCAAGAATGAGAGTAGCCTGATGGTGGATTTCAACTATGATCCTTCCTGAGATCCTGTATGCAATGCTTCCAAAAATTAATATATTGTCAAAAGTAAGGGCTAAGAATATATGAGAAAATTTTTCCTTCATATAAGAAAACCCCTTACTATGCCAGAGGTTGGAGGTTAAATCAGAAAGTAATTTAGGTTCCTGGTATTTGATGAGCCTCCCTTGCATGAGCAAACCTAGTGAAACCAGCCTGAAGTGCCATTTCCAAACAGAAAAGATAAAGCTGTTGCCTGCACTGCAGGTGTACCTGCAGGAGAGAAGTGTCTCTCCTTTAGGCATTTATGTGAAGTGTTCCTTCCCCAGGCGTTAGTTTGTGGTCCCACGGGAGCTGTGGGCAAACACTACCTGTGCCCTGGGTTTCCCAGTAGTGCAGAAGGAGCTCAGTCCTTCCTGTCCTCCCTGCTGTTCTCTCTGCCTGGAGCTCTGCACAGGATTTAATTTAACCCCTTGTTGTGCTCCCTCTTACGGACCTTGCCTGTGTCTTTCCTTCCTAACACAGGTTTTATTCTTGTTCAAATTATTTATCCCAGTGGACCTAAACTTTTGCTCAGTTCCCTGCTGAGTTCCTGAAAGATAATGAACTAACTGATTTCTGGGTAATTTATGCATAAATTTATATACTGAGCTGTAGTTTAATCAAACTCCTTTGCCTTGTGTAGTATAATAGCAATATCTAATGAAAACATATGAAGTATGTGTTCCATAATTACCTCAGACAGCTCATTTCGATTCGCTTCCTATTTAAATCCCCAAATTCCTATCTTCTTGCACTGTAAACACTTTCCTTCCTATCTCATCAATCTGAGTTATGTAAATTATGTGGGGGTGGGGGTACAATTAAGTTTTCCCCTCAGTGTTACCAAAGGCCCTATTCTTCCAGAAATATCTGACTTGGGTGCACACAAAATATGCTTTTTCATTTGACTGTAAAACAAAGCTAATAATAAATCACAAATAATGTCAACACCAGTAGAGTGGTATTACTAGAGCCAGGGCATACAGGCTTCTAGATTACTTATTTAGAAGACACAGACATTATACCAGATTATACCTTTTTGATATTATATCAGAGACATTTAATATGAAATACACTCAGGACTGTGGCCTCAACTCTACC
Organism: Sclerurus mexicanus; assembly: GCA_013396755.1. Lineage (NCBI taxonomy): Eukaryota > Metazoa > Chordata > Aves > Passeriformes > Furnariidae > Sclerurus > Sclerurus mexicanus. The sequence continues at coordinate 771,784 of VWZF01006730.1, read as the reverse complement.
CTCACTGAAGGCTAGTAAATCAGGAGTATCCACTCTGAAGCCAGTGGAGCTTCAACAATGCAATTTGGTGTTAGAGAATCCAGCACTGTTTTCTGACATCTGAGTGAGAGCCAATTTTTCATAGCAGAGAAGAACAAAATTAAAAGCTAAAGTAAAACTATGTATTTACTGTTTCTTAAAATTACTCTTCACCAACCCAACACAATATTTCAACATACACCTGCAGGGATGCAGACACATTTTTGCTGCATCCAGCAACAGTGAACTTGTGTGATGGCATTAATGCATCTAGGGAAAGGGCAAAGGAAAAAAATATCAGCACTGTTGCCTAGTCAGTTAAGAAAGAAATTGTGAGGAGCTGACAATTTGACATCCACATAGCATTTCTGTTTTGAAAGATTATTTTTTCCCAGAATTAATTCCAGGCATTTACAGTATAAGTGTCAGTTTGCTTCTTTATTATTTTTTCCCAAAGACTACAAGTTGCACATACAGCATCAATGAAATGTAGTTACCTCTCTGACAAAACTGCAAGAAAACGGTACAAAGCATTATGATGCAAAAGCAGAAGATGAAGAGAGTCTAACCAAGAGCACTGCGATAAGTGCTGAGCAGTTGACATGTTTCAGCAGTTCTGCTTCATATACAGAGAACAAAGAGTGCTGGAGTAGCTTCTCAGTGAGAATGAAGTGAGAGCCATTTACATGAGCTAAAGTCTGCCCCCTGCTATCTAGTCTGAGACAAATTATCTTATATTCAGCAAAAAGCCTACTGAACCAAAGAGCAAAATCAACAATTCCATAAAAGAAAGACAGAAAAAGACAAAAGAAATTTGAGGTGTATGAGGTTGCAATTCTCAAGTGCGGGATTTCAAAATCCAGAGCCACCTCATCCTCATATCTCCCTGATTTCTTTAATTGTGCCTTTTGCTGATGTGTTTTTTTTCCTGAACACTGTATTACTGGTGGGTTGTTTTCTTGTCTGGATCTATTCTTCCATCTCCTGTGGTCAGTATTTTTTCCTGCCAGGTCATTACATCACCATCCTTCATATCAAAAAATTGATCAACAGCTGTACTCCTATTTAAAAAAAAAACAAAAGACCTCTGTATTCAGTTATTAGCAGTAATATGTTTACAGTAAATCACAGAGTTTTGTAATGCTGGGAACAAGTAATTTGTGAGGAAAAATTGGCAACACAGCACTGCAAAGTGCCTGTAAGGAGACTTTTATCAACTAAGTATCATCTAATTCTAAATTGGATGATTTTCTCTAAAAATTACATTACAATGAAAAGCCTGAGGTTTTTATCCCCCTAGTAAATAGTTTCTACATAGTAAACAGTTTGATTAGCTCAGTTTTCAAGCTTTTTTGTGAGAAGAGTGAGTGATACAAGGAGACTCCAATCCTCCAAGCAAGCTCCAAGGACTAGCTGTAGCAGGACCTAAGGGCATCATTTTTGATACATCTACACTAACAAATCATTCATTTCTTGAATAATGAGGTAAGTAGGGATAAATCAGATTGCAACTCAGTGAGTGAAAATGTGTATAGATATCCTTTGTATGCTTTGAAGGAATGTGAGAGCAGAGGGGGGGCCAGCAAACTTAAGGCAACAGGCACTGAAACCCCAATCCCAGACTTTACAGCAAACGTGAGCCCTGTCAGCCCCAGCTGACGAGTTATTATCAAGCAGGTGGAACATTCCTTTGCATGCTATTTCTGTCTTAAATTTCATGTGCCTCTACATGCAGTTGACCCTTCTCACCCAACCCCAAACTACTCTGCTATAATAACATACTCTTTTAAGCTGACCATGTTACAAAACAGCAGAAATATGAGTGCCTGGAGAAGTCCTATTGCTCAGAAATATGGAAGTCATTTGAAACTCTTGCTAGCTAGCCTAGGAAAGATAACCTAGCAACAACCTCTCCTTCCAGCTAACTGTCCTCCCAGCAAAGTATTCAAGGAGAAAAAATGTTAAGGAGGAGGAACAGTATGGGGCAGGTTATCACAAAGGGAAGCCATGCAGCAGTGTTTTTTGTTTTGTGTAGTGAGCGTATGTGTTATTGAAACAGAGCTGCTGAGTCCTGCCTGCTGTTCCCAAAGAGAAGTGATTATCCAGCAGGTAAGGATACAATAGAGGACAGGTTCAGAGGAAGAGATACAAATGGATCTGTAGCCATTAGACCATAATTCCTTATATCCTGGAAGCAAATATAGTATTCCTGAGCAGCATTCCTTAGTTGTTTAGGAGATGGGTTTGAAACCTTCTGGCAGAGAAGGGCCCATCTGTTAAGGCTTGTCATGCCCAGCAGCCCGACAGAGTGGAGGCTGCTGCAGCTCCGTAGCCTCCGGATCAGCCGGCAGTGAGGCTGAGCGTGTATTCCCAACAGGCTCACATACACACCATATGTATACATACATATATACCTGTGACCAGCCACACGGATTGACACAGACAGAAAACACAACACTCACAAGCACAAACAGCTCTGTGGCCTCATTGTGTTCTCCCCTCTAGCTGATTAGGATGACAGCTCCTAATGGAAAAAAAATATACCTATATACACACCATATGGGTCCCTCTACTAGATGGCCCTAAACTCTGCCCCCAGACTGTCCCTGGATCACCCATCTCTCTAGCTGTTGACACCCAGACACATGGGTTCCTAAGGCAGCCCCCTTGAGTTTCTGGTGAAGAACTGGCAAACCCTCTGGTCTCAGCCTGGTTTCCCAGTCACCAAGCTCAGCTTGATGTTTGGTAGCAATCACACACTAACATAGGTTCTCAGGCAGTGTGCATGGCCTCTGGCCTCTTTCCTTGCTGGCACCCCAGACATCTGGGCCCCTGTGTGCCCTGGTACAACTCCAGTTGCTGGCCCTATACAGAGTTATGCATGCAAAATGTCCCTTACTCAGGAAAAGGGTTCAAAATAGAGTTTAGTTTGAAAACAGGGGCAGCAGTTCATGCCTCTGACCAGGATATTGGGTCTCCCTCATCTGCCCTTGTGTTTCTGGGATCCTTCATGTCATTAGCCTTTTATCCACAACCCAACACCATCCTCTTACAGGAGAGGACCCATAGAAAGGGTAACAACCTGTTCTCGTCACTGAAGGCTGACTCAAACCTGAGAAGATCTGTGACACTCCTATGAAGATGTCAGCCTTACTGTTTCTCTATTTGGTGGGTCTGTAAGGGTATCTAACAAAGCTGATATTTCAGTTCCCTTTCTAAAATAGGGTTGAATGTGAAACAGCCCATTAAAACAGTAAGAAGCTTTAAAACACTAAGAAACATGAGAAACACAGTTCAGCTGTGACCCTGAATATAAATGCTTATGTACCTGTCTACCACTACCAATTATTTTTAGCCTGTCTTCCCTTGTTATCAAGGCTTTGATGACCACGATGCTTTAAATGTACTGAGTAGTTTCAACTGAAAATTCTCAAAGATAGTGAGATCTCATCTGTACTAATACCTTTCTTTCCTGGTGTGTGTTGCG